>CP136068.1:163189999-163595448 GCA_032622095.1 Siphonodentalium dalli | reverse complement strand
TTAGTTACACGGATGTATGGTATTTAGATACACGGATGTATGGTATTTAGATACACGGATGTATGGTATTTAGATACACGGATGTATGGTATTTAGATACACGGATGTATGAAGTATTTAGTTACACGGATGTATGGTATTTAGTTACACGGATGTATGGTATTTAGATACACGGATGTATGGTATTTAGATACACGGATGTATGGTATTTAGATACACGGATGTATGGTATTTATTTAAACGGATGTATGGTATTTAGATACACGGTGTATGGTATAAGATGGTATTTAGATACACGGATGTATGGTATTTAGATACACGGATGTATGGTATTTAGTTACACGGATGTATGGTATTTAGTTACACGGATGTATGGTATTTTGATACACGGATGTATGGTATTTAGTTACACGGATGTATGGTATTTAGTTACACGGATGCATGGTATTTAGTTACACGGATGCATGGTATTTAGTTACACGGATGTATGGTATTTAGTTACACGGATGTATGGTATTTAGTTACACGGATAATATGGTATTTAGTTACACGGATGCATGGTATTTTGATACACGGATGTATGGTATTTAGTTACACGGATGTATGGTATTTAGTTACACGGATGTATGGTATTTAGTTACACGGATGTATGGTATTTAGTAACACGGATGTATGGTATTTAGTTACACGGATGCATGGTATTAGTTACACGGATGCATGGTATTTAGTTACACGGATGCATGTTATTTAGTTACACGGATGCATGGTATTTAGATACACGGATGTATGGTATTTAGTTACACGGATGTATGGTATTTAGTTACACGGATGTATGGTATTTAGTTACACGGATGTATGGTATTTAGTTACACGGATGTATGTATTTAGTTACACGGATGTATGGTATTTAGTTACACGGATGCATGGTATTTAGTTACACGGATGTATGGTATTTAGTTACACGGATGTATGGTATTTAGTTACACGGATGTATGCGTATTTAGTTACACGGATGCATGGTATTTAGATACACGGATGTATGGTATTTAGTTACACGGATGTATGGTATTTAGATACACGGATGCATGGTATTTAGTTACACGGATGTATGGTATTTAGATACGCGGATGTATGGTATTTAGTTTCACGGATGCATGGTATTTAGTTACACGGATGCATGGTATTTAGATACACGGATGTATGGTATTTAGTTACACGGATGTATGGTATTTAGTTACACGGATGCATGGTATTTAGATACACGGATGTATGGTATTTAGTTACACGGATGCATGGTATTTAGTTACACGGATGCATGGTATTTAGATACACGGATGTATGGTATTTAGTTACACGGATGCATGGTATTTAGATACACGGATGCATGGTATTTAGATACACAGATGCATGGTATTTAGATCCTCGGATGCATGGTATTTAGATACACGGATGCATGGTATTTAGTTACACGGATGTATGGTATTTAGTTACACGGATGCATGGTATTTAGTTACACGGATGTATGGTATTTAGTTACACGGATGCATGGTATTTAGTTACACGGATGCATGGTATTTAGTTACACGGATGTATGGTATTTAGTTACACGGATGTATGGTATTTAGTTACACGGATGCATGGTATTTAGTTACACGGATGCATGGTATTTAGATACACGGATGTATGGTATTTAGTTACACGGATGTATGGTATTTAGTTACACGGATGCATGGTATTTAGATACACGGATGTATGGTATTTAGTTACACGGATGCATGGTATTTAGTTACACGGATGCATGGTATTTAGATACACGGATGTATGGTATTTAGTTACACGGATGCATGGTATTTAGATACACGGATGCATGGTATTTAGATACACGGATGCATGGTATTTAGATCCTCGGATGCATGGTATTTAGATACACGGTGCATGGTATTTAGTACACGGATGTATGGTATTTAGTTACACGGATGCATGGTATTTAGTTACACGGATGTACGGTATTTAGTTACACGGATGCATGGTATTTAGTTACACGGATGTATGGTATTTAGTTACACGGATGCATGGTATTTAGTTACACGGATGCATGGTATTTAGTTACACGGATGTATGGTATTTAGTTACACGGATGTATGGTATTTAGTTACACGGATGTATGGTATTTAGTTACACGGATGCATGGTATTTAGATACACGGATGCATGGTATTTAGTTACACGGATGCATGGTATTTAGATACAGGGATGCATGGTATTTAGTTACACGGACTTATTGTGTGTAGATATACGGATGTATGGTATTAGTTACACGGATGCATGGTATTTAGTTACACGGACTTATTGTGTGTAGATATAACGGATGCATGGTATTTAGATACACGGATGCATGGTATTTAGATACACGGATGCATGGTATTTAGTTACACGGACTTATTGTATGTAGATATACGGATGTATGGTATTTAGTTACACGGATGCATGGTATTTAGTTACACGGATGCATGGTATTTAGATACACGGATGCATGGTATTTAGTTTACACGGATGCATGGTATTTAGATACACGGATGCATGGTATTTAGATACACGGATGCATGGTATTTAGTTACACGGATGCATGGTATTTAGATACACGGATGCATGGTATTTAGATACACGATGCATGGTATTTATATACAGGGATGCATGGTATTTAGATACACGGATGCATGGTATTTAGTTACACGGATGCATGGTATTTAGATACACGGATGCACGGTATTTAGATACACGGATACATGGTATTTAGTTACACGGATGCATGGTATTTAGATACACGGATGCATGGTATTTAGTTACACGATTGCATGGTATTTAGATACACGGATGCACGGTATTTAGATACACGGATGCATGGTATTTAGTTACACGGATGCATGGTATTTATATACAGGGATGCATGGTATTTAGATACACGGATGCATGGTATTTAGTTACACGGATGTATGGTATTTAGATACACGGATGTATGGTATTTAGTTACACGGATGCATGGTATTTAGTTACACGGATGCATGGTATTTAGATACACGGATGTATGGTATTTAGTTACACGGATGTATGGTATTTAGTTACACGGATGTATGGTATTTAGTGACACGGATGTATGGTATTTAGTTACACGGATGTATGGTATTTAGTTACACGGATGCATGGTATTTAGTTACACGGATGTATGGTATTTAGTTATACGGATGTATGGTATTTAGTTACACGGATGCATGGTATTTAGATACACGGATGTATGGTATTTAGTTACACAGATGTATGGTATTTAGTTACACGGATGTATGGTATTTAGTTACACGGATGTATGGTATTTAGATACACGGATGTATGGTATTTAGATACACGGATGTATGGTATTTAGATACACGGATGTATGGTATTTAGATACACGGATGTATGGTATTTAGTTACACGGATGTATGGTATTTAGTTACACGGATGTATGGTATTTAGATACACGGATGTATGGTATTTAGATACACGGATGTATGGTATTTAGATACACGGATGTATGGTATTTAGTTAAACGGATGTATGGTATTTAGATACACGGATGTATGGTATTTAGATACACGGATGCATGGTATTTAGATACACGGATGTATGGTATTTAGTTACACGGATGTATGGTATTTAGTTACACGGATGTATGGTATTTAGTTACACGGATGTATGGTATTTAGATACACGGATGTATGGTATTTAGTTACACGGATGTATGGTATTTAGTTACACGGATACATGGTATTTAGTTACACGGATGCATGGTATTTAGTTACACGGATGTATGGTATTTAGTTACACGGATGTATGGTATTTAGTTACACGGAATATATGGTATTTAGTTACACGGATGCATGGTATTTAGATACACGGATGTATGGTATTTAGTTACACGGATGTATGGTATTATAGTTACACGGATGTATGGTATTTAGTTACACGGATGTATGGTATTTAGTAACACGGATGTATGGTATTTAGTTACACGGATGCATGGTATTTAGTTACACGGATGCATGGTATTTAGTTACACGGATGCATGTTATTTAGTTACACGGATGCATGGTATTTAGATACACGGATGTATGGTATTTAGTTACACGGATGTATGGTATTTAGTTACACGGATGTATGGTATTTAGTTACACGGATGTATGGTATTTAGTTACACGGATGTATGGTATTTAGTTACACGGATGTATGGTATTTAGTTACACGGATGCATGGTATTTAGTTACACGGATGTATGGTATTTAGTTACACGGATGTATGGTATTTAGTTACACGGATGCATGGTATTTAGATACACGGATGTATGGTATTTAGTTACACGGATGTATGGTATTTAGATACACGGATGCATGGTATTTAGTTACACGGATGTATGGTATTTAGATACACGGATGTATGGTATTTAGTTTCACGGATGCATGGTATTTAGTTACACGGATGCATGGTATTTAGATAAACGGATGCATGGTATTTAGTTACACGGATGTATGGTATTTAGTTACACGGATGCATGGTATTTAGATACACGGATGTATGGTATTTAGTTACACGGATGCATGGTATTTAGTTACACGGATGCATGGTATTTAGTTACACGGATGCATGGTATTTAGATACACGGATGTATGGTATTTAGTTACACGGATGCATGGTATTTAGATACACGGATGCATGGTATTTAGATACACAGATGCATGGTATTTAGATCCTCGGATGCATGGTATTTAGATACACGGATGCATGGTATTTAGTTACACGGATGTATGGTATTTAGTTACACGGATGTATGGTATTTAGTTACACGGATGCATGGTATTTAGTTACACGGATGTATGGTATTTAGTTACACGGATGCATGGTATTTAGTTACACGGATGCATGGTATTTAGTTACACGGATGTATGGTATTTAGTTACACGGATGCATGGTATTTAGATACACGGATGCATGGTATTTAGATACACAGATGCATGGTATTTAGATCCTCGGATGCATGGTATTTAGATACACGGATGCATGGTATTTAGTTACACGGATGCATGGTATTTAGTTACACGGATGTATGGTATTTAGTTACACGGATGCATGGTATTTAGTTACACGGATGTATGGTATTTAGTTACACGGATGCATGGTATTTAGTTACACGGATGCATGGTATTTAGTTACACGGATGTATGGTATTTAGTTACACGGATGTATGGTATTTAGTTACACGGATGCATGGTATTTAGTTACACGGATGCATGGTATTTAGATACACGGATGTATGGTATTTAGTTACACGGATGTATGGTATTTAGTTACACGGATGCATGGTATTTAGATACACGGATGTATGGTATTTAGTTACACGGATGCATGGTATTTAGTTACACGGATGCATGGTATTTAGATAACACGGATGTATGGTATTTAGTTACACGGATGCATGGTATTTAGATACACGGATGCATGGTATTTAGATACACGGATGCATGGTATTTAGATCCTCGGAGCATGGTATTTAGATACACGGATGCATGGTATTTAGTTACACGGATGTATGGTATTTAGTTACACGGATGCATGGTATTTAGTTACACGGATGTACGGTATTTAGTTACACGGATGCATGGTATTTAGTTACACGGATGTATGGTATTTAGTTACACGGATGCATGGTATTTAGTTACACGGATGCATGGTATTTAGTTACACGGATGTATGGTATTTAGTTACACGGATGTATGGTATTTAGTTACACGGATGCATGGTATTTAGATACACGGATGCATGGTATTTAGTTACACGGATGCATGGTATTTAGATACAGGGATGCATGGTATTTAGTTACACGGACTTATTGTGTGTAGATATACGGATGTATGGTATTTAGTTACACGGATGCATGGTATTTAGTTACACGGACTTATTGTGTGTAGATATACGGATGCATGGTATTTAGATACACGGATGCATGGTATTTAGATACACGGATGCATGGTATTTAGTTACTCGGACTTATTGTATGTAGATATACGGATGTATGGTATTTAGTTACACGGATGCATGGTATTTAGTTACACGGATGCATGGTATTTAGATACACGGATGCATGGTATTTAGTTTACACCGATGCATGGTATTTAGATACACGGATGCATGGTATTTAGATACACGGATGCATGGTATTTAGTTACACGGATGCATGGTATTTAAGATACACGGATGCATGGTATTTAGATACACGGATGCATGGTATTTATATACAGGGATGCATGGTATTTAGATACACGGATGCATGGTATTTAGTTACACGGATGCATGGTATTTAGATACACGGCTGCACGGTATTTAGATACACGGATGCATGGTATTTAGTTACACGGATGCATGGTATTTAGATACACGGATGCATGGTATTTAGTTACACGATTGCATGGTATTTAGATACACGGATGCACGGTATTTAGATACACGGATGCATGGTATTTAGTTACACGGATGCATGGTATTTATATACAGGGATGCATGGTATTTAGATACACGGATGCATGGTATTTAGATACACGGATGCATGGTATTTAGTTACACGGATGCATGGTATTTAGATACACGGATGCATGGTATTTAGTTACACGGATGCATGGTATTTAGATACACGGATGCATGGTATTTAGTTACACGGATGCATGGTATTTAGATACACGGATGCATGGTATTTAGTTACACGATTGCATGGTATTTAGATACACGGATGCATGGTATTTAGATACACGGATGTATGGTATTTAGTTACACGGATGCATGGTATTTAGTTACACGGATGCATGGTATTTAGATACACGGATGCATGGTATTTAGTTACACGGATGCATGGTATTTAGTTACACGGACTTATTGTGTGTAGATATACGGATGCATGGTATTTAGATACACGGATGCATGGTATTTAGTTACACGGATGATGGTATTTAGTTACACGGATGTATGGTATTTAGTTACACGGATGCATGGTATTTAGTTACACGGATGCATGGTATTTAGTTACACGGATGTATGGTATTTAGTTACACGGATGTATGGTATTTAGTTACACGGATGCATGGTATTTAGATACACGGATGCATGGTATTTAGTTACACGGATGCATGGTATTTAGATACAGGGATGCATGGTATTTAGTTACACGGACTTATTGTGTGTAGATATACGGATGTATGGTATTTAGTTACACGGATGCATGGTATTTAGTTACACGGACTTATTGTGTGTAGATATACGGATGCATGGTATTTAGATACACGGATGCATGGTATTTAGATACACGGATGCATGGTATTTAGTTACACGGACTTATTGTATGTAGATATACGGATGTATGGTGTTTAGTTACACGGATGCATGGTATTTAGTTACACGGATGCATGGTATTTAGATACACGGATGCATGGTATTTAGTTACACCGATGCATGGTATTTAGATACACGGATGCATGGTATTTAGATACACGGATGCATGGTATTAGTTACACGGATGCATGGTATTTAGATACACGGATGCATGGTATTTAGATACACGGATGCATGGTATTTTATATACAGGGATGCATGGTATTTAGATACACGGATGCATGGTATTTAGATACACGGATGCATGGTATTTAGTTACACGGATGCATGGTATTTAGATACACGGATGCATGGTATTTAGTTACACGGATGCATGGTATTTAGATACACGGATGCATGGTATTTAGTTACACGATTGCATGGTATTAGATACACGGATGCATGGTATTTAGATACACGGATGTATGGTATTTAGTTACACGGATGCATGGTATTTAGTTACACGGATGCATGGTATTTAGATACACGGATGCATGGTATTTAGTTACACGGATGCATGGTATTTAGTTACACGGACTTATTGTGTGTAGATATACGGATGCATGGTATTTAGATACACGGATGCATGGTATTTAGTTACACGGATGCATGGTATTTAGTTACACGGATGTATGGTATTTAGTTACACGGATGCATGGTATTTAGTTACACGGATGCATGGTATTTAGTTACACGGATGTATGGTATTTAGTTACACGGATGTATGGTATTTAGTTACACGGATGCATGGTATTTAGATACACGGATGCATGGTATTTAGTTACACGGATGCATGGTATTTAGATACAGGGATGCATGGTATTTAGTTACACGGACTTATTGTGTGTAGATATACGGATGTATGGTATTTAGTTACACGGATGCATGGTATTTAGTTACACGGACTTATTGTGTGTAGATATACGGATGCATGGTATTTAGATACACGGATGCATGGTATTTAGATACACGGATGCATGGTATTTAGTTACACGGACTTATTGTATGTAGATATACGGATGTATGGTGTTTAGTTACACGGATGCATGGTATTTAGTTACACGGATGCATGGTATTTAGATACACGGATGCATGGTATTTAGTTACACCGATGCATGGTATTTAGATACACGGATGCATGGTATTTAGATACACGGATGCATGGTATTTAGTTACACGGATGCATGGTATTTAGATACACGGATGCATGGTATTTAGATACACGGATGCATGGTATTTATATACAGGGATGCATGGTATTTAGATACACGGATGCATGGTATTTAGTTACACGGATGCATGGTATTTAGATACACGGATGCACGGTATTTAGATACACGGATGCATGGTATTTAGTTACACGGATGCATGGTATTTAGATACACGGATGCTGGTATTTAGTTACACGATTGCATGGTATTTAGATACACGGATGCACGGTATTTAGATACACGGATGCATGGTATTTAGTTACACGGATGCATGGTATTTATATACAGGGATGCATGGTATTTAGATACACGGATGCATGGTATTTAGATACACGGATGCATGGTATTTAGTTACACGGATGCATGGTATTTAGATACACGGATGCATGGTATTTAGTTACACGGATGCATGGTATTTAGATACACGGATGCATGGTATTTAGTTACACGGATGCATGGTATTTAGATACACGGATGCATGGTATTTAGTTACACGATTGCATGGTATTTAGATACACGGATGCATGGTATTTAGATACACGGATGTATGGTATTTAGTTACACGGATGCATGGTATTTAGTTACACGGATGCATGGTATTTAGATACACGGATGCATGGTATTTAGTTACACGGATGCATGGTATTTAGATACACGGATGCATGGTATTTAGTTACACGGACTTATTGTGTGTAGATATACGGATGCATGGTATTTAGATACACGGATGCATGGTATTTAGATACACGGATGCATGGTATTTAATTACACGGACTTATTGTGTGTAGATATACGGATGTATGGTATTTAGTTACACGGATGCATGGTATTTAGTTACACGGACTTATTGTGTGTAGATATACGGATGCATGGTATTTAGATACACGGATGCATGGTATTTAGATACACGGATGCATGGTATTTAGTTACACGGACTTATTGTGTGTAGATATACGGATGTATGGTATTTAGTTACACGGATGCATGGTATTTAGTTACACGGATGCATGGTATTTAGATACACGGATGCATGGTATTTAGTTACACGGATGCATGGTATTTAGTTACACGGATTATTGTATGTAGATATACGGATGCATGGTATTTAGATACACGGATGCATGGTATTTAGATACACGGATGCATGGTATTTAGTTACACGGATGCATGGTATTTAGTTACACGGATGCATGGTATTTAGATACACGGATGCATGGTATTTAGTTACACGGATGCATGGTATTTAGATACACGGATGCATGGTATTTAGTTACACGGATGCATGGTATTTAGATACACGGATGTATGGTATTTAGTTACACGGATGTATGGTATTAGTTACACGGATGCATGGTATTTAGATACACGGATGTATGGTATTTAGTTACACGGATGTATGGTATTTAGATACACGGATGAATGGTATTTAGTTACACGAATGTATGGTATTTAGATACACGGATGTATGGTATTTAGTTACACGGATGCATGGTATTTAGTTACACGGATGCATGGTATTTAGATACACGGATGTATGGTATTTAGTTACACGGATGTATGGTATTTAGTTACACGGATGTATGGTATTTAGTTACACGGATGTATGGTATTTAGTTACACGGATATATGGTATTAGTTACACGGATGTATGGTATTTAGTTACACGGATGCAAGGTATTTAGTTACACGGATGTATGGTATTTAGTTACACGGATGTATGATATTTAGTTACACGGATGCATGGTATTTAGATACACGGATGTATGGTATTAGTTACACGGATGTATGGTATTTAGTTACACGGATGTATGGTATTTAGTTACACGGATGTATGGTATTTAGATACACGGATGTATGGTATTTAGATACACGGATGCATGGTATTTAGTTACACGGACTTATTGTTTGTAGATATACGGATGCATGGTATTTAGATGCACGGATGCATGGTATTTAGATACACGGATGCATGGTATTTAGTTACACGGACTTATTGTGTGTAGATATACGGATGTATGGTATTTAGTTACACGGATGCATGGTATTTAGTTACACGGACTTATTGTGTGTAGATATACGGATGCATGGTATTTAGATACACGGATGCATGGTATTTAGATACACGGATGCATGGTATTTAGTTACACGGACTTATTGTGTGTAGATATACGGATGTATGGTATGTGTTACACGGATGCATGGTATTTAGTTAACGGATGCATGGTATTTAGATACACGGATGCATGGTATTTAGTTACACGGATGCATGGTATTTAGATACACGGATGCATGGTATTTAGATACACGGATGCATGGTATTTAGTTACACGGATGCATGGTATTTAGATACACGGATGCATGGTATTTAGATACACGGATGCATGGTATTTATATACAGGGATGCATGGTATTTAGATACACGGATGCATGGTATTTAGTTACACGGATGCATGGTATTTAGATACACGGATGCACGGTATTTAGATACACGGATGCATGGTATTTAGTTACTCGGATGCATGGTATTTAGATACACGGATGCATGGTATTTAGTTACACGATTGCATGGTATTTAGATACACGGATGCACGGTATTTAGATACACGGATGCATGGTATTTAGTTACACGGATGCATGGTATTTATATACAGGGATGCATGGTATTTAGATACACGGATGCATGGTATTTAGATACACGGATGCATGGTATTTAGTTACACGGATGCATGGTATTTATATACACGGATGCATGGTATTTAGTTACACAGATGCATGGTATTTAGATACACGGATGCATGGTATTTAGTTACACGGATGCATGGTATTTAGATACACGGATGCATGGTATTTAGTTACACGATTGCATGGTATTTAGATACACGGATGCATGGTATTTAGATACACGGATGTATGGTATTTATTTACACGGATGCATGGTATTTAGTTACACGGATGCATGGTATTTAGATACACGGATGCATGGTATTTAGTTACACGGATGCATGGTATTTAGTTACACGGACTTATTGTGTGTAGATATACGGATGCATGGTATTTAGATACACGGATGCATGGTATTTAGATACACGGATGCATGGTATTTAATTACACGGACTTATTGTGTGTAGATATACGGATGTATGGTATTTAGTTACACGGATGCATGGTATTTAGTTACACGGACTTATTGTGTGTAGATATACGGATGCATGGTATTTAGATACACGGATGCATGGTATTTAGATACACGGATGCATGGTATTTAGTTACACGGACTTATTGTGTGTAGATATACGGATGTATGGTATTTAGTTACACGGATGCATGGTATTTAGTTACACGGATGCATGGTATTTAGATACACGGATGCATGGTATTTAGTTACACGGATGCATGGTATTTAGTTACACGGACTTATTGTATGTAGATATACGGATGCATGGTATTTAGATACACGGATGCATGGTATTTAGATACACGGATGCATGGTATTTAGTTACACGGATGCATGGTATTTAGTTACACGGATGCATGGTATTTAGATACACGGATGCATGGTATTTAGTTACACGGATGCATGGTATTTAGATACACGGATGCATGGTATTTAGTTACACGGATGCATGGTATTTAGATACACGGATGTATGGTATTTAGTTACACGGATGTATGGTATTTAGTTACACGGATGCATGGTATTTAGATACACGGATGTATGGTATTTAGTTACACGGATGTATGGTATTTAGATACACGGATGCATGGTATTTAGTTACACGGATGTATGGTATTTAGATACACGGATGTATGGTATTTAGTTACACGGATGCATGGTATTTAGTTACACGGATGCATGGTATTTAGATACACGGATGTATGGTATTTAGTTACACGGATGTATGGTATTTAGTTACACGGATGTATGGTATTTAGTTACACGGATGTATGGTATTTAGTTACACGGATGTATGGTATTTAGTTACACGGATGCATGGTATTTAGTTACACGGATGTATGGTATTTAGTTACACGGATGTATGGTATTTAGTTACACGGATGCATGGTATTTAGATACACGGATGTATGGTATTTAGTTACACAGATGTATGGTATTTAGTTACACGGATGTATGGTATTTAGTTACACGGATGTATGGTATTTAGATACACGGATGTATGGTATTTAGATACACGGATGTATGGTATTTAGATACACGGATGTATGGTATTTAGATACACGGATGTATGGTATTTAGATACACGGATGTATGGTATTTAGTTACACGGATGTATGGTATTTAGTTACACGGATGTATGGTATTTAGATACACGGATGTATGGTATTTAGATACACGGATGTATGGTATTTAGATACACGGATGTATGGTATTTAGTTAAACGGATGTATGGTATTTAGATACACGGATGTATGGTATTTAGATACACGGATGCATGGTATTTAGATACACGGATGTATGGTATTTAGTTACACGGATGTATGGTATTTAGTTACACGGATGTATGGTATTTAGTTACACGGATGCATGGTATTTAGTTACACGGATGTACGGTATTTAGTTACACGGATGTATGGTATTTAGTTACACGGATGCATGGTATTTAGATACACGGATGTATGGTATTTAGTTACACGGATGTATGGTATTTAGATACACGGATGCATGGTATTTAGTTACACGGATGTATGGTATTTAGATACACGGATGTATGGTATTTAGTTTCACGGATGCATGGTATTTAGTTACACGGATGCATGGTATTTAGATACACGGATGTATGGTATTTAGTTACACGGATGCATGGTATTTAGATACACGGATTCATGGTATTTAGATACACGGATGTATGGTATTTAGTTACACGGATGCATGGTATTTAGATACACGGATGCATGGTATTTAGATACACGGATGCATGGTATTTAGATCCTCGGATGCATGGTATTTAGATACACGGATGCATGGTATTTAGTTACACGGATGTATGGTATTTAGTTACACGGATGCATGGTATTTAGTTACACGGATGTATGGTATTTAGTTACACGGATGCATGGTATTTAGTTACACGGATGTATGGTATTTAGTTACACGGATGCATGGTATTTAGTTACACGGATGCATGGTATTTAGTTACACGGATGTATGGTATTTAGTTACACGGATGTATGGTATTTAGTTACACGGATGCATGGTATTTAGTTACACGGATGCATGGTATTTAGATACACGGATGTATGGTATTTAGTTACACGGATGTATGGTATTTAGTTACACGGATGCATGGTCTTTAGATACACGGATGTATGGTATTTAGTTACACGGATGCATGGTATTTAGTTACACGGATGCATGGTATTTAGATACACGGATGTATGGTATTTAGTTACACGGATGCATGGTATTTAGATACACGGATGCATGGTATTTAGATACACGGATGCATGGTATTTAGATCCTCGGATGCATGGTATTTAGATACACGGATGCATGGTATTTAGTTACACGGATGTATGGTATTTAGTTACACGGATGCATGGTATTTAGTTACACGGATGTACGGTATTTAGTTACACGGATGCATGGTATTTAGTTACACGGATGGATGGTATTTAGTTACACGGATGCATGGTATTTAGTAACACGGATGCATGGTATTTAGTTACACGGATGTATGGTATTTAGTTACACGGATGTATGGTATTTAGTTACACGGATGCATGGTATTTAGATACACGGATGCATGGTATTTAGTTACACGGTTGCATGGTATTTAGATACACGGATGTATGGTATTTAGTTACACGGACTTATTGTGTGTAGATATACGGATGTATACACACAATAAGTCCGTGTAACTAAATACCATACATCCGTGTATCTAAATACCATGCAAACCGTGTAACTAAATACCATGCATCCGTGTATCTAAATACCATGCATCCGTGTAACTAAATACCATACATCCGTGTAACTAAATACCATACATCCGTGTAACTAAATACCATGCATCCGTGTTACTAAATACCATGCATCCGTGTAACTAAATACCATCCATCCGTGTAACTAAATACCATGCATCCGTGTAACTAAATACCGTACATCCGTGTAACTAAATACCATGCATCCGTGTAACTAAATACCATACATCCGTGTAACTAAATACCATGCATCCGTGTATCTAAATACCATGCATCCGAGGATCTAAATACCATGCATCCGTGTATCTAAATACCATGCATCCGTGTATCTAAATACCATGCATCCGTTGTAACTAAATACCATACATCCGTGTATCTAAATACCATGCATCCGTGTAACTAAATACCATGCATCCGTGTAACTAAATACCATACATCCGTGTATCTAAAGACCATGCATCCGTGTAACTAAATACCATACATCGTTGTAACTAAATACCATACATCCGTGTATCTAAATACCATGCATCCGTGTAACTAAATACCATGCATCCGTGTAACTAAATACCATACATCCGTGTAACTAAATACCATACATCCGTGTAACTAAATACCATGCATCCGTGTAACTAAATACCATGCATCCGTGTAACTAAATACCATACATCCGTGTAACTAAATACCATGCATCGTGTAACTAAATACCATACATCCGTGTAACTAAATACCATGCATCCGTGTAACTAAATACCATACATCCGTGTAACTAAATACCATGCATCCGTGTATCTAAATACCATGCATCCGAGGATCTAAATACCATGCATCCGTGTATCTAAATACCATGCATCCGTGTATCTAAATACCATGCATCCGTGTAACTAAATACCATACATCCGTGTATCTAAATACCATGAATCCGTGTATCTAAATACCATGCATCCGTTGTAACTAAATACCATACATCCGTGTATCTAAATACCATGCATCCGTGTAACTAAATACCATGCATCCGTGAAACTAAATACCATACATCCGTGTATCTAAATACCATACATCCGTGTAACTAAATACCATGCATCCGTGTATCTAAATACCATACATCCGTGTAACTAAATACCATACATCCGTGTATCTAAATACCATGCATCCGTGTAACTAAATACCATACATCCGTGTAACTAAATACCGTACATCCGTGTAACTAAATACCATGCATCCGTGTAACTAAATACCTTACATCCGTGTAACTAAATACCATACATCCGTGTAACTAAATACCATACATCCGTGTATCTAAATACCATGCATCCGTGTATCTAAATACCATACATCCGTGTATCTAAATACCATACATCCGTTTAACTAAATACCATACATCCGTGTATCTAAATACCATACATTCCGTGTATCTAAATACCATACATCCGTGTATCTAAATACCATACATCCGTGTAACTAAATACCATACATCCGTGTAACTAAATACCATACATCCGTGTATCTAAATACCATACATCCGTGTATCTAAATACCATACATCCGTGTATCTAAATACATACATCCGTGTATCTAAATACCATACATCCGTGTATCTAAATACCATACATCCGTGTAACTAAATACCATACATCCGTGTAACTAAATACCATACATCTGTGTAAACTAAATACCATACATCCGTGTATCTAAATACCATGCATCCGTTGTAACTAAATACCATACATCCGTGTAACTAAATACCATACATCCGTGTAACTAAATACCATGCATCCGTGTAACTAAATACCATACATCCGTGTAACTAAATACCATACATCCGTGTAACTAAATACCATACATCCGTTGTAACTAAATACCATACATCCGTTGTAACTAAATACCATACATCCGTGTATCTAAATACCATGCATCCGTGTAACTAAATACCATGCATCCGTGTAACTAAATACCATACATCCGTGTATCTAAATACCATACATCCGTGTAACTAAATACCATGCATCCGTGTATCTAAATACCATACATCCGTGTAACTAAATACCATACATCCGTGTATCTAAAATACCATGCATCCGTGTAACTAAATACCATACATCCGTGTAACTAAATACCATACATCCGTGTATCTAAATACCATGCATCCGTGTAACTAAATACCATGCATCCGTGTATCTAAATACCATGCATCCGTGTAACTAAATACCATGCATCCGTGTATCTAAATACCATGCATCCGTGTAACTAAATACCATGCATCCGTGTAACTAAATACCATGCATCCGTGTATCTAAATACCATGCATCCGTGTATCTAAATACCATGCATCCGTATATCTACATACAATAAGTCCGTGTAACTAAATACCATGCATCCGTGTAACTAAATACCATGCATCCGTGTATCTAAATACCATGCATCCGTGTAACTAAATACCATGCATCCGTGTAACTAAATACCATACATCCGTATATCTACACACAATAAGTCCGTGTAACTAAATACCATGCATCCGTGTATCTAAATACCATGCATCCGTGTATCTAAATACCATGCATCCGTATATCTACACACAATAAGTCCGTGTAACTAAATACCATGCATCCGTGTAACTAAATACCATACATCCGTATATCTACACACAATAAGTCCGTGTAATTAAATACCATGCATCCGTGTATCTAAATACCATGCATCCGTGTATCTAAATACCATGCATCCGTATATCTACACACAATAAGTCCGTGTAACTAAATACCATGCATCCGTGTAACTAAATACCATGCATCCGTGTATCTAAATACCATGCATCCGTGTAACTAAATACCATGCATCCGTGTAAATAAATACCATACATCCGTGTATCTAAATACCATGCATCCGTGTATCTAAATACCATGCAATCGTGTAACTAAATACCATGCATCCGTGTATCTAAATACCATGCATCCGTGTAACTAAATACCATGCATCCGTGTATCTAAATACCATGCATCTGTGTAACTAAATACCATGCATCCGTGTATATAAATACCATGCATCCGTGTAACTAAATACCATGCATCCGTGTATCTAAATACCATGCATCCGTGTATCTAAATACCATGCATCCCTGTATATAAATACCATGCATCCGTGTAACTAAATACCATGCATCCGTGTATCTAAATACCGTGCATCCGTGTATCTAAATACCATGCAATCGTGTAACTAAATACCATGCATCCGTGTATCTAAATACCATGCATCCGAGTAACTAAATACCATGCATCCGTGTATCTAAATACCGTGCATCCGTGTATCTAAATACCATGCATCCGTGTAACTAAATACCATGCATCCGTGTATCTAAATACCATGCATCCCTGTATATAAATACCATGCATCCGTGTATCTAAATACCATGCATCCGTGTATCTAAATACCATGCATCCGTGTAACTAAATACCATGCATCCGTGTATCTAAATACCATGCATCCGTGTATCTAAATACCATGCATCCGTGTAACTAAATACCATGCATCCGTGTATCTAAATACCATGCATCCGTGTAACTAAATACCATGCATCCGTGTAACACATACCATACATCCGTATATCTACACACAATAAGTCCGTGTAACTAAATACCATGCATCCGTGTATCTAAATACCATGCATCCGTGTATCTAAATACCATGCATCCGTATATCTACACACAATAAGTCCGTGTAACTAAATACCATGCATCCGTGTAACTAAATACCATACATCCGTATATCTACACACAATAAGTCCGTGTAACTAAATACCATGCATCCGTGTATCTAAATACCATGCATCCGTGCATCTAAATACCATGCATCCGTATATCTACAAACAATAAGTCCGTGTAACTAAATACCATGCATCCGTGTATCTAAATACCATACATCCGTGTATCTAAATACCATACATCCGTGTAACTAAATACCATACATCCGTGTAACTAAATACCATACATCCGTGTAACTAAATACCATACATCCGTGTATCTAAATACCATGCATCCGTGTAACTAAATATCATACATCCGTGTAACTAAATACCATACATCCGTGTAACTAAATACCATGCATCCGTGTAACTAAATACCATACATCCGTGTAACTAAATACCATATATCCGTGTAACTAAATACCATACATCCGTGTAACTAAATACCATACATCCGTGTAACTAAATACCATACATCCGTGTAACTAAATACCATACATCCGTGTATCTAAATACCATGCATCCGTGTAACTAAATACCATGCATCCGTGTAACTAAATACCATACATCCGTGTATCTAAATACCATACATTCGTGTAACTAAATACCATTCATCCGTGTATCTAAATACCATACATCCGTGTAACTAAATACCATACATCCGTGTATCTAAATACCATGCATCCGTGTAACTAAATACCATACATCCGTGTAACTAAATACCATACATCCGTGTATCTAAATACCATGCATCCGTGTAACTAAATACCATGCATCCGTGTATCTAAATACCATGCATCCGTGTAACTAAATACCATGCATCCGTGTATCTAAATACCATGCATCCGTGTAACTAAATACCATGCATCCGTGTAACTAAATACCATGCATCCGTGTATCTAAATACCATGCATCCGTGTATCTAAATACCATGCATCCGTATATCTACATACAATAAGTCCGTGTAACTAAATACCATGCATCCGTGTAACTAAATACCATGCATCCGTGTATCTAAATACCATGCATCCGTGTAACTAAATACCATGCATCCGTGTAACTAAATACCATACATCCGTATATCTACACACAATAAGTCCGTGTAACTAAATACCATGCATCCGTGTATCTAAATACCATGCATCCGTGTATCTAAATACCATGCATCCGTATATCTACACACAATAAGTCCGTGTAACTAAATACCATGCATCCGTGTAACTAAATACCATACATCCGTATATCTACACACAATAAGTCCGTGTAATTAAATACCATGCATCCGTGTATCTAAATACCATGCATCCGTGTATCTAAATACCATGCATCCGTATATCTACACACAATAAGTCCGTGTAACTAAATACCATGCATCCGTGTATCTAAATACCATGCATCCGTGTAACTAAATACCATGCATCCGTGTATCTAAATACCATGCATCCGTGTAACTAAATACCATGCATCCGTGTAACTAAATACCATACATCCGTGTATCTAAATACCATGCATCCGTGTATCTAAATACCATGCAATCGTGTAACTAAATACCATGCATCCGTGTATCTAAATACCATGCATCCGTGTAACTAAATACCATGCATCCGTGTATCTAAATACCATGCATCCGTGTAACTAAATACCATGCATCCGTGTATCTAAATACCATGCATCCGTGTAACTAAATACCATGCATCCGTGTATCTAAATACCATGCATCCGTGTATCTAAATACCATGCATCCCTGTATATAAATACCATGCATCCGTGTAACTAAATACCATGCATCCGTGTATCTAAATACCGTGCATCCGTGTATCTAAATACCATGCAATCGTGTAACTAAATACCATGCATCCGTGTATCTAAATACCATGCATCCGTGTAACTAAATACCATGCATCCGTGTATCTAAATACCGTGCATCCGTGTATCTAAATACCATGCATCCGTGTAACTAAATACCATGCATCCGTGTATCTAAATACCATGCATCCCTGTATATAAATACCATGCATCCGTGTATCTAAATACCATGCATCCGTGTATCTAAATACCATGCATCCGTGTAACTAAATACCATGCATCCGTGTATCTAAATACCATGCATCCGTGTATCTAAATACCATGCATCGGTGTAACTAAATACCATGCATCCGTGTATCTAAATACCATGCATCCGTGTAACTAAATACCATGCATCCGTGTAACTAAACACCATACATCCGTATATCTACATACAATAAGTCCGTGTAACTAAATACCATGCATCCGTGTATCTAAATACCATGCATCCGTGTATCTAAATACCATGCATCCGTATATCTACACACAATAAGTCCGTGTAACTAAATACCATGCATCCGTGTAACTAAATACCATACATCCGTATATCTACACACAATAAGTCCGTGTAACTAAATACCATGCATCCCTGTATCTAAATACCATGCATCCGTGTAACTAAATACCATGCATCCGTGTATCTAAATACCATGCATCCGTGTAACTAAATACCATACATCCGTGTAACTAAATACCATACATCCGTGTAACTAAATACCATGCATCCGTGTAACTAAATACCATGCATCCGTGTAACTAAATACCATACATCCGTGTAACTAAATACCATGCATCCGTGTAACTAAATACCATGCATCCGTGTATCTAAATACCATGCATCCGTATATCTACACACAATAAGTCCGTGTAACTAAATACCATGCATCCGTGTAACTAAATACCATGCATCCGTGTATCTAAATACCATGCATCCGTGTAACTAAATACCATGCATCCGTGTAACTAAATACCATACATCCGTGTATCTAAATACCATGCATCCGTGTATCTAAATACCATGCAATCGTGTAACTAAATACCATGCATCCGTGTATCTAAATACCATGCATCCGTGTAACTAAATACCATGCATCCGTGTATCTAAATACCATGCATCCGTGTAACTAAATACCATGCATCCGTGTATCTAAATACCATGCATCCGTGTATCTAAATACCATGCATCCCTGTATATAAATACCATGCATCCGTGTATCTAAATACCATGCATCCGTGTATCTAAATACCATGCATCCGTGTAACTAAATACCATGCATCCGTGTATCTAAATACCATGCATCCGTGTATCTAAATACCATGCATCGGTGTAACTAAATACCATGCATCCGTGTATCTAAATACCATGCATCCGTGTAACTAAATACCATGCATCCGTGTAACTAAACACCATACATCCGTATATCTACATACAATAAGTCCGTGTAACTAAATACCATGCATCCGTGTATCTAAATACCATGCATCCGTGTATCTAAATACCATGCATCCGTATATCTACACACAATAAGTCCGTGTAACTAAATACCATGCATCCGTGTAACTAAATACCATACATCCGTATATCTACACACAATAAGTCCGTGTAACTAAATACCATGCATCCCTGTATCTAAATACCATGCATCCGTGTAACTAAATACCATGCATCCGTGTATCTAAATACCATGCATCCGTGTAACTAAATACCATACATCCGTGTAACTAAATACCATACATCCGTGTAACTAAATACCATGCATCCGTGTAACTAAATACCATGCATCCGTGTAACTAAATACCATACATCCGTGTAACTAAATACCATGCATCCGTGTAACTAAATACCATGCATCCGTGTATCTAAATACCATGCATCCGTATATCTACACACAATAAGTCCGTGTAACTAAATACCATGCATCCGTGTAACTAAATACCATGCATCCGTGTATCTAAATACCATGCATCCGTGTAACTAAATACCATGCATCCGTGTAACTAAATACCATACATCCGTGTATCTAAATACCATGCATCCGTGTATCTAAATACCATGCAATCGTGTAACTAAATACCATGCATCCGTGTATCTAAATACCATGCATCCGTGTAACTAAATACCATGCATCCGTGTATCTAAATACCATGCATCCGTGTAACTAAATACCATGCATCCGTGTATCTAAATACCATGCATCCGTGTAACTAAATACCATGCATCCGTGTATCTAAATACCATGCATCCGTGTATCTAAATACCATGCATCCCTGTATATAAATACCATGCATCCGTGTAACTAAATACCATGCATCCGTGTATCTAAATACCGTGCATCCGTGTATCTAAATACCATGCAATCGTGTAACTAAATACCATGCATCCGTGTATCTAAATACCATGCATCCGTGTAACTAAATACCATGCATCCGTGTATCTAAATACCGTGCAGCCGTGTATCTAAATACCATGCATCCGTGTAACTAAATACCATGCATCCGTGTATCTAAATACCATGCATCCCTGTATATAAATACCATGCATCCGTGTATCTAAATACCATGCATCCGTGTATCTAAATACCATGCATCCGTGTAACTAAATACCATGCATCCGTGTATCTAAATACCATGCATCCGTGTATCTAAATACCATGCATCGGTGTAACTAAATACCATGCATCCGTGTATCTAAATACCATGCATCCGTGTAACTAAATACCATGCATCCGTGTAACTAAATACCATACATCCGTATATCTACATACAATAAGTCCGTGTAACTAAATACCATGCATCCGTGTATCTAAATACCATGCATCCGTGTATCTAAATACCATGCATCCGTATATCTACACACAATAAGTCCGTGTAACTAAATACCATGCATCCGTGTAACTAAATACCATACATCCGTATATCTACACACAATAAGTCCGTGTAACTAAATACCATGCATCCCTGTATCTAAATACCATGCATCCGTGTAACTAAATACCATGCATCCGTGTATCTAAATACCATGCATCCGTGTAACTAAATACCATACATCCGTGTAACTAAATACCATACATCCGTGTAACTAAATACCATGCATCCGTGTAACTAAATACCATGCATCCGTGTAACTAAATACCATACATCCGTGTAACTAAATACCATGCATCCGTGTAACTAAATACCGTACATCCGTGTAACTAAATACCATGCATCCGTGTAACTAAATACCATACATCCGTGTAACTAAATACCATGCATCCGTGTATCTAAATACCATGCATCCGAGGATCTAAATACCATGCATCCGTGTATCTAAATACCATGCATCCGTGTATCTAAATACCATGCATCCGTGTAACTAAATACCATACATCCGTGTATCTAAATACCATGCATCCGTGTAACTAAATACCATGCATCCGTGTAACTAAATACCATACATCCGTGTATCTAAATACCATGCATCCGTGTAACTAAATACCATACATCCGTGTAACTAAATACCATACATCCGTGTATCTAAATACCATGCATCCGTGTAACTAAATACCATGCATCCGTGTAACTAAATACCATACATCCGTGTAACTAAATACCATACATCCGTGTAACTAAATACCATGCATCCGTGTAACTAAATACCATGCATCCGTGTAACTAAATACCATACATCCGTGTAACTAAATACCATGCATCCGTGTAACTAAATACCATACATCCGTGTAACTAAATACCATGCATCCGTGTAACTAAATACCATGCATCCGTGTATCTAAATACCATGCATCCGAGGATCTAAATACCATGCATCTGTGTATCTAAATACCATGCATCCGTGTATCTAAATACCATGCATCCGTGTAACTAAATACCATACATCCGTGTAACTAAATACCATGCATCCGTGTAACTAAATACCATGCATCCGTGTAACTAAATACCATACATCCGTGTAACTAAATACCATGCATCCGTGTAACTAAATACCATACATCCGTGTAACTAAATACCATACATCCGTGTAACTAAATACCATGCATCCGTGTATCTAAATACCATGCATCCGAGGATCTAAATACCATGCATCTGTGTATCTAAATACCATGCATCCGTGTATCTAAATACCATGCATCCGTGTAACTAAATACCATACATCCGTGTATCTAAATACCATGCATCCGTGTAACTAAATACCATGCATCCGTGTAACTAAATACCATGCATCCGTGTAACTAAATACCATACATCCGTGTATCTAAATACCATGCATCCGTGTAACTAAATACCATACATCCGTGTAACTAAATACCATGCATCCGTTTATCTAAATACCATGCATCCGTGTAACTAAATACCATGCATCCGTGAAACTAAATACCATACATCCGTGTATCTAAATACCATACATCCGTGTAACTAAATACCATGCATCCGTGTATCTAAATACCATACATCCGTGTAACTAAATACCATACATCCGTGTATCTAAATACCATGCATCCGTGTAACTAAATACCATACATCCGTGTAACTAAATACCATACATCCGTGTAACTAAATACCATGCATCCGTGTAACTAAATACCATACATCCGTGTAACTAAATACCATACATCCGTGTAACTAAATACCATACATCCGTGTAACTAAATACCATACATCCGTGTAACTAAATACCATACATCCGTGTAACTAAATACCATACATCCGTGTATCTAAATACCATGCATCCGTGTAACTAAATAACATGCATCCGTGTAACTAAATACCATGCATCCGTGTAACTAAATACCATGCATCCGTGTAACTAAATACCATACATCCGTGTTACTAAATACCATACATCCGTGTAACTAAATACCATACATCCGTGTAACTAAATACCATACATCCGTGTAACTAAATACCATACATCCGTGTATCTAAATACCATGCATCCGTGTAACTAAATACCATATATCCGTGTAACTAAATACCATACATCCGTGTAACTAAATACCATACATCCGTGTAACTAAATACCATGCATCCGTGTAACTAAATACCATGTATCCGTGTAACTAAATACCATACATCCGTGTAACTAAATACCATACATCCGTGTATCTAAATACCATACATCCGTGTAACTAAATACCATACATCCGTGTAACTAAATACCATACATCCGTGTAACTAAATACCATACATCCGTGTATCTAAATACCATGCATCCGTGTATCTAAATACCATACATCCGTGTATCTAAATACCATACATCCGTTTAACTAAATACCATACATCCGTGTATCTAAATACCATACATCCGTGTATCTAAATACCATACATCCGTGTATCTAAATACCATACATCCGTGTAACTAAATACCATACATCCGTGTAACTAAATACCATACATCCGTGTATCTAAATACCATACATCCGTGTATCTAAATACCATACATCCGTGTATCTAAATACCATACATCCGTGTATCTAAATACCATACATCCGTGTAACTAAATACCATACATCCGTGTAACTAAATACCATACATCTGTGTAACTAAATACCATACATCCGTGTATCTAAATACCATGCATCCGTGTAACTAAATACCATACATCCGTATAACTAAATACCATACATCCGTGTAACTAAATACCATGCATCCGTGTAACTAAATACCATACATCCGTGTAACTAAATACCATACATCCGTGTCACTAAATACCATACATCCGTGTAACTAAATACCATACATCCGTGTAACTAAATACCATACATCCGTGTATCTAAATACCATGCATCCGTGTAACTAAATACCATGCATCCGTGTAACTAAATACCATACATCCGTGTATCTAAATACCATACATCCGTGTAACTAAATACCATGCATCCGTGTATCTAAATACCATGCATCCCTGTATATAAATACCATGCATCCGTGTAACTAAATACCATGCATCCGTGTATCTAAATACCGTGCATCCGTGTATCTAAATACCATGCAATCGTGTAACTAAATACCATGCATCCGTGTATCTAAATACCATGCATCCGTGTAACTAAATACCATGTATCCGTGTATCTAAATACCGTGCATCCGTGTATCTAAATACCATGCATCCGTGTAACTAAATACCATGCATCCGTGTATCTAAATACCATGCATCCCTGTATATAAATACCATGCATCCGTGTATCTAAATACCATGCATCCGTGTATCTAAATACCATGCATCCGTGTAACTAAATACCATGCATCCGTGTATCTAAATACCATGCATCCGTGTATCTAAATACCATGCATCCGTGTAACTAAATACCATGCATCCGTGTATCTAAATACCATGCATCCGTGTAACTAAATACCATGCATCCGTGTAACTAAATACCATACATCCGTATATCTACATACAATAAGTCCGTGTAACTAAATACCATGCATCCGTGTATCTAAATACCATGCATCCGTGTATCTAAATACCATGCATCCGTATATCTACACACAATAAGTCCGTGTAACTAAATACCATGCATCCGTGTAACTAAATACCATACATCCGTATATCTACACACAATAAGTCCGTGTAACTAAATACCATGCATCCCTGTATCTAAATACCATGCATCCGTGTAACTAAATACCATGCATCCGTGTATCTAAATACCATGCATCCGTGTAACTAAATACCATACATCCGTGTAACTAAATACCATACATCCGTGTAACTAAATACCATACATCCGTGTAACTAAATACCATGCATCCGTGTAACTAAATACCATGCATCCGTGTAACTAAATACCATACATCCGTGTAACTAAATACCATGCATCCGTGTAACTAAATACCGTACATCCGTGTAACTAAATACCATGCATCCGTGTAACTAAATACCATACATCCGTGTAACTAAATACCATGCACCGTGTATCTAAATACCATGCATCCGAGGATCTAAATACCATGCATCCGTGTATCTAAATACCATGCATCCGTGTATCTAAATACCATGCATCCGTGTAACTAAATACCATACATCCGTGTATCTAAATACCATGCATCCGTGTAACTAAATACCATGCATCCGTGTAACTAAATACCATACATCCGTGTATCTAAATACCATGCATCCGTGTAACTAAATACCATACATCCGTGTAACTAAATACCATACATCCGTGTATCTAAATACCATGCATCCGTGTAACTAAATACCATGCATCCGTGTAACTAAATACCATACATCCGTGTAACTAAATACCATACATCCGTGTAACTAAATACCATGCATCCGTGTAACTAAATACCATGCATCCGTGTAACTAAATACCATACATCCGTGTAACTAAATACCATGCATCCGTGTAACTAAATACCATACATCCGTGTAACTAAATACCATGCATCCGTGTATCTAAATACCATGCATCCGAGGATCTAAATACCATGCATCTGTGTATCTAAATACCATGCATCCGTGTATCTAAATACCATGCATCCGTGTAACTAAATACCATACATCCGTGTATCTAAATACCATGCATCCGTGTAACTAAATACCATGCATCCGTGTAACTAAATACCATACATCCGTGTATCTAAATACCATGCATCCGTGTAACTAAATACCATACATCCGTGTAACTAAATACCATACATCCGTGTATCTAAATACCATGCATCCGTGTAACTAAATACCATGCATCCGTGAAACTAAATACCATACATCCGCGTATCTAAATACCATACATCCGTGTAACTAAATACCATGCATCCGTGTATCTAAATACCATACATCCGTGTAACTAAATACCATACATCCGTGTATCTAAATACCATGCATCCGTGTAACTAAATACCATACATCCGTGTAACTAAATACCATACATCCGTGTAACTAAATACCATACATCCGTGTAACTAAATACCATGCATCCGTGTAACTAAATACCATACATCCGTGTAACTAAATACCATACATCCGTGTAACTAAATACCATACATCCGTGTAACTAAATACCATACATCCGTGTAACTAAATACCATACATCCGTGTAACTAAATACCATACATCCGTGTATCTAAATACCATGCATCCGTGTAACTAAATAACATGCATCCGTGTAACTAAATACCATGCATCCGTGTAACTAAATACCATGCATCCGTGTAACTAAATACCATACATCCGTGTTACTAAATACCATACATCCGTGTAACTAAATACCATACATCCGTGTAACTAAATACCATACATCCGTGTAACTAAATACCATACATCCGTGTATCTAAATACCATGCATCCGTGTAACTAAATACCATATATCCGTGTAACTAAATACCATACATCCGTGTAACTAAATACCATACATCCGTGTAACTAAATACCATGCATCCGTGTAACTAAATACCATGCATCCGTGTAACTAAATACCATACATCCGTGTAACTAAATACCATACATCCGTGTATCTAAATACCATACATCCGTGTAACTAAATACCATACATCCGTGTAACTAAATACCATACATCCGTGTAACTAAATACCATACATCCGTGTATCTAAATACCATGCATCCGTGTATCTAAATACCATACATCCGTGTATCTAAATACCATACATCCGTTTAAATAAATACCATACATCCGTGTATCTAAATACCATACATCCGTGTATCTAAATACCATACATCCGTGTATCTAAATACCATACATCCGTGTAACTAAATACCATACATCCGTGTAACTAAATACCATACATCCGTGTATCTAAATACCATACATCCGTGTATCTAAATACCATACATCCGTGTATCTAAATACCATACATCCGTGTATCTAAATACCATACATCCGTGTAACTAAATACCATACATCCGTGTAACTAAATACCATACATCTGTGTAACTAAATACCATACATCCGTGTATCTAAATACCATGCATCCGTGTAACTAAATACCATACATCCGTGTAACTAAATACCATACATCCGTGTAACTAAATACCATGCATCCGTGTAACTAAATACCATACATCCGTGTAACTAAATACCATACATCCGTGTCACTAAATACCATACATCCGTGTAACTAAATACCATACATCCGTGTAACTAAATACCATACATCCGTGTATCTAAATACCATGCATCCGTGTAACTAAATACCATGCATCCGTGTAACTAAATACCATACATCCGTGTATCTAAATACCATACATCCGTGTAACTAAATACCATGCATCCGTGTATACATCCGTGTAACTAAATACCATACATCCGTGTATCTAAATACCATGCATCCGTGTAACTAAATACCATACATCCGTGTAACTAAATACCATACATCCGTGTATCTAAATACCATGCATCCGTGTAACTAAATACCATGCATCCGTGTATCTAAATACCATGCATCCGTGTAACTAAATACCATGCATCCGTGTATCTAAATACCATGCATCCGTGTAACTAAATACCATGCATCCGTGTAACTAAATACCATGCATCCGTGTATCTAAATACCATGCATCCGTGTATCTAAATACCATGCATCCGTATATCTACATACAATAAGTCCGTGTAACTAAATACCATGCATCCGTGTAACTAAATACCATGCATCCGTGTATCTAAATACCATGCATCCGTGTAACTAAATACCATGCATCCGTGTAACTAAATACCATACATCCGTATATCTACACACAATAAGTCCGTGTAACTAAATACCATGCATCCGTGTATCTAAATACCATGCATCCGTGTATCTAAATACCATACATCCGTATATCTACACACAATAAGTCCGTGTAACTAAATACCATGCATCCGTGTAACTAAATACCATACATCCGTATATCTACACACAATAAGTCCGTGTAATTAAATACCATGCATCCGTGTATCTAAATACCATGCATCCGTGTATCTAAATACCATGCATCCGTATATCTACACACAATAAGTCCGTGTAACTAAATACCATGCATCCGTGTAACTAAATACCATGCATCCGTGTATCTAAATACCATGCATCCGTGTAACTAAATACCATGCATCCGTGTAAATAAATACCATACATCCGTGTATCTAAATACCATGCATCCGTGTATCTAAATACCATGCAATCGTGTAACTAAATACCATGCATCCGTGTATCTAAATACCATGCATCCGTGTAACTAAATACCATGCATCCGTGTATCTAAATACCATGCATCTGTGTAACTAAATACCATGCATCCGTGTATCTAAATACCATGCATCCGTGTAACTAAATACCATGCATCCGTGTATCTAAATACCATGCATCCGTGTATCTAAATACCATGCATCCCTGTATATAAATACCATGCATCCGTGTAACTAAATACCATGCATCCGTGTATCTAAATACCGTGCATCCGTGTATCTAAATACCATTCAATCGTGTAACTAAATACCATGCATCCGTGTATCTAAATACCATGCATCCGTGTAACTAAATACCATGCATCCGTGTATCTAAATACCGTGCATCCGTGTATCTAAATACCATGCATCCGTGTAACTAAATACCATGCATCCGTGTATCTAAATACCATGCATCCCTGTATATAAATACCATGCATCCGTGTATCTAAATACCATGCATCCGTGTATCTAAATACCATGCATCCGTGTAACTAAATACCATGCATCCGTGTATCTAAATACCATGCATCCGTGTATCTAAATACCATGCATCCGTGTAACTAAATACCATGCATCCGTGTATCTAAATACCATGCATCCGTGTAACTAAATACCATGCATCCGTGTAACTAAATACCATACATCCGTATATCTACACACAATAAGTCCGTGTAACTAAATACCATGCATCCGTGTATCTAAATACCATGCATCCGTGTATCTTAATACCATGCATCCGTATATCTACACACAATAAGTCCGTGTATCTAAATACCATGCATCCGTGTAACTAAATACCATACATCCGTATATCTACACACAATAAGTCCGTGTAACTAAATACCATGCATCCGTGTATCTAAATACCATGCATCCGTGCATCTAAATACCATGCATCCGTATATCTACACACAATAAGTCCGTGTAACTAAATACCGTGCATCCGTGTAACTAAATACCATGCATCCGTGTATCTAAATACCATGCATCCGTGTAACTAAATACCATGCATCCGTGTAACTAAATACCATACATCCGTGTATCTAAATACCATGCATCCGTGTATCTAAATACCATGCAATCGTGTAACTAAATACCATGCATCCGTGTATCTAAATACCATGCATCCGTGTAACTAAATACCATGCATCCGTGTATCTAAATACCATGCATCCGTGTAACTAAATACCATGCATCCGTGTATCTAAATACCATGCATCCGTGTAACTAAATACCATGCATCCGTGTATCTAAATACCATGCATCCGTGTATCTAAATACCATGCATCCCTGTATATAAATACCATGCATCCGTGTAACTAAATACCATGCATCCGTGTATCTAAATACCGTGCATCCGTGTAACTAAATACCATGCATCCGTGTATCTAAATACCATGCATCCGTGTAACTAAATACCATGCATCCGTGTATCTAAATACCGTGCATCCGTGTATCTAAATACCATGCATCCGTGTAACTAAATACCATACATCCGTGTATCTAAATACCATGCATCCGTGTATCTAAATACCATGCAATCGTGTAACTAAATACCATGCATCCGTGTATCTAAATACCATGCATCCGTGCAACTAAATACCATGCATCCGTGTATCTAAATGCCATGCATCCGTGTAACTAAATACCATGCATCCGTGTATTTAAATACCATGCATCCGTGTAACTAAATACCATGCATCCGTGTATCTAAATACCATGCATCCGTGTATCTAAATACCATGCATCCCTGTATATAAATACCATGCATCCGTGTAACTAAATACCATGCATCCGTGTAACTAAATACCATACATCCGTGTATCTAAATACCATGCATCCGTGTATCTAAATACCATGCAATCGTGTAACTAAATACCATGCATCCGTGTATCTAAATACCATGCATCCGTGTAACTAAATACCATGCATCCGTGTATCTAAATACCATGCATCCGTGTAACTAAATACCATGCATCCGTGTATCTAAATACCATGCATCCGTGTAACTAAATACCATGCATCCGTGTATCTAAATACCATGCATCCGTGTATCTAAATACCATGCATCCCTGTATATAAATACCATGCATCCGTGTAACTAAATACCATGCATCCGTGTATCTAAATACCGTGCATCCGTGTATCTAAATACCATGCAATCGTGTAACTAAATACCATGCATCCGTGTATCTAAATACCATGCATCCGTGTAACTAAATACCATGCATCCGTGTATCTAAATACCGTGCATCCGTGTATCTAAATACCATGCATCCGTGTATCTAAATAGCATGCATCCGTGTAACTAAATACCATGCATCCGTGTATCTAAATACCATGCATCCGTGTATCTAAATACCATGCATCCGTGTAACTAAATACCATGCATCCGTGTAACTAAATACCATGCATCCGTGTAACTAAATACCATACATCCGTGTATCTAAATACCATGCATCCGTGTAACTAAATACCATACATCCGCGTAACTAAATACCATGCATCCGTGTATCTAAATACCATGCATCCGTGTATCTACACACAATAAGTCCGTGTAACTAAATACCATGCATCCGTGTAACTAAATACCATACATCCGTGTAACTAAATACCATACATCCGTGTATCTAAATACCATGCATCCGTGTAACTAAATACCATGCATCCGTGTATCTAAATACCATGCATCCGTGTATCTACACACAATAAGTCCGTGTAACTAAATACCATGCATCCGTGTATCTAAATACCATGCATCCGTGTATCTAAATACCATGCATCCGTGTAACTAAATTCCATACATCCGTGTAACTAAATACCATGCATCCGTGTAACTAAATACCATACATCCGTGTAACTAAATACCATACATCCGTGTAACTAAATACCATGCATCCGTGTAACTAAATACCATACATCCGTGTAACTAAATACCATACATCCGTGTAACTAAATACCATACATCCGTGTAACTAAATACCATGCATCCGTGTATCTAAATACCATGGATCCGTGTAACTAAATACCATACATCCGTGTAACTAAATACCATACATCCGTGTAACTAAATACCATGCACCCGTGTAACTAAATACCATGCATCCGTTTATCTACACACAATAAGTCCGTGTAACTAAATACCATGCACCCATGTAACTAAATACCATGCATCCGTGTAACTAAATACCATGCATCCGTGTAACTAAATACCATGCATCCGTGTAAACTGATTTGCATGCTTTGTGACATGTCGTATGGGTCAACACTGGAGTATAGATCCACAGTCCGATCTAACGCCCTGTAATCAAAACATGTCATAATACCAATTTTGACATAATTCATGAGGTATGCATGTATGTAGGTTTTAAGTGAGATGCCCATATAAAGAAGTACAACGGTTTTACCATGGTAAACGATAACGGTGAGAGCATAGTACATTCCTGGTTACTACGATAAATTATATATTACTTCGTAAACCAAGGAACTTTACTATGCTCGTTCCATATTATAGACCATAGTAATATACCATAATGACAAGGCATATAGACATTTACCATGGTAAACAATGTACCACAATTTTACCATGATAAATTACGATTTACCATGGTAAGACAACCATTTACCACGGTAAGACCATGGTAAAATGTTTGTTGCCACGGTATGTTATATATTACTATGTAAACCAAGGTACTTTACTATGCTCTCATCGTATAACTACTATATACCATGTTAAACGATCATAATACCATGGTAAACAGACATTTACCATGTTAAGGTTCCACATACCATACGCTACCATACCATGGTCAGTTTCAATTTACAATGCTAATACTACATGTAAGTTAAGATTTATTACATTAGGGTCAATCAAGGTGAAACAGATAAAAATGCACCATGGTACTCTGACATCGGGCTATCATGAATGGTGCCATTCGTGACACCACCATAGTACCACGGCAGTGTGGTAATACTACGGTACTACCATGGCACTACCATGGATATCTACTATGGTACTCTACTATGGTATTACAATGGCAGTATGGTACTACCACGTTAAATTGTTACATACCATGGTACTATACCCTGGCACTATACTAAGGTACTCCATCGTGTTACAGATGTAACTACCATGGTAGTATGGTACTACCATGGTACTACTAGGGTACAAACATCGTAAAGTGATATTTACCATGGTACTGCCATGGTTACATGGAACTGTACTAGGGTACTCTACCATTTTACAGTTGATGTCGTTGTGTGTCTTCTGTCAGATTATTCCACTATATATGTAGACCAAGTTTTCTCGGTCTACAGTAGCTTGTGATATCGGATGGTTAATGATGGTTTGGACAGCGTCCCGTCCCGGTACTCTTCTATAACCGATGTTCATAAACAAAATATACTACATTTACACGTATAGTCCGGGAATTCGCATGAACTCCTGAATGTGATTAATCATCTGTCATGTCCGCGATTAATCTCACTTCAAGATGATATTTCTCTTACCTTTATAGAAAAAGGTAAAGTGATGACAAAATCGTTTAATATATTTTTCTGATAACGAACCAAAGCCGGACGCTTTGGGTCGTATATAGACTATATCTGATTTTGTGACGTCACAAATTATTATCTAAGACGACGCTGTTGTTTTGAATTTCGGGAGCGCGAATGTCGCACAGTAGATCGGTGGGCTTAAAGCATTAATGTCGTAATCGGCTGTCAAGAGGCCAACACAAATCAGTCGACGTGCAACATTCTCCTAATTTAATAAACGTCATACAATCATGTATTTGTTTTTATTTATAAGGGAAAGTAGGTCTATAATGAATTTCTAACGGGTCTACTCTGGTACTCTACTGGATCAAATCATCGGACCCTAGGAAGTTTTAATATTTTTTTAAATAAACTAAAATCACCACAACTCAACACGATCTACGTGTATCTCAAATCTTTATTTTCCAACTGACGCACAGCAGTTGATAAATACTATATGGTTATGTAGAGACTATACCGTGCGAAAGGAAATGAGATAATATTTAATATGGATTTGATTGTTATCATAAGTCTGCATACTAACATGCATCTGATAATCCATATATATCCTATTATCTTGAATAGAATGAAAACACATACTTATGAACAAAGCAGAAGATACACTCAGTTCCACGCGAATTCGGTCAATAGTGAAAGCTACACGGTGACGTTGTTTGTCCACTATCTTTGAAATCGACATGATGACATGTTATATATGAATGAAATGAACATCCTGAGTATCTGAAGCGGAGAGCTCCACATCACGCCATGTAATAGGGCCTATAATGGTTAGTTTCAGTTCCATGCACTCTCGACAACATATATAACTATTTCTAATTACCCCACCAAACATAAGCCTTATGCATGTGAATCTTATTAGGTGGGAATCTATAAAGTGATTTTGACAAGAATTGTTTTAAACGCTACATGCATATGTAATTGTTTTAGCTTTGGTTCGTTAATTACGCTTGCGTATGATCATATTATTGCAACAAATCGAATTTTCTGACAATCAAGGCTTTGTTTACTTATAATTATCGCTGCTTTGACATTTAACGGACCTCTGATATACGCATGTTTGATATGCATGTATCATGTTTGGGGAAGGCAGCCCTCTATGTTCGTTTTGGGAAAGCGTCCATTTTACCTAATCCGAAGACTTCCAAGCAAGATAACCCCCGCCCACGATTATGTGCGTAAAGTTTGTTATATAAGAGTAACGTGACGGGACCTGTCCAAAAACAGCATCAGCCCAAACTATATACCCCAAGCTGTAGTGGACCGAAAGGATTTGGTCTACTATATAATTATGTTTGCAGTTGATACTACCATGGTAGTACCAATTATGCAATATATTTTGTCGTAGTAGCACCATGGTTGCATTGTATATTGTACTATGGTATTCTACCATGCTACAGTTATCAAATATGTTGAATAACATGGTACATGTATATCGTGCTACCTCTATGGTTATATTGTGCTCCTTCTCTAACTTACCATAATTGTAATTATATTACTACGGTATAACATGGCTAACATAGCAATCTGCTAGTAAAATTATATCACTAGTATCAGGAAATTTGACTCAATCCCTTACAACAAAACTACCATAGTAGTACCATATGGTACAGCATGATATTACCTCACATAATTCAAAATCACAGGATGTGTTATTAGCCGCCATATACCATTAATACTACATGGAATGTAGAACTCAGTTACCTGTATCCACACAATCAATCTCTGACTGGAACCAACCCATATAAAAAGCACCATGCTTTACCATGGTACTTTGGTACTTTACCATGCTACTTTACTATGATATTTTACCATGTCACTTTACCATGGTACTAACATGAGCGATAACTCTATTTCACAATAACACATTACACAGATGAGGAGTTTTATGTCTCTTTTTATGAGAAGATAATAATAGGTTGTTAGTTAGTCAGCGCAAAACATGTGTACACGGTATCATACTACAAGTTAACAGAATGGGACAAGAATATTATAATAACTAAGAAGGCTAAGTCAATAAGAGTTTAACACTTTATGTAATCACACGTCGCAGTATTGATCCCCAATATGCTGTCTCAAATTTTAAAGTTTTTAATCTAAAAGCGTACCCTGGTACTACCATGGCGAATTATAATGCTATAATATATATTATACCATGTTACAAATTACCAGGGTAAGTTGCACAGTAAATTTTCCCATGCGGCCAAAATAACATGGTAAACTTTACCTTGGTAAACGCATGTTACATTTCACCATGGTAACCACAATACCATGGTAAGTTTCACAGTAAATTTTATCATGCGGCCAAAATAGCTTTGTCAACTTTGTTTTGGCAATTTAGCATGGTAGCAGCATGGTACTTTTTTATATGGGTAATCACCTCATTACTGAGTGAAGTGTCTGAGACATAAATAGTCACCCGCGGCAGCTTCGCGGCCCTAGGTTTTCATTTGGCCTCAGCAACTTGCCTCATAAATTACATAGAGCAGCGTGTAAGAATCGTGCATACATTCTAATCGAGACATTTACATATAAATTTTTGTGATTTTCTGAAGTTTCCCATACATAACTCGTTTAAATCAATGCATTTTATATTGCCAATATCAATAATTATCGTGTAGACAAATATCTTCCGGGATGATTCGTATGGACATAAAACAAAGTCGTGTATCTGTGCGAAAAATTTACTTCTTCAGGGGTAAATTGAAGTTGTATTGCGGATTTTACACATGCGTTATTGATTTCGCTTATTGATTTCGCTTTGCACAATTTTATTGTCATCGCCCATGGGCGGGACGTTTTGTTCATGATCCAGGCTTCAGGAAATAATATGCAACCGTGTAACTAAACACTACGCATCTGTATACATTATTTAGCAGGCATCGTGCACATGTCATATGAGTAAACACTGGAGTAAAGATCCACAGTCCGATCTAACGTCCAATAATCAAAAAATTCCTGACAAGTTTCTTACAAGTATGAACGCTATGTATTACCTGTCGCTTATGGGCGCTGACCACATAGACGCTATGTATTACCTGTCGCTTATGTGCGCTGACCGCATGGACGCTATTTAGTACCTGTCGCTTATGGGCGTGGCGCATGGACGCTATTTATTACATGTCGCGTATGTGCGCCGACCGCATGTACACTATTTATTACCTGTCGCTTATGTGCGCCGACCGCATGGACGCTATTTATTACCTGTCGATTATGGGCGCTGACCGCATGAACGCTATTTATTACCTGTCGATTATGGGCGATGGACGCTATTTATTACCTGTCGCTTATGTGCAATGACCGCATGAACGCTATTTATTACCTGTCGCTTATGTGAGCTGACCGCATGGGCGCTATTTATTACCTGTCGATTATGGGCACTGACAGCATGAACGCTATTTATTACCTGTCGATTATGGGCGTTGAACGGCATGGACGCTATTTATTACCTGTCGCTTATGTGCAATGACCGCATGAACGCTATTTATTACCTGTCGCTTATGTGAGCTGACCGCATGGGCGCTATTTATTACCTGTCGCTTATGTGAGCTGACCGCATGGACGCTATGTATTACCTGTCGATTATGTGCGCTGACTTCGTGGACGCTATTTATTACCTGTCGATTATGTGCGATGACCGCATGGACGCTATTTATTACCTGTCGAGTTCCATTTATTTCAACGAGACAAACCTATTTAAGCCATTGTGTACTTTTAATTTAACTAGAGATTCCCAGAACGTGTGTTATCTGTGAAAATCATGTGATGAACACGAGGGTGCTTTTAATTTCAGTTACTGTATTAAGTCTCCGCAACTCTTGTTTTGGATTAACGATAACCTACGCATTGAAGTTTATGTCATTGAAATCGTAATTGTTTGGTGATTCTGACGATATAACATAACATTTGTTGAATTGTAATACTGGAATATCTGATCAATCACAGAAAAAACAATTATTAGCATGTGTTTATCGCGTAAAACACTCAATGTTACCAAAATACGTGTAAGCCCTTTGTGCCTCTTTAAGTCGTGTCACATTAGATAACACCTTTGAATGTAAAGACTCAATCTTGGAATGGGCCAAACCCTTCCCGACCGAGAACCATGGGAACATTAATTCCCAGAAATCATCAAATATACCGCGATCGCGGCACAACACATGGTACAAGAATGGTTATTTCCGTTATTTTGGTACCATGCTACGTCATCGACTATGCTTGCATAATGAGACAATTTTAACAGTGAATGATTGAATGAATTTAAGTGTCCACTGTGGAAGATGTCCACCGAGTATCAATTACAGCATACAGAATACTCTCCCTCAAGCTGCTAACATTAATTGTATCATGTATACCACATTGAATGCCATTGTAAGCTGTGCTGAACTGTAGAATAAGGTTTCTGGCAGATTCTGCCTACTACCCTGTTTATGGATCTAAATTTAATTGACCTCTCACATAAAAATGACATTTTTAGGTGATAACTGCCAATCAAACCAGGCAGCGTTTCTGGCTGTTTGGGGCTAGTCGCAGGACTGCTAATGTAAATGCAGAAAACAGTGCTGACTGGTGAGAGTGCCATGTGAGAATATATCGGAAGGCGGGGTGAAGAGAGACAACTGATATTACATAGCGTCTCGAGGGTGGGTGGATAAACTATAATTTGGTGAAGCTAGGAATTATTTGTTTTCGCGTAATGCCAAACAACCGATTGTGGAATAAAAATGTTGTTGATATATCTCAGATTCGTGTATCACAGAGGTTCAGGTATAAACTGTTTACCTTGAATGATGAGAATACTGCACTCTGAAACTATATCTCCTTCACCTGTGTAGAGCTAAAACATTTCTATTGGACTAAGGGGACGCAAACAGATTTATCTTTTAACCTAGTTCATATATTGCAGTTCAGTTAAACATTGAGAAAATATATGTGTGATGGTTTGCTTGAGTTAACATAATTACAACTAGGATTAAACGAAAATAAATACAGGCCATGAACGTACTTCGTTCTGCCGGACAAACATAAAATTGAAAACTATCTTGCCCAACTACACACATTTTCAGCACAATCAGAGTGCAATATGCAACGTATTTAGTATTTGTGACCAGAATATTTAATATTTTTAATGCCTCGATTTAATTAATGCACTGAAAAACATTGGCACGCTAGGCGTAATGACATGCAAAATTGTTAGTTTTTCTTGATGGCATGAATAAGCAAAACGTAATGGCATTAAATTCATGTTGATACAAATTTTAACAATACATTTATGGTAATTAAAATCGAGAATAAACTTTTAATGAACTTGGTCATTAACTCATCCTTAATTCCAAGGAATTGGTGGCCTTTTAATGATGTCCTTAAAATTATGATTTACATGAATTAATTACCCATTTCAATGATTTGATGACATTTTAATGTAATGGTTTTTGCTTCCAGTAGTGTATGGCGCTGACCGCATGGACGCTATTTATTACCCGTCGCTTATGTGCGCTGACCGCATGTACGCTATTTATTAGCTGTCGATTATGTGCGATGACCGCATGGACGCTATTTATTACCTGTCGATTATGGGCGATGACCACATGGACGTTATTTATTACCTGTCGATTATGTGCGATGAACACATGGACGTTATTTATAACTTTCGCTTATGAGCGATGCCCGCGTGGACGCTATTTATTACCTGTCGATTATGTCCCCTGACCGCATGGACGCTATTTATTACCTGTCGCTTATGTGCGCTGACCGCATGGACGATATTTATTACCTGTCGCTTAAGTGCGATGACCACATGGACGCAATTTATTACCTGTCGATTATGTGCGATGACCGCTATGTATTACCTGTCGATTATGTGCGATGACCGCATGTACGCTATTTATTACCTGTCGATTATGGGCGCTGATCGCATGGACGCTATTTATTACCTGTCGATTATGTGCGATGACCGCATGTACGCTATTTATTTCCTGTCGATTATGTGCGATGACCGCATGGACACTATTTATTACCTGTCTATTATGTCCCCTGACAGCATGGACGCTATTTATTACCTGTCGCTTATGTGCGCTGACCGCATGGACGCTATTTATTAACTGTCGATTATGTCCCCTGACCACATGGACGCTATTTATTACCTGTCGCTTATGTGCGCTAACCGCATGGACGCTATTTATTACATGTCGCTTAAGTGCGATGACCACATGGACGCTATTTATTACCTGTCGATTATGTGCGATGGACGCTATTTATTACCTGTCGATTATGTGCGCTGACCGCATGGACGCTATTTATTACCTGTCGATTATGTGCGATCACCGCATGGACGCTATTTATTACCTGTCGATTATGTCCCCTGACCGCATGGACGCTATTTATTACCTGTCGCTTATGTGCGCTGACCACATGGACGGTATTTAGTACCTGTCGCTTAAGTGCGATGACCACATGGACGCTATTTATTACCTGTCGATCATGTGCGATGACCGCTATTTATTACCTGTCGATTATGTGCGATGACCGCTATTTATTACCTGTCGATTATGTGCGATGACCGCATGGACGCTATTTATTACCTGACGATTATGTGAGCTGACCGCATGGACGCTATTTATTACCTGTCGAGTATGTGCGCTGACCGCATGGACGCTATTTATTTCCTGTCGCTTTAGTTCGATGACCACATGGACGCTATTTATTACCTGTCGCTTAAGTTCGATGACCACATGGACGCTATAGGTATACATTATAAGCCACAATACCTGGGTCTCTTGCTGCTCAACTGGTAACGTGCCTGCCGTTTTGGCCCAATATTAAGCCGCCTGCGATGGCGAAGCTGGTTCAAAATCAGATAACGGATGATTTGTGAAGCACGCACATGGAAGGTGCAACGAATAGACTATACGTAAATATGGCAAGTTCGTGGGTTATCTTCCATCATCGATGGTATCTGCATGTAAACGAGCAATAGCACAGCTCACCCTTTGCGCGTTGTGCATCAATTCGCAATACTGACAAATACATGATATTGCCCAGTGTACAATCCCAAAAAATCGCATGCAAACTGCTTTCAAAACATTCTCAGCTCAGCATAAGTTGCCCCACCCAAAATAATAATCAATTAGTGTATGCATCTCCTAAAAGCAGAGATGAGGAAATACTATTATCTATACGCATTATCATATATGCAATAAATAATGCAAAATTGGATGTATTTGTAATATAGCTTTCGACACGACTTCCCGGACCAAAAGTGTCGTATCTGAAATCGAATACTTTAACGATTTGAGAGAATTTTCGAGTATTGTTTGATTTAGTGTTTCAACTAAGAGTCTTGATAACAGGCTGTTAAAAATATAGCTCACAATTAAAGGCTGCATGTTGATTTAGTTTGTATTCAACATACTTTAGCAATCGATATACCCCCTATATATTGACCTACATCCCTCTCAAACACCAGACATTTGTGTTGATTTACCGCATGTATTGCCTTCTAGAGCATCAATCTAATAATCGCAAAACAACCCGAAATATCCCCATTGTCATAAACTAACGCATTTTATGGAAACCTGTTAGCAGACCAGTTGAGATGAAAAGATAAAAGCATTCAACTGCATCACTCCAGGCTAGAAATCAAACAATAAATGGTAGCAATGAGCTATGTGTGGTGTTACAGCATCCAACAAAAAGTACCATATAAAAAACATCGGACGAATATCATTATGTTTATTTCTGAGAACACTGAACCACCAATGCGACATTTCTTACATTTATGCCTTGTTCAATCACACAACCTATATAATCGAGAGAAAATTAGTAATACACAACATGATGTACAACTTTACAGACTAGGATAATTTAGACGATCCATAAATACGCTGCTTGTTTAGACGAGCCATAAATACACTGCTTGTTTAGACGAGCCATAAATACACGGCTTGTTTAGACGAGCCATGAATACACTGCTTGTTTATACGAGCCATGAATACACTGCTTGTTTAGACGAGCCATAAATACACTGCTTGTTTAGACGAGCCATAAATACACTGCCTGGTTCACCGCTGATCGAGCCACACCATCCACCGAATAATCATCTACTTGACATGATTGATTGATTGGGGTTTAATGTCGCTTTCAGCAACTAATGCCATATCAGGACATTACCAGTTTTCGTGGTGGAGGAAATCCGCGCACTTACGGCTAATCTAACAGTGGTGTCAAAGGACTAACATACACATAGGACCATACACGTGCTCAGGACTAACACTTTGGAAAAAACTTTAACTAGAACGGATAAATCAATGCAACAATGGACGTGTATAGTCCCCAAATTAACACCATTTGTTCCATTTCCAGCCGAAGGCCACAAACTGCGAAAGCGGCGAGATCCACCTCCCAAAGAAAAATGACACAGCCACGTGCATGAGTAAGTTTATTGATATCAATTCAGATGGACCAGAGCCTACATTTTTATTGATGAATTTGCATCAATAAAAATATAGCTGTATCGTCGAATTTCAACATGCATAACAGTTGCACAATGAGAAAGTAAAATCCCTAGTGACCGGGGTATTTATGACTTGCTTTTCGAAGATGTGGCCCACATATTGTATTTTTTTTTTCAGGACGGAAACAATAACTGGTGAAATTATATCAGGTATGTTCGCATCATTAAAGTTTCATAAAATGTCCGAGTTTAACCCAAAATAATTCAGAATCGTCCACTTACCAGGCAAACAGAAACGAACAATAACACTAGTTACATTCGCCGGACTACTCAGGCATCGCGAAAATCCACGAAACCATGCATAACTAATAAGTGTAAGGCATCAAAATTAAGAACGTTCTTTGTTATCTACCGCAGAAAACGCTCTCAATTATCTAACACAGACAACGATCTTCGTTATCTACGCCGATAATGCTCTTCATTAGTTACCACATATCACGCTCTTCATTGTCTACCACCGATAACGCTCTTCATTAGTTACCATGAGAACACTCTTCATTATCTACCACCGACAACGCTCTCCATTGGTTACCACATATAACGCTCTTCATTGTCTTCCACCGACAACGCTCTTCATTAATTACCATGAGAACACTCTTCATTATATACCACATATAACGCTCTTCATAAGTTACCATGGGAACACTATTCATTATCTACAACAGCCAACGCTCTTCATTAGTTACCACATATCACGCTCTTCATTGTCTACCACCGATAACGCTCTTCATTAGTTACCACATATCACGCTCTTCGTTGTCTACCACCGATAACGCTCTTCACTAAATGTTACCAATGGGTTCACGGATCAGATTTGAGTAGTGCATTGTATAGAACACGTACATATAGACGATCTCCATATATTTAAACCCAGAATTCCGATGACGGCGTTCATAAACTGTGCCGCCTAAGCTCTTAATATTATTAACCACATTGTAGTGTAACATAATTCCGAGGACGCCGTTCATAAACTATGCCGCATAAGGTCTTAATATTATTTAACCACATTGAAGTGTAACATGATTCCGCGGGACATGCCAAGATATACATTGTTAGTGGATAGTCCACCCCCTACTTGCCTAACGCATTTGTGTATATGTATATATTATAGGTTATACAAGTTATAGGTTATACAATAAATACAGACCGCAGCGCTAAGCGCCTTGGTATGTATTTAGTGTGCATATACCCAAGCCGATTATAACATATTTACACCCCAATGCAAACGGAATTGAGCCACTTCCAATGTGATGAATACGTATCAACTACCATTAAATTACAGATTAATGGAATGGTGTGTGGCGTAACATATTCCTACCGCATGCAGTCAATTACTACTGTCGCCATCTGTTCAAACTAGTGCTGGCATTCCTGTTCGTCACCAATGTTCATATTGGTCATCAGGGTGACCACTAGATGGGATCTTACCATTCCACCCCCCAAATGTTGTTAAAGACATGGCCTGTGGCCATCTGTGATTTAACATTTGAATCCACCCATCGGAACACACTGCAGACTGCAACCCACTGTTATTGCAGAAATGGTTTGAATATTTAAAGACATGTTTGTGATCACTAGGTGGGAGCTATCAAGTTTGAACGATGGGTTATTAAAATGTGGCCGCCAGGGGCCACCTTGTATTTTACTCTTTTCATAACTAAATAATTTGGCATGCCCAAAAACTAAATAATTTACTTTCATATAAGAGATATCAAATTTGAAAAATATTCTGTCAAAACATGGCCGCTGTCAGAAATCTTGGAGTTCACTCTTTGTGTATAACTAAATTACCAGCACGCCTAGAAACAACATTTATAATCAATTGATCCGAAGCTTCAATGTGTGACCAAACGGTGGGAGCTATCGATTTTCTCCTAATTTCGTTGAAAAAACGCTCTTCATTAGTGACCATGAGATCACTATTCATTATCTACGCAGATAACACTCTTCATTATATACCACCGACAACGCTCTTCATTAGTGACCATGAGATCACTATTCATTATCTACGCCGATAACACTCAACATTATCTACCACCGACAACGCTCTTCATTAGTTACCACATATCACGCTCAGCATTGTCTACCACCGACAACGCTCTGCATTAGTTACCACATATAACGCTCAGCATTGTCTACAACCGACAACGCTCTTCATTGGTTACCACATATAACGCTCAGCATTGTCTACCACCGACAACGCTCTTCGTTAGTGGCCATGAGAACACTCTTCATTATCTACGCCGATAACACTCTTCATTATCTACCACCGACAGCGCTCTTCATTAGTTACCACATATAACGCTCAGTATTGTCTACCACCGACAACGCTCTGCATTAGTTACCACATATAACGCTCAGCATTGTCTACCACCGACAACGCTCTTCGTTAGTGGCCATGAGAACACTCTTCATTATCTACGCCGATAACACTCTTCATTATCTACCACCGACAACGCTCTTCAGTAGTTATCACATATCACGCTCTTCATTGTCTACCACCGATAACGCTCTTCATTAGTTACCACATATAACTCTCAGCATTGTCTACCACCGATAACGCTCTTCACTAAATGTTACCAATGGGTTCACGGATAATATTTGAGTAGTGCATTGTATATAACACGTACATGTAGACGATCTCCATATATTTAAACCCAGAATTCCGATGACGGCGTTCATAAACTATGCCGCTTAAGCTCTTAATATTATTAACCACATTGTAGTATAACAGGATTCCGCGTAAATAATTAGTGTTGAGGTAACGGGGAACCGAAGTGAGGGAAGTGATACCATCATAAATAATTAGTGTCGAGGTAACGGGGAACCGAAGTGGGGGAAGTGATACCACTCATAAATAATTAGTGTCGAGGTAACGGGGAACCGAAGTGGGGGAAGTGATACCATCATAAATAATTAGTGTCGAGGTAACGGGGAACCGAAGTGGGAGAAGTGATACCATCATAAATAATTAGTGTTGAGGTAACGGGGAACCGAAGTGGGGGAAGTGATACCATCATAAATAATTAGTGTCGAGGTAACGGGGAACCGAAGTGGGGGAAGTGATACCACTCATAAATAATTAGTGTTGAGGTAACGGGGAACCGAAGTGGGGGAAGTGATACCATCATAAATAATTAGTGTCGAGGTAACGGGGAACCGAAGTGGGGGAAGTGATACCATCATAAATAATTAGTGTTGAGGTAACGGGGAACCGAAGTGGGGGAAGCGATACCACTCATAAATAACTTCATATGAATCTTTGTGGTGACCAAACAATGGGAGCTATCGATTTTCTCATAATTTCGTTGAAAAAACGTGGCCGTCGTGTGACATTATTCACTCTCCAAGTTGAGCTTTCATTTATTTTACCTGAGTTACGTGATACGCATTCCCGGGAGTCCATTATATAATGTGTGTTCCAGAAATATACGAATGTGTGTCTGATCCGTGTCAGAATGGAGGGAGCTGTGTGAACGGAATCAACGGTTACAACTGTATGTGTGTCGATGGATTTAACCCTTTACCCAACAGTAATATGACTAACGTCATTACCTCCAGCCAACATAACTTTTTGGGGAAAAACATGTATTATTACTAAATGTTATGTGGCTCTTGATTTATGAAATTATGTTCATCTGTATGGATGGGGACTGGGGGTAAAAAAATAAATCAGAGGTGTGAATCCCCCTCCCCAAGCATGATAGTATGCTGAATATTTAGTAGGTTTTATATTTATATTTTATAACAATAAATGTAATAAACAAACAAAAGGTAAGTTTTGTTTTATCAACAGATCAATGTGACTTTCAGTTTCAATTTCTCTGTCTGAAAACCTTATCACGAAATTAGGTGATTTATTAATGTTTTAAGCAATGGCTACGTGGTGAAATGAAACACAAAATAAATCATCAAGTGGCCTATCAACTCTTGGATAGTTACGTGTAAATTCTGTTACAATTGACTGCATTATTATTCCAAACTAGTCAACATTGTGGCATCGATTACAACGCACGTGTTTTTTGTTTACTTCAATTTGGCGCACCGGTTTTTGACCTTGACATTGCAGTCAATACATTCGCACCGCACATATCTGGTGCAATTAATAAATTAAACAATTATTTCGTGCCTACATTGTATCTTACGATGGAGAAAAGTGCTTTCTCTTAGTGAAATTTTGAGCAATCATATTCAATATAAAATGACAAGACAGTGCCGATAAGTAATTCGCGGTAAATGCAGCAATAATCGGAATTGATTTGCGCACTTTCAATTTAAAAATAGCCGCGTTTGTCTCGTGAACTCTTGTGTTCAAATAAAAGTAACTAATGTTATACAATGTCATTTCTTTGATTTTTCACATCATGATATGGCCAATTTACTTGAGTATTTGGCAGTGTTAATGCGCGGAGAAGAATAATTTTATTAATCAAACGAGAGAACAAAACGGCCGATCGATGCATATTTGTGCTATACAGTATTTTATCATTGTTGCGCTGACGTCGGCAAGGTTCCGAGATGTTTTCATCGTCATCAGCTGATCAATAAGTTCAATGGCAACACTCGATAAATGGTCAATTGATACTAACACTAAATCTAAGATATAGTGTTTGAATTTGCAATGAATGTCATTCATTTATTACCGAATGGCTAATAGTTATAGCCATGATAAATGACATTCCCCATTGTGCGCCCCACATTCCAACACCACGTGTTCGCAGGTACAAATTTCTGCGCTCGTTATCAGTGGGCGTTTCTTGGCGGACTGTTTTTTTAAATAAACCATTTGGATTGAATCGTGTGTCCATTCCTTTGTATTTTTAGATTACATTGTGGAGAATATACTCAAGATTATGTAATTGTCAATGCGCGCAGAAAAATAATTGTATTTACCAAACGAGAGAACAAAACGACCGATGCACATAAATTTGTGCTACAGTATTTTATCATTGCTGCTATGACGTCGACAAGGTTCCTAGATTTGTTCATCGTCATCAGCTGATCAATAAGTTCTATGACAACATTCGATAAATGGTCAATTGATACTAATACTAAATCTAAGATATATTCTGTTTGAATATGCAATGAATGTCATTATGAATTACCGAATTGGTAATAGTTATAGCCATGATAAATGACAGTCCCCATTGTGCGCCCCAATTTCCAACAATACGTGTTTACTGTAGGTACATATTTTTTGCGCACGTCATCAGTGGGGGTTTCTTGGCGGGAGTGTTTTTTAAATAAACCATTTGGATTGAATCATGTGTCCATTACTTTGTATTTGTCGATTATAGTGTGGAGAATATACTCAAGATTATGTATTTGTCAATGCGCTTTAACAACATAATTTATTTGGGTACTAATCCAGGCAATCCCCGTGCCCACAATATGGGGCTGAATTGGCGTGACGTTGGGACGTGTGACTGAAGAGAAAATCGAAAATGTTGTCGAACTTTCCGATCAAAACTTTATTGAATTCTCAAAATTGCTCACTCAGTGTATTAAAATAAAATATTATTCATATGATCTTGCGATGAATGAGGGAAAAAAATCAAATCAAATGACAGTTTTAATTGAGAACATTTCTAGGGTCAAAAAGAGTTAGAACAACACGGCGTCCTTAGTAACACCAACACTGCAACAGCGCAGGTGTCTTGGAGTTGACTCGGAACTGTATTTGCTTCGCTGGTCTTTTTAATTCAGTTGCATATTATTAATAGCTCAAAAACATAAATAAGTCAAATAAATATTCTATTAGAAATAAAAATAAAGTTTGTAAATAAAAATCTGTAGAATAAAACTCTGTCAGATGGCTGTACACAGATCACAATTGCGAGTACATTGATTTAGTCGACTTGAAAAATAGCACCGAGACGACGCAGTTTTCGTTTTATTACGATTTTATTATGAAATGTCGATTAAATTGTACAAAATCTACAACAAAACCCAACAAAAACATAAATATTAATAATGTAACATCCATGTTATTGTTTACATTAAAAATAAGATAATTTTGTTGTGTTATAATGCAATATTTTTGTTGTATACTATGACAGAAAAAAATTCCAAAAACTCCGGGCGCTCTCTGAACGCTAAAGGGTTAATGGAACAAATTGTGAGATCGGTAAGTCAGCTCTTCACTATTAAGTGAGATTCTGATAGTCCGTTTATTCTACACGCGCGTGTATTCACAAACTATAACAGAACAAAACACAGGCCAACACAGCCATTGTGTGTACCGGCGGTTTGACGTAACCTGATGCAAGTCGGTATTCTTTGACAGGTATGTTTGTGTAATAACAATTAATCGTCAAAAATAATAGAATAACGAATAAACGCATACAACATAATAAATACCAATTTGTCTAGCTCAATTATTTAGTTAGGGTTAACCAACACTTAGTCGGTGAACTTTATATAAGTATTTAGTCACGGATTTAGTTTCTTATTTAGATTTTATTTCTTAACTCAACTGATTTAGGTAATATATCAGCCGAACGTTCAGTCGTAGACTTCAACTAAAACATTGGGTTGAATCAATCCAAAGTTTGCACATTTACCCATTTTGAGTGCATTGTGTCCTTTAAAATGATTGTAAGTGATTTATGTGCGAGATTCTCGTTGCTTTAAAATGGACTTGCATAGAAATTGGCTTGCTGTTTGGAAAGAGATAGAGCCACTTTAACAAATACAATATAACTGAGTTAATGTGTGTCAAATTTAGCCAGCATGACTAAAATGTGATTTGATAGTGTTGGTTCAAAGTCAGCACAATTTTGAACACAATGACAACAAATTTCTCACTGAGAAATTAGGTTAAAATTTGAAACTAACTAAAATTAAGTTGTTCATACATGTAGTATATAGTAATGTAGTAAATAATTGTTTTAGTTAAATTGAACCCAATTGTTAGTTGGTGTTCTAGCAAATATCCACTTATAGTCCTCCCTCCGATCACAAATGCTTGTGTTCGCGTATAGTTGGTTGCTCAGTGGATTCCGGTGGTCCAGCGCACTGTTCCGAAGAATCCACCGAATGACTAGCTGACAGTTTTTGGGGAGTTTGAAAAATTTGGGTTAAATCAAGATGGATGTCAAAATGGCCATCTTTGCCACAAAGAGATGGTTTATATTGGAAACGAATCAGAATATCATCGCATTAGCACAAATATTATGTTCATAGTACGTCTTTGTATTATTTCAACCGAGTTTGTGATGGTGGTAGTACGGTGAACCCCGTCTATTACTTTGATCTGCGTAATTGTACCCAATGCACAGCTGAGAGTGGTTTTGTACTGCTGATCTGGTGTTCTTGTCGAATAAATTGTGTTCCATTTCGGTATAACCCGTCGATTACAAGTCATTTGCATAACATACATCCAACTAGTTTTGTTATAATTGAGTTAAATTGCGTTCAGGAGAATCTGCTTAACTTTACCATATGGACTTCCGGTTTGGAATTTGAACTGCTGAACTGGGTAGGGGTCATCAAATGCCGTTCCATCCCTGTGTTTTGATATAACCCATAGATTACATGTCATTTGTACAACCTACGACTGGCTATCGTCATTAATTAACGCAACGGGTGAATACAGTTCTACAATTTTTAGAAATATGTGGTCATATGGGGATTTTATAAATAGATAATTGTTTTTCCGGTTATTTTGGGACGCGTTAAAGTTGAACTGCGACCACGAGTCCGGTAAAAGCTGTAGTTGGAATGTCCAAGTTCGAGAAAGTTCTATATGCCGATGATTTGAGAAGCTTTATTGTTTTAGGATATTGTAGAAAGGCTAATCTGGCCGTGTCAAATTGAGCTATAGCAATGGAATATCTCGCAGGACAACACATTTCGGGTGTTCGTGGGGTGTGTATCCGCTGGATGTCTTATAGTTGCAGTATGTAACTATTATGACCGCGTTAATTGCGTTCGATGTTTAGGTATGAACAATGGATGGGCCATGCACACTTCAAGATGTTATGGCGGGAACACATTTTTTGATCCGCATTTAGAAGCTTTCTGGTTTGGTGAATGAAAAACCTGCAGTAATAAGCCGTAGTTTGTTTGTAATAATTTGAAGGATTCGTTGTTGTAACGGAATTTTGGGGCGGTGCATTCATGTAACCAATATATTTTATATTATATTTTATATATATGGCTAATAATATGATCTTGGGGGCGTTACAATTTCGGACTATGGTTTTCTTGTATTTACTTAGTCTGCGTTCGGGCGAATCTGCTTAATTGCAGCCGATGACCTACCGGTTTAGTATGTAAACTAAATGATGACCTACCGGTTTAGTATGTAAACTAAATGATGACCTACCGGTTTAGTATGTAAATTAAATGATGACCTACCGGTTTAGTATGTAAACTAAATGATGACCTACCGGTTTAGTATGTAAACAGCGGATCAGCAAAAAACAACTGAATACGCAAAAACACGCAACAGCTAAAACATCTCTGGCTGCTGGACTAATAGTTGGCCACATCGACCCAATCAACAACATATTTGGTGAATAATCAGCAAAGTTGATTGTCAACCAACTATATATTTAATTTTTGGCAACTACATTTGTCTAGCTCAATTATTTAGTTAGGGGTAAACAGCACTTAGTCGGTGGACTTTATTTAAATATTTAGTCATGTATTTAGATAATGTCTTAACCCAACTGATTTAGTTAAGATATCAGCCGAACGTTTAGTCGTGGACTTCAACTAAAACATTGGGTTGAATCCAACTAAAGTTTAGTTACTTCTAACTAAAATAGATGTGTGTGTATAATACACCGCTAACACCATTCAATTGGACTCGGACTCGGTATCGGATAACACTTTATAGTGTGTACCAATTGATACATGTCGATATGTTTGGTATGATTACTAACGAATAAGCAACACAACCAATAATAAGTTGACATGTATTTGGGCTAACATTTACTCATAACGGTAAACCGAAATGGCTACAATTTTGGGTGGCCCACTAAGAGCTAAATGTCTCTATACTATAGATCACCTTTGGATGAAATCTAATAATCCTGTGCAAAATGTTGCAAACGCACTGCTACATGTAAGATGTACTTTTCGTGCACTCTCAACCTGTTCTCCCGAAAAGATGAACATTAAATGCTTATAAAGAACTTGTTTTAGGCCGATAATCTGCTTAGAATCTACTCATTTTGAGTCGATAATCTGCTGGAAAAGACAGCATGTCAGTCACATTATCGACTCATAATTAGGCGATTCTAACCAGATAAGGTGCGGACCATTAAACAAATAAACCAAACCACGACTTTTCAGATTTACGCTCTTTAACATGTGTTTTACTGTCGCCCACGTCATAAAACGAATTTCACATTATACGTCTATTATGTGCGTATTTGTGCGAGGATATGTTGTGCACTCTCATTAATCGGGAAAATTAGAATTCGGAATCGTCACATTCAATAATAATATTAGTTTGGTAGATTTGATTTGGTATAATATTGTTGTAACATTCGGATGAATCAGCGTTTATTTACAATACAAAACTATTGGACATGTTCACAATATGAGTTTGTGCAGCTGGTAGAAATTCTCCTGGTTACGTGTTTAATGTTCTACAGATATAGATGATTGTGTGCAATCAACATGCCAGAATGGAACGATCTGTAAGGATGGCACCAACACCTACCACTGCGAATGCCCTGCACGATTCGGAGGAGACAACTGTCAAACCAGTGAGTTAATCAATTATAGCTGAATAATATATTAAATGTTCGCGCTAACACGAAATATAACAATTTAGATTATTCCGAAGCTACCAATCTTGATAGTATATGGTTAGGTTAATCCCGATATTCAAAAGCTGTATCGACGTTCATGAATGCACTCGTCGTTCGATAAAGCTTTGGATACTTACATGTACGCCGTTTCTAGTGTCTCTGCTACTGTCATGGGGAATATGATGAAACAAACTGATGACAAAGTCGAAGGTAGGACGATGGTGACGATGACAACAATTAAATTGAGGAGGATGAAGTTGATTATATGACAGCATGATAGATTATTACATTGGCGATGGTGCCAGTGCATGGAACTAACGACGATGATAACAGCGATCATGACGATGACGCCGATTACGATTCTGATGAAGATGAAGGTGAGTACGATGACGATGGTGACGACCAGTAATTGACGATTAACGACGATAACATCGACGATGGTGTTGATAGCGATAATGAGGACGGTGATGATGACGACGGTGAATGGTTGTGTGACATTGGCCATCTTGTTTATATGTATACATCGATGTTCTGCATTAATTTGCAGCTGTGACAACCAAAGTCGTGCGTAGACGACAAAGATAACATACTGCGTCTTAGACTGTTTTAAAAATATATGCCAACGTTGTTTTGGTACTAAAGGGACTTCGCTTGGTGTTTGACTATTTGGTTCAATCCAACATTATACAAACTAGAATGAGAGTATTTTGTAAGAATATACTACACCAATAATATAACATCACGCTATCAGTTCTAGCTATGGCAATTGAATCCCTCCACGTTACACATCTAAACTACTGCAAAGTAACTCTTAAACTAGGAACCCCACATTAGGGTGGCGGTTACATGCCGTCCGATCGAAATGAACACTACAAGATCCGAAAGACGAAAGGTAGGAACATGGGATGACTGTGGATTTTATATTCCTGGATGTCTGCTGTCTCGCGTGGGTGTTAGGTGACTGATCATGTGACGCTCTTCAGGCTGTCGATTCGTCTGTTTTGGACAAGGGTCTTTTGTTTGGTTATCCCTTCCTTTGGGTGGTGTGATCCAGATTGGGGTGTCGAATTGTTATCATCCATAATCTAAAGCCACAGAGCACCATTGTTCCGACTTCTTGAAGTTAGTATAACCCAGGTCACCACAACCGATTTATATCAGGTGGTCTTTAACAGGTAACCATAACCGATTTTTCGAAGGTGGTCTTTAACAGGTCACAATAACCGAGTTATCTAAGAAGGTCTTTAACAGGTCAACATAATCGATTTCTCAAAGGTGGCATGGAAATGATAAAGTTTGATAACAAAAACAGTTAACGATTTTATTTAATGGAGATAGAACATGTTTCGAAGCAATGTGTTATGTCACTTTCAGCTTTTGTTCATAACACACTTTTACCCTGATATCAACAGTGCGTATATATAACATATTATAGGAATGTTTGCCTCATCGTTTGAGAACAATGTCATATTTATGTAATTTGTACACGCCATGAACCCACTTGCAAGAGATACATCGTTTCCATAACAACAAGAATCATGAGCATACGCATCGTGCTATATGTGCGCATATATAGCAGTATAGTACTGAACTGTGTTTATCACATATATAACAGCATAGTACTGAACTGTGTATCACATATATAACAGTATATTACTGAACTGTGTATCACATATATAACATATTATAGGAATGTTTGCCTCATCGTTTGAGAACAATGTCATATTTCTGTAATTTGTACACGCAATGAACCACGTGCAAGAGATACATCGCTTCCATAACAACAAGAATCATGAGCACACGCATCGTGCTATATGTGCGAATATATAGCAGTATAGTACTGAACTGCGTATCACATATATAACAGTATAGTAATGAACTGTGTATCGCATATATAACAGTATAGTACTGAACTGTGTATCACATATATAACAGTATAGTACTGAACTGTGTATCACATATATAACAGTATTGCACTGAACTGTGTATCACATATATAACAGTATAGTACTGAACTGTGTATCACATATAACAGTATAGCACTGAATTGTGTATCACATATAACAGTATAGTACTGAACTGTGTATCACATATATAACAGTATAGTACTGAACTGTGTATCACATATATAACAGTATTGCACTGAACTGTGTATCACATATATAACAGTATAGTACTGAACTGTGTATCACATATAACAGTATAGCACTGAATTGTGTATCACATATATAACAGTATAGTACTGAACTGTGTATCACATATATAACAGTAGAGTACTGAACTGTGTATCACATATATAACAGTATATTACTGAATTGTATATCACATATATAACATTATAGTACTGAACGGTGTAGCACATATGTAACAGTATAGTAATGAACTGTGTATCACATATATAACAGTATAGTACTGAACTGTATATTTCAAATGAAACTTTGGTATCAATATGTGGTATCGCATTCCGTTACTGCTCCGTACCTTCGCCGCAATTGGTCCAATTATGTAGCAGCCGCGCACACGAATAAGTTCAATGATATTTGAGTCTTGATATATGTTTAAATGACGCTTATGACGTTGTAATTAGCAGGCAAAACAGTCACGGAACAGGATCAAGTGTAACATGCACGGGGTATGCACAATACGTATGTGATGCTGACGGCACGTCCAGTGCCCCAGTATGCGTCTCAATAACTGCATCCACTTCATTCTCTATATTATTTTGCCATTGGTTTCCACAATGCCGTATTTAAATAAGATAATTATATTATGTGTTATGCCGTCATGACAAAGTGGATGTCCGACCTGATAACTTAAGATATGATCCAGGGACACCATATCGGTTCAATGGACGGGCAGAAACAAACCAGCATAAAGTGTCCGCTGGTAAACGAAATTTGATCCTTTGTGTAAATGTTTAAACACGCGACAACATTATAAGGCTTATATATGGTAATTATAAATCTCCAATGGTTGATACAATGAGGCTAGTGTATCAGCTGTCATTGTGACATGCATGGTAACCACGGGCAACCTAGCTCACGGATGAATGCACATGCAGTTATCGCATCATATCAATAATATATGTTGTCAAATGCTCCGACTTATTTTCCAAGCATGAGTTAGTAACAAGGCGCAATACTTAAAGCATCCTATTAGATAACTAAATTGTGGAGGAAGTGTACGCCGAACGGTGGAACATCACTACCACAACATCACCGTAGAGCTCGCAGTGTGTAACAATAATTTCCAACTCAAATTGTTCTATCATGTTGATATTGTTTTCACTGAGTTTAATTGTAGGTAATCATCGCGGTTTCATAATATACACTTGAAATCTCGTTGACTAAAATTTTACTCAACAATTACTCAACCGTAGTATACCAACAAGCAACGTACTCAACCGTAGTGTAAGTATACCACCACGCAACGTACTCAACCGTAGTATACCAACAAGCAACGTACTCAATCGTAGTGTAAGTATACCAACAAGCAACGTACTCAACCGTAGTATACCAACAAGCAACGTACTCAACAGTAGTATAAGTATACCAACAAGCAACGTACTCAACCGTAGTGTACCAACAAACAACGTACTCAACCGTAGTGTAAGTATACCAACAAGCAACGTACTCAACCGTAGTGTACCAACAAACAACGTACTCAACCGTAGTGTAAGTATACCAACAAGCAACGTACTCAACCGTAGTGTACCAACAAACAACGTACTCAACCGTAGTGTACCAACAAGCAACGTTGACTAAAGTGTTGAGTAAACTATTTCTACTCAACTAGTTGAGTACAATTTGTACTACCCTAAAAAACCAATTGAATTTGCTCAACAGTTGACTGAAACATGTAGCTTTCTTTGTTAAGAAAAGACGTTGGCTAGGAATATTTGTTGGAAGCATTCTAGAAACTGAACTGGATTATATATCGAGAATCAGCGACCGCATCAGAATTGGAAGTATCGGGAAATTATGGAATTCCCGATATATATATATATATATATCCGATAATAGTCTGTTGGAAGATATCAAAGTATTCTGTGCTTTATTATTCATATGTCTGGATTGGTTTGTTGTTCATGAAATTGGAACCTCGGCTTCAATTTGTTTTCTCTTTAATGAGGTGATGCACTTGTGAATCACCCCCCCCCCCCCCTCCCCATCTCAATGTGCATTTATAGATCCAAACTTAATGTTCAAACGTAGAATAAACATATCGGAATGACTACCATTATAGATGCACAGTGTTTTAAATTGAGTTATTGTTCCTAGAACTGTTAATCAACATTGATTAAATCCGAAACAGAATTTCATGATTTGTCAGTGTTGAGTACTCGTTTCTCAACCCTGAATACAAACCGTTCAACAAATTTTAGTCAACACATTTTCAGTGTAGTTACACATTTTAAAGACATAATACCTTATCATAAATAATTAAAGAAAACGGTTCGTGACGGAAAAGACGGCACCTCGGTATAATGCATGCGCGCTGAATACTTACAGTATAATATAATTGATATAAATGATTATTCCATAATTATTTATTTGTTATACTCCTATAAGTATTTTCATTGTTTTCTTACTAACTTCACAATGTCCCTCAAACTATACCGAGATCAAACTTGGCGGGAAAAATCACTGCCTGAAATACATGGTGACACCTGAGAGGAATTGGTCATTAGGAAACAGTTCATGTGCCTCGGATGGGGCGCATCTGTTTTTTCCAGAGAGCAGAACCATGCTAGACGATCTCAAGGATGAAATGTTTACCACAAATACACGTAAGTAAACTGCCGAATTATCGCCATCTTGGTCATCATCATCACCACCACCACAACCATCATCCTCACCATTACCACCATCATCATTATCGTCATCGCCACCACCACCATCGTCATCATTACCAAAACGTCTTCATGGTCATCGCCGTCTTCATAATCTTCATTGCCATCATCACCTTAAGCAGAATCTTAGAAGTGAGAAGTGAGGAATAGACATTGAAAGAGAATACAAAACAAATACAGCTATCTACAAGTAAAAACAAAGACATACAAGATCTTTTATCGGGTATGCAATATAAATATCGTCATCCACATTATGTTCAAATGCAAGCCCATTTAAATGGTACCTAGAAGATCAATCTCGCGTAGAAAATAAATAACTGTTGAGGTTGGGGAAGTATTTCCCCCTTGCGTTAGAAAGTTTACTACAATGAATAAAGTCATAGTCAATATGGGGTTACCATGACAATCACATTTTAATACAACGCCATCTCGTCGAGTAAGTTGGTGAACAGAAGTAGGATCAACCGAATGTTGAAGTTCATGCAGCTTATTATCGGACTAATTCCCCATATTTGTTGTCATTCTTGCTTAAGAAACTGATTAATTCGACAGCGGATGTCACTATGTATAACTTTGTCGTCAACTGGATTATTTTCTAGTGCTGCCTTTGCAGCTTTGTCTGCACATTCGTTATCAGAAATACCCACGTGAGCGGGTATCCAGCAGAATGACATAATTTGGATATACCATTTATGAGAATACGTGTAACATTTTGAACAAGACTTCTCTATTCCCACCAAATACCCACATCATAGGGTTTCAATCACTTTAATCTGGGCAACACCGGGTAACCCTGCTAGTTTAGTATAACATCACAGTGGGGAAATCACTTGGTTTCGAGGTTGGCGACTACCACGCATTCAAAAAATGGCCGAGGCGAGGGCAAATACAGAAACATATTATTGGAGGAACTGACACAGAACATAGCATTTTGACGGTTACGAGCATGTGCTAGTTTAATTTTTTTAAAGTTGATAGCTTAGTTGTTCCGAACTTAGTTTTTTTTATATAACATTCTGATCATAGTTGCCAGTCGGAGGTTCGTGGAATACATCAGTCCATACATCTAGGAGAATCCTTCAACTGACAACGTTGGTCAGAATGTTAGAGCAAACAACTGTGCGCTTGGACACAAACGGGGCAGCAGCGTGTTTGAAAATTAATATAGAATATGTTCGTAGCTGCCAAAATAACACAAGTAATATGTCATGTCCTAGGGCAATACCCTTTTCTTCGTTTCTGGTAGCGTTTGAGATCGCGTCGGCCATTTTAAATGTATGATGCTCTCACCAAGTGGAAACCACGTGATTCCCCACCATGCAAATGTGTGCTGAAAACACATTGTTGTAAAGTAGGGTACACAGTACCCCAAAATGTGGCGCCACTGACCCCTTCATCGTCATGAGTACCGGTAGTGGTACACCACGCATAACTATCATCCTATATATGATTACTGTAATATTGAATCACCACAAATTATGTGGTTGCTCCACTGCGTGTCACGTACGGCCATATTATATTGCCGTCCTACTTATCAGCATCTTACTTATCATTATCACAATCATCACCAACGTCGTTATCGTCAACATATTTATCATCAATATAATCCTCATCATCACTGTCATGCTCATATCCATCATGATAATACACAGTTAATAAACATCCGAAAAAGTTGACTTTCCCCTATAGTGGAGCGGTCAAATACCAAAAGTGATCGGATACCCCTAGCCTCGGTAGATCAAGTTGAAACCATTTTTTTGTGGAAGGTAAATCTATTTATCATTTATGAAAATGATTCTTGGCCTTGGACTTAGTGGCAGCTATGTATGGTAAGATTATTTGTGAATGTACCCTACTGACACATTAGTCTTATTTTCAGCCGGTTGACCAGCAATATACAATTGGTTAAAAGATAATAGATTCACAATAAACAACAAGATATATTTGTTATTATGAGGAACTTATTGATAATAGATCCGAACGTTCTTAATTTTCTGGTTTGTTTGAAATTTTACAACGTCATGGTAGAATGTAACGTTCTGCGTAAAATATCATGACGATTCAGAGAAACTGTCGCCCGTAAACTATGTACAAACCTAGTACGCTGGACGTATCCCATTTTGTCATATATATGTTTGGAAAAAGTGGACTATTTGCCACCGGGAGATAATAAGTGCATTATCCTCTCCCTACAAATATTGAAATAATAGGCAAAAACGTAACCCTCCCCAATGTCAATGTCCACAAGAATGATAGAATAAATCGCAGTTTTTCCTTTTATTTAATGTAGAAAACACATACCACGTGTAAAATGCGAATTGCAACTATACTCACTATTCTAAGAGTACCAAAATCCAAGATGGCGTCCAATGTGGCGGTCAGTTTTAAAATGTTAAGACTTAGTGATGGGACAACACAAAATTGTCACCCGCTATCTCAACTCCGTCGGAATAAATGTCAACTCACCAAGACAACCATCGAAATTATTTACATAACTTACATTTGCCACTATTTGATAACTCAGATTCGGTTTGGGACAATGCGTCGATATATATGTTAGAACAGCTTAATCGGCTTCATATCCATGTTGACCGGATAGTCAGCGGTAGCATCCGTTCTGCTTTATATAAGTTGGAGAATGTTGGTGAGACTGCCGTGGTGATGACAGTTGTTGGTGATGTTCATGAGAAGTTGCACATTGATCGATTTGAGTTGGAGCCTTGATTTATGATTACGACAACAGTAACGTTCTACTCTGCTCCCCAACGAGTTTTCACTTGGTCGGTAATAATTGTTAAACATTGGTGACGTCACAAAATCAGATATAGAATATTTACGAAACAAAGGTTTGTTTCGTTAATAATATAATCCGTAACGCAGTATAATGAAACAAACTGTGTAGAAGTATTGACGTTCGTCCTGTTTCATTACAGAACAGGTTGCATATATTTTCTTGCAACATCATTTTTAAATAATTTGAGCTGTATTTTATTTGTATTATGCATATTGCATTGATTTCACGGAACAACAATATTCATATGCAGCTGTTATCAAGTTGTTTTAAACTATAGTAATTTAATTTATGACGTACCATATATGCTACACATATATATTTTTTCAGCGAAGCTCTTCGTCTCTGGCACCGACAAATACAGCAACAACACATACTATTTCGGAGGCTCCATGGTACCATCTGACATCTGGGCTTCGGGGAATCCCATAACAGGTAACGGACAGAATCTTCGTGTTAAGCCAGTTAAGGTGAACAAGACGAGTGGGCGATACGAGATGTTTAATGGATCTGGAACATCCGTGAAACCTACATTGTGCCAAATGTACTAATCGAAGAATAGACGACTGAACTGCTGACACTAGTATATGAATGCCATGTATGCTATACACAAGAACATCGCGGGACATTCTCTGTGACACTGTTGACAAATTAATATATGCGACTCAGCCACACAAGAACATCGATGCATGCTATATGATACCGATGACACATTACTGTCACACAGCCACACAATAACACAGAGGCATGCTATGTGACACTGATGACACAATACTATATGCCACACAGCCACACATGAACACAGACAGACTAGCCTATGCCACAACGAGACACAAGAACAGCGAGGCATGCTATATGACATTGACGAACATTAGTGTATTCTACACAGCGACACAATATCGATGCACGCCATATGACACATTAATATATGCTACACAGCGAAACACCGAAGCACACTACATGACACTGCTGACAAATTACTATATGCTACACAGAGGCACAAGAACATCGATGCATGCTACAGGACACTGCTGGCACAGTAGTATTGCCACACAGTTAGACAGGAACATCGAAACATGACACTAAGGTGGTTACTAAAATAGGACGACATTGAGGCCAATCAATTATATGTATTAATACTAGTGATGTGGATAATGGAAGTATGACTATACTCGTTATACTATACATATCACAATAAGGTAACACGCCAAGCTGCTGCATCGTGCTTGTTTAAGGCCACATACTGAGTCACAGTTACATAGGATATTTTTTCAAGAAATTTCACAAAAATCAAATAAAATCATGTGTTTATCACTTTATGCCTAATCGTCCAGTATAAAAATACTGTAACGGACCATTGCAATGCATGAAAAACATGTGATTTCGTTAGATGTGATGCTCATGGCTTGAAGCTTCATTGCTTTTACCAACTCTCGATCCGTCAGGATATTCAAAAAATGGCTACGCCTGACACTTGTTGACCTTTCAGTAGAGCCGATGGTTGATATGGCCTTAGTTGCTGGAAGCGACATCAAACCGAAAATCAATCAATCAATATGCATGTATCTGTATACGCCAGAAATGAAATCGATAATATTGATTGCTTATAATTACACCTGACTGCAGTTAAATTTCAATCAAAGTGACAAACGGTTTGTTATAGATTTAACTTAGCCAAAATAAATTGCACCACTTGTGACTAGAAAATAAAGTTGTGTTTATGGTTGGGTTTTTTTCGCGAGTTGAAATTAAACCGACATAATAATTTCCAGTCATGGGTCTGAAAAGTGGATTGTGATCGGCGAGATACATTAAATGACCTGATCTCTTCTTGGAATGTTCTTAGAAATTGAAGTGAATGGAATCGTGGACGTCAAATGGGATAGCAGTTATCTGCATCTAATATCGTATTATTTTAGTGCTCTTAGACGTTAATAAGAATACAGTTATCTTGAGAGTAAGAATTCATGCTCTGTTTTCTGAGCAAGATATGTGAAAGTCATACGTGCATCACATAGAAGGCACTGGTGGGTATTCAATGGCTTATTTTTTGTGTATTCCTTCCACTCTGCTATGAATTATCTTATATCGTATCGAAATGACTTCCTTATTAAATAAGTTTTGACGAAATTAAACTGAAATTGTATAGCATATGCTTTTGATTGTCAAATTACAGGCACTGTTCAAATTGATTCCACCGCTTGGGATAGTATTCTACAATAGTCTCATAATAATAGGAAGACTCTTCTGTTTCAACCCAACATCAACTGTCATAGTTATAAATTACTAGTGGCATTCTCGTTAGGAAATGAAAAGAATCTTCCCATATTTTAGGCTTTGATCATTGTTTCCAACTCGTTCTTTAGACATATTCCATTGTATTCCTTGACTCGCAATAATTCTTCAATGCCTCAAGATGGCTTCTCAAAACAGGTAAGAACAATCTGTCTGGTTTTTAATATCATAGACGAAAAAACCTGGATGTATATAGAGAAATCCTATAAACACTCAAAATATGGATAACACAGTTAACACCTTTAGATAGTATGTGAGTGAAACAAAACATGTTCAAATTATATAGTTAAGTGTCCCCAGTTTCACCTGATGCATATCAATAAAGTGTCCAGACGGCGAGCAATACACATAAGTGAAATATCTTCACCATCATTCAGACAGAAAGGACACTAGTCCCAATCAGTTTGCCCTACCAAGCATTGCTTACCCCAGGTAAATATAATATGATAATTGAACAGGTCCAGTTCAATCGTTTCAGTTGATTTAGTACACATGGATTAATTTCCAATTCAGCCTGAAATCCGGACTGAAATATTTAATACACAATGTTAGACATGGGGTATCCTGAAAATACTTATTTATAATTTGACAATATGCGATCGTTGTATTGATATCTGACACTGCAGCTAATTGTCCTTTCAAAACAAAGAACACGTTACTTGAATTTATTTTCCGATTGATTCATCTGAGAGTTTCTGAGCCCCATGTTTAGTTATTCATTATTTCAAGTTAGCAGGTAGAACATTTTTTGATAATACCATACGTAGCAGATACAATTTTGCAACTCCTGCACTGGAAGGAAATCGGGTAAATATTCAAATGTTTTATCTTTTACACAGGCTATCCCTGTTTTAACACAGGAATAACAAGACCACACTTGTTCATTGTGTCGCCGTATTGTTTTCAAAAAGAACCTATTGTTTCACCTCTAAAGTAGAATGATCAAAGCGTCATTGTCACTTGTAACATTTTCCCATAACACTGGTATGTGCTTCAGTCTTGTGCCTGCAAGGAGAAAATAAACTATTCTTGCTTAATTCCAGTTGGTGTAAACAATATATTTGAACGAAAGAACATAACATCACATTGACAATTATACACATATAAAAACGAATAGTTCAAATGAGGACTGGATAAGAAGCCATAAGCCTATGGCTTTTATAAAAATCATTTCCTCTAGAAATATTACCCGGAGTGCCAATACAGACAACTACAGGGTAAAGAGGACGAGAATTTGAATACTGTTTTGTGTTTTCAAATAAATGAAGTTAGTTAAGCGAGTGTATAATTCCAGTTCATTCCACTTATTGAAATAGTGTATAATAAACTACTTCAACGGGGAAAAACACATCAGACAATTTTAAGTCCACAATGCGTATTGTGTGTTTTATCAGGAGCATATCAATCTGCTAACGATAGCAGGAAGTCTTCGCCGAGGGTTGTTGAATATATTTCTGGTAGTTCGATCTCTGTTCGTGCTTTTGGAAACTTTGGTTTCCTCCTGGCACGGGAACGGTATAATGCGGATCGCATGCTGTAGAAGGTCTGAACTCCGCCGTTGACAACCGCGTCTACTTCATCTGTTCTGAGGTTACCAATTTCCTCTTGATATATGGAAGGCACGGGACTGGAGCCGCTGTGGAAGGTCTGTATAAGATCTGCGACGAAGGCATCAACCGTAGCCTTTTAGAAAAAGAAAAGAAATGGAATTAGATTCGATGTCTAGTTTTGTAAATAGATATATCAGTTAAATATCTTTGTAAAATATTCCTATACCATATTATATTATATTATATTATTATCAATTATAACGCTCTTTATTGCTTACCAAGAGTGGACGCTCTTTATAAGAATTTGAAATGAGAAAATGCATGTGTCGCACCTGGTCAGAATCAGCTTGATGATTGTGTTGACTCATTGCGGAACTAGCTATGTCTTTCTTCATGTTAATGGTGGTACCACATCCATTATTGGAACACACCAGTGGACATTCTCGGATCGACGTAATTTAATGCGGAATTTGAAGCCGTTGAGAACCAGGTGCGTTCCTCCTCGACCGTTCAATAAGAATTGCGATTACAAAACAGTTTTCTACTATTTCACTTGAGTAAACATGAAAATCGACGACAACTCAATTGAAACGCATTCAGGTGGCATGCTAAAAAAACACACTGCATCACTTGCTGGAAATATTTCTGCAGGCTCGACGGCAAAGTGAGAATAAGCCAGTTGATCTTGTGATCATGTGATCCCAAATGAAATTCATATTTTCTCATAATCTGGTAACTCAATTGCGTATAGTACGTAACACGATAATGAAAAATAGATAAGACTTTTATAGATAGTTTTATTTTTCTGTCCTCATGTATGTACGATATCCTTAATATTTTGTATATGTTTTGACCCATTTAACTCTATTGTCCTAATGTTTACCTATAAGCTCCATCCAGTCCATCGGACTCATTATTTTTGTTTCCCGAAAAAATTCGGAGGAATAATAATCAGCAAATCCATCCGTGCGTCATCCATACATCCTTGTCCACATAACGAGGAATATTCAACAAAATTTCTTGATATTTGGTACATGATTTTGGCACATGGTTAAAACTTGAAAATACTCAGGCCAAGTTCGAATGTGGTTAAGGGCCGATGATTTTTGACAGAGTTACACCCTTTTTTCGACTTAGATTTTGTATTGTCCGCATGGTAGCTTGAGCAATATCCAACACATAATTTCTTGATGTTTGGTATAAGAAGACACGAATGTGGTTACAGTCCGTATAGTAGCTTGAGCAATAATCAACATAATTTCTTGATATTTGGTTCCATGTTGAACTAACATTTTTGTTGTCTCAATAGAGTTTTCTTCAAAATAATCGTTTAGTTTGAGTCAAATTTGGCAAGAATTTGAATTGTTAGTTCTTAAAAAAAAGCCAAAGTCCCAAAAAGCCACCTCGATTCTACGACCTTTTATTATCTATATATCTTTGGGCTCCAATATTGTGTGGCGTTTGGCTAATATTATGTGCTACTATTTGTGTATTCTTGTCCAACTTCACCAATGACTTCATCCTCTTTTTCAACACAGATACAATCATACAAATGACATTGTGGACATCTCCGCGTGACACATGCATGAACCCCGTGTGGGTCCGGCGTTATACAATTACTACCGCTCCACTTCGATGGGTAAGAATCCCCTACTGTGGCACCCTGTATGCCGTGGGGTGCATCCCGTGAGGTATGGTGTACGAGTCCCGGGGCGGCCGTATCACGCGAGGCATCCACCTGCAGATGTGGCTTCGCTCAATCAATCGGCTAGTCACGCTTCTCCACAGTGATTCAGATTACATTCTGCCATCTGTTCTATAATGTTTCTTGTGTCTAGTTGTGTCTTCTGTATTTTAAGTTTGTTTCTTTCGTGTCATGTCTGTTTGCAATTCGTCTTCAACACTGTTAAATGTTTCAATTTTGTACTGTTCACGCTGGCTCACTGTGGCAAGGTACCGTGTTGCTGCTATATGCCGTGGCTACATGGGTCACTGCTTCAGCTATGTACCAATCTTTGACCCGATCATAATTCGCAGAGTAGCCCGAGGCGGCTGCTGGGCTAGGTTTCGATTATTTGTTTATTGAGCTAAACTGGTGGTTGTGTACACTACTTACCCTTCACAAACCACGGAAGACAGTACTTAATACGTCATTATATTGGGAATAACAAAGCGAAGTTGTGGGGACATAATGTTTAAATACCCATGTGAGGAGCTGATTACAAAATATCATTGAATTGTATTTTTGAGCTCACGAGTGTCACATATCGAATGAGATAACTTGTAGGTCGATACATTATACATCATTGTAGTAGGGTTCATAACTTGGAACTAAAACATTCAAGAACGGAATCGTGAAAGTATTAAAATTTATCACTTGGAATTTGAAATCTAGTTGCTAACTTGAAGGGAATTTTGTTGAAATAATCGTGATTTTACCATGTCATCAAACCACCATAAATCGACGACAAATATCACTTCATGTTCAATACTCTTGATATGCAGTTGTCGGGTGCGAATCATAGCTTTATTTATATCTCTCTTAAAACGGCTGTGATACTTTTGAATCAGTTCTTTCTTAGGTGGTGCCGGTTATATTTACTGCTCACGTTCTACACTTAATCAACAACAAAATTCTTTATTCTGCTTTAAAACTTCCTTTAACATTTGAAAGACCCAGTTGTACTTATTTGAACTGGATCTCACCATCAGCAGCAATCTTCGGTGGCCAACCAAGTTTCTCGTTATTGTCTATAGCGACCAGCACTATTCTTGTCCACATCTGACCGTGATTAAACTATTTGGTGCATCTTTGCACCATTTGTATATTTGAGTAGGAAACTGAAGAACATTAAGTCTGACGGTGTGGCAGAACTTGTTCAGTATTTTAATATCCGCATAATATTTTATTTTCAACAACTTCCTTGATAGCCTGATGTGCATTTGAATACTTTTTCAGCCATTTATTTTTCTTTGCAACAAGTCGAATCGGTTTATGGCTATTTTTAAATTTATATGTTAATAATGTGATGAAAAATACTCTGCGCCGACTTTCTTCCAAAAGAACCTTGTCACCCTTACACATTTAAATCACCACCATAGATGATTTGACTAGCGTTGATCCACACATGTAGGTCCTCAATACCTTTACTTTTTGCTTTTTGAGAAGTCTTAATTGTTTTTACTCATGCCATGGATCAAATTAATGATCAGTTTGAATCAATTCATTTCTGATAATTTTTCTTATTTGTTGTGTGCCTGTTAATTACAATGTTAGCCATTGATAAGTCTTCGTTGTTAAGCTGAACAAAGGATTCTTTGAAAGCTTCAGCTTCCATTGAACTGCCAGTTTCACTCATTTTAATTTTGAAAGTGAATCTGTGTCTAAATTCATCATTGAATAAGTACTTTATTTGGCACTAAATCCCGGGAAATCGCTTCGGTCGTCACCAGCGAGCCTTATTTGTTTGCCAGATTTCTTAAGGTTATTTATGTTTTCTCGTGCATGTTTTCCTCACTGGCATAATAATTTGTGTCTCGAGTTTGTTGTGAGTTGTGAGCGATATATACTGATAATTGAAAAAGTCTGCACATTGCGAGATATGAGATACGTTTGTCCCGAGATTTGGGTTGTTGCAGCAGCAATCAAAATGCATGCTGGTAATTTCCCAATATAAAAATGCTGACAAATCCACTTTAAGATGGCATGCCCCCAGTACAAAAAGTAAATACTGTTAACATGTTCCGATCAAGTCTGTTATCGATATTCAATAAACTTCACATATGAAATAAGATCAAGACAACTTTCAAATATGATCAACTTTCTCTCCTTCACTAGCTTTGAGTCTTTAGACAGTTTCACACTCGGAATCTCGGATTCTGTATTTAAATTTGACGATTCACACAACCTTTATCTGAAGACTTGTCATCACAATTTGCACCATATGCAGACGATTTATCGCTCTCAGTCTGATCAGAGCCTGGTTGCAAAACAAACTGTTTTTTCAGATTCACAATGGTGAGAAACACATGCAGGTTATATAAATTAGAACCGGTGGTACATGCAACATGTATACTGGCGGCATTTGGAATTGACACACAACACCCTCTTTGGATACTATCAGCACATTTCTCTCACGGATAATAGTTATGTTCTAGACTTAAGACAACTGATTTTCTTTGTTATATTCCTTACACTCTTCGCCACATAATATTAAACATATAGATGAATCTCTCTCATGTGATTAACATTTTTCCTGCTGAAATACGGAGGGACTAAGTTAACCGTCTTTTTCCATGGAGTTTGAAATGTGCATATATATGGGCATTTGTTGATTAGTACCGATAGTGAAACTTATTCACATGTGCATTGTAGTAAAACTACAAACAGTAGAAATGATTTTGAAAATTAATAGACAGTTGGCCGCTGACTGAAGAACACGCAATATGTACGTTGTTGCAGCTTTGTGTGCACCAAAAAGCTGTTACAACCATGCGATTCAAATACATCCAGTGTGTATTGTCCGGTTGATACATAGCACTAAATCCCCATATATCCTTAATATGTAACATAATATGTAAAATATTGCAACTTTTAGAAGGCTATTTTAGATGTAACTGCAATTAATTATCTCAACAAGGGAGCGGGAGTGGATCAAGGAAACAATAATGGATACAAGGTGGAATTTTTTGGGGGTTATTTTTGGACCCAGTATTGCAAGTCGTTTTCCGGATAAAAATGCAGACCCACCCTATTGACAATGAGAAAGAGTACAATACTGTACAGTATTTAATAGCTAATAAATTAGCGTACGCACTCGAAGGAAGTGTTTTGTGGAATCTGACGAAGTGATCAGTTGGCACCCGCAAGCCGTTTGAACTCCACAATGCCCACAAACAATTCAATGTAACTCACATACACCAAATTATAATATTTTCACTTCAGTAAAAGTAATCGAATATCTGCAAGTTTTAATGTATATTTTTATTTCAATTTAATAGTTATCTACGCAATTAATTACCAGCTCCAAGTTTCAGACATCACAGACTCAGTTTCTGACAATTTAGCTATTTTCTGCACAACGATTTCCCCACATTCAATACCGACAATACAAGGCACATCTCTTCAGAGTCTTTCATTCGCTCTGTTTTTACGCACATTAAATAACCATGTTTTCTGAATGACTGATATATTGCTATTTCCTTTGGGATTGTTAATAATAAATATGTGTTCAGCGCTGGCGATATGGGTTCAATTCCTGGCGGAGTCATCGCTGATGTTGTATCCCATATCGCTATCTGTGGGAGTTGCCAGTTACTCGCCGATGGTCGGTTGTTTCCTCGTGCAAAATGGTAAAACAAATAAAAACTCACGACATGTATCGTTATCCTGTTTAATTTCTGGATCACCTCTGGGTAAATTGCCAGGGGATGGTAATAATGAAAGGAAATATATAAATGTATTTATATTGATACCATATATATACTTAGGACACTACTTCCTGTGTGGGTATCTAAACTGTCATATCTATTGTCAAGGTTGTGTTGCACATTGGTGGGGATTTTTGTTTTAATAAAGAAACAATTGAAAACATACATTTATATTTACAATATTACATTTATGAATCATCACTTCATCTCTTCGTGATAGTCTGGTGGTACATTATTACACGATATATAAATGTAGCTATGTATTTTATGTAAATAACATGTTTCAGTAACTATATTGTATGCAGTGCAGATCATTGCGTTAGTTCTAGTTTCGGCTTTCCATTTTTAAAATACATTATAGTATTCCTGCTTCTGCTGACTAGATATCATCTGAATTGTTCTTGCCAACCGTGGTATTTTGAATATTGGGGAAAGTTTTTTGAAAATAGAATATCAGACAAGCAATTCTTCGCTCCCATACAGCTAACCTGTATGAACTGCATATTAAGTTACGGAAATTATTGTTTGGTGCGATACCAATTTCATCCTTCTCAAACAGCATAATCCTCTCGAATTCCTTGTCTGGCACGGCTTTATTATCATGATACATTATATCAAGAAGGCTCTTAAATATCCATTTAAAATTTGTCAGAAAAGGACAAGATTGGAAGATGTGTTGTATATTGTCTACCCCTGAGTGGAATATTTCAACAGACTTCTGTATTTTCCCCAATTCGTTGCTGCTTTTCTAATGTGAAGACAGTTCTATGGTAAATTTTGAAATACAAGAATATCATTTTGCAGGACATGATTGGCAAGTAAATTCAAATCCATTTCAGTGTCTATAACTATTGAGCTATACGTAAACACTTCTGTCCAATGTTCTGTAGTAACGCCGTCATGGTGATATTGAATTGAATGATGAATTAGTCTGGTTTATCCTTCGCTTAGGCTACTTAAGACTATTTGAATGCAAATATCACGACAATTTTAGTAAAATGCGAAAGTCATGTGGCCCATGATATATCACATGATTACGATCACGTGACTTGGCTATGGATTGATCGAGTTACATAACTTGCTGGTGATCCAGCTTAGAATGCGGAACAGACTAATGGTGACTTTGTGTACTGGTCTAAACCGCATACTGAATCATGGATGGAACTTAATGGCGAAAATCCTGGTATGCATAACTAATGTCTCTGATGTTATGCCCATATGTGCAAAGTTTTCAAACCACACTGGTTTACTTAGGAATTTGATCATGCTGATGAAAAAGAATAAATGTTGCATATCTTGATCAGGATGTTTAATTTCCGCATTGTTTCTATTAACCTTTTTCAATGCCTACAGTTTTACTTGGTATAATGTTGGAATTTTCTTGAACAACTTGTCAATATGTTGATATAATATGCCTTTGTTCAGTTGTAAATCTGTATTATTTCAAACATGGTACTCTATAAAGGCAACCAATGCAAACCTGCTTGGGTTTTATCGCTTAACTCTTTTCAATGTAGTCCATTGCATCTCTTTTTCAGGATATCTTCCAAATTAAGTCAACCATCCATGATTGTACCAATAACTACTTTATGCAACATATCTTCGCAGAAATACGCATATAATCTACCTATAATGTCATGTATGTACGTAATGTTATTTGATTTTGAAATAACCAGATAACGGACTCTTACGAGTTATTTCGTTTTTATGGCGAAAACACATATTAAAGGGCGTAAATTTGATAAGTCGTTAGTTGGCTTGTTTGTTCTATTATCCGCACATAATCTGCTTAGAATCTCCTCAATATGAGTCGATAATGTGACGAAAATGTTCTCATTTTCAGCACATTATCGACCCAAAATGATACGATTCTAAGCAGATTATCTACCAAAAATGAGTTGTATTATAAGCAGATAAAAAATGTCTCTGCTTTCGAGAGAACAGGCTAACTTTATGGCATAATCACTACCCCATAAATAATGCAATCACTGATTTGATGTTGTCCACATGCTAATATATTGTATACACAACACTTAATGATTACCACATTGCAAAAAATAGAAGACTATTAAATTACCAAGCTCTTCCAATGAGAGTTCAAATTTAATTTTTGCCAGAAATATAGTGTGTTTTACTTGTTTTCTACCAATATAGTGTTTCACATTCCTTTTTGTCCGGTCAAAGATAAATTCCTAGTATTCCATGCTCTTGCCGATACATTGCACGGGCAGGTCTCTGTTCCTATGTTTTGATGCTCACAGGGGAAGAATTTGTGACTTGTACGTTGATTAAAGCACACGATCATTTAGAATATGAATTAAAACATTTCGTGGATGTAATGTCTGCTGGGGCGGATGTATTTCTCTTATTTACATTGCTCTGACCACCAGGTTTCACGCTATCACTTGCCAATGGCAAAAAATATTTTCATTTGGCAAAAGATATTTTCATCTGGCAAATTTTGGCAAGTAATTATTGGATGTGAACTATCTAGTCATAAAACATCATCGAAAGTGGCTTATTCGTTACGTTTGCCGAAGTACAGACACTACAATGGGAAACCAAAACAAGAAATATTTCAATTTGCATGTAGCGCGGTCAGCAGTGTTATGTTGAAAGTTATATGTAATCTTTAGTTTTCACAAAACGGTAATCCATCTTTCTGTCATAAACAAACTTTCACCAAACAGCCAATCAACGTCTGTTAAAATGTTAGTCGGAAAAATACGATGTTTTGTAAATGTTTCATTGAGGTTGTTGTAAGTAATTTGTAACATGATCTCAATGTTGATACCGCAAAGAGTAAGTAATTTTTTGTTTTTATTGTTAATTCTCCCTTTGTCCGTTTGGATTATGGACGCATGCAGCCATTGTAACAATGCATTCATGGCGACATTATATACCACGTAAATATGATGTCAGCGCTATATTAGCTTTGTTTGTAATCGGCATTTGCAGAGGTTAAACTACAACTTGCTGTTGCAGCCTCTGGTTTGTAGTATGTGTGTTCTTTGTCACCCATGTTCGATGTGAATTACTTGGGCTGACAAAAAACCAACACCAAGCACTGTACAATATCCAGGTATTAACGTGCCGCAAATCTGTATTACATCTTGGGTCTTATGTTAGTAAACTCTGATGAGTGACTTTATTTATATTCATCATGATCACAAAGCAAACATCTTTCCCGCTTCAATCATGAACGAAAGTGATATATCAGATGGTTAGAGTGCCATGCCAGTTTAGTAAACTACAGGTCGAGGGTTCGAATCCATCATGAGCCTCTTCAATAGATGAACCATTAAGGTGGATTCCATTTCAAATTGCAATCCATTTTAAACAAAGTTAAACGTTTATTTTCATAAAACCTCCAAAACATAATTGCCACACATCCTCAAACACACGGTAAGGTGTACTGCGAAAACATTTACAAACGAAACAATGCCCATCGATGTCGGGCCCAACAGCCATTGAATGGAAATACAAAATAAATTCACCGTCATCTGTGTATAAACTAACAACTGAAACAGAATAATCGGGCAAAACATCCATTAGTTAGGCCCTAGACCAACTTTCTGCAGAATCTTGAAAACATACAAGGCAACATTCTTGATATTGCGTACTGTTTCACATAAACCTCTCCCTGGTACAGAACATTTTTGAAATGGCGATACTAATTTACTAACAAGTGTATGTATTCTTTTCAACACATGGGGCTCGATAGTTTAGGGGTACACACCCAAGCCGTCAAACCCTCCAGCGCTAGCGTTGAGGGTTCAAATCCGCACGATTCCATCATGGACTTTGTAACTCGATATCGTTGTCTGGTGGAGTTGCCAGTTACTCACCGATGGCCGGTAATTTACCGAACACGGTCTAAGAATTTATCAGTCATTGAAGTCACTGTTCAATTAGCCGTAAGTCCGCGGAATTCCTCCACCACTAAAACTGGCAATGTCTTAATACAGGCTCTAATAATGTTATAAATTATTTTGTAATAGCAAGCTGGCAAACCAACAAGACATGCGGATGGATCTCCACTCATATGAAACAAATAATGTTGAATTTCTGCATTGTGATCGAATCATCGCATATAATTTGATCATCTATCAAAATTATTGTCCACAGTCTGTTTTGACTTTCTATATCAATACGATGTTAGAATAAAGTGATCCGTAAAACATTAAATCCACTTTTAGCATACCAAATGTGCCATCCATTACTTAACCATCCCAGTCAAGAATTCATGAAAATAAATTATTAGCCTGTCTATATTTTTCCAAACTAGGAAAATACTTTTTGCATCGACCAAATTCCAATGAAAAATGGCATCGTTTATTTTCAAACTCTTCAGCTTGCTTCTTCAAATTTGCAATCAATATCAAGTTCAGTTAAGCAGAGCTTCTGCTGTGTTAAATTGACAATTTATTATGAATTGCAAACTCTTCACATCACTCCCAGTTTGATTAAGAACTTCGTCTATCATGTGCACTGCTTCAGAATCACCACTGAATGTTCATCACACTTCTCCACATCACTCACAGTTTGAAAATCCTCTACAATTTCCACTGCTGCATCATCACTCTTAGCACTCTTTCTTTCATTCCTCACCTATTGTTCATGACTCGAGTTTTTATGAACTTCCTTTTCATTTGAAACACCTTTCTGGTTTTCCTCTTCGGCTGCTTTGTCCTGTTCAGATATCCCTGGTATATCTTGTATTTTCTATTACTATCACATGGTTCAGTTGAAGCTTTCTCCCAATTGTCAGATTACTTCTAACTCTTCTAACAGCTGTCCCCATGCTAACACAACACCATCAACTGTGCTAAATTGCATCGAGTATGGTTGCGATTTCAGAGTGGGTGGGAATTCAACCTTGAAATATCTGGTTACGTTTGTGTTTTGATATAATATGTAAATTAGTGACAGAAGCTTTAAGTTGTTTTTTGACATTTGTTTTTCAATTTCATCCTTTGTTACATTAGCCTGCAAATTTAAAATAGACACCATCGTTTGCCTTGAATAAACCATGGCACATGTATACATCTTACCAAATACATAAATGCCTCAGCATAATAGTTATGTAGCCGAATCAGCACAGTTACTTCATCAGTATCCCCTCGCACTGGCACACGTTCCTATCAACGCATTTTCACGCAAATCCGCACATAATCGACCTATAATATGACAAAGCTACATGTGTTGATTTGATTCTGAAATAATCAGATAATAGACTCATACCAGTTATTTCGTTTTACGGCGCAGTCCACAGTAAAAACACGTTGAAGAGCGTATAGCTGAAAAGTTACGCGTTGGCGGCTTATTTGTGTCATTTCCGCACATACTCTGCTTAGAATCGCCTCATGAGTCTCATTTTCAGCACGTTGCCGACTCAAGATCAAGCGACTTTAAGCAGAATATCTACATGAAATAAATTCTAATATAAGCAGATAATGTGCGGGTTTTTGGGAGAACAGGCTGACCATTATCTGCTCTGGGCCACGCTGATTTTTCTTCAGCGTTATTTGTTTTTGTGTAAAATTCAGAGCTTTCTGTTTAACCACACAGAGAGCACATAATTTTAGTAGGTGGATTTGTACTGATGTCCAGGTAAGACATCCTGAAAGTATTCATTTTCGGTTTCGCTGCTGGTCAATGAATTATCATTCCTATCTAGCTTCTTTCCTCGTCTCGTCTATATATGTCGTCTTCACCATACTCACAGTCTGAGCTGTTTGCAATACAACATACGTAGTCTATTGGTCTGTGTCCACCCGTTGGAAATTATAACAAACTATATAAATGTGCAGTTTTTATATTCATGCTCATCTGAGAAGCACATCGTGCAAACCTTCTGTCCATTATGAATCAATCGAAATGATTTTTGATCATCTACGGTGTCGAATTGTATCTTATTCGGAACAGATTTTATTTGTGGTGGATACGTTACTCGTGCATAACGTGTTCCATCTGCAACATTGATACTATTGTGGTATCTTCTGATATCATCAATATGCTTCATACCAAATGTGTTCAGCTAGTCGATAATTCCCGCATCTGTTATATATGCACGTAAATGCATAAAGGAGACTCATGTTGTTATAGTATATTAATCCTGGTTGTAGCCTGGGTTTAGTAGCAGAAACCTTGACTGCCAATAATGTTGCCTTTTCTGAAGAATCCACTTAATTCAAAAGAGCCCTTTCCCACTGGATCACAAGCCATGGCTATCAAAACCTATCATTTCTCAACAAATTCAATGGTTTTGGTAGCACTACTTGCTCGGATATCGCCCACAACTTACGACTCACAATACTACTCATAGTAAATTCATTATTCGGTATGTATTTCCATATATAGGTTAGGAGAAAATACTAACTGGATTTATAAATATTCATCTCTTTGCAAAGAACAATTATATTATGTACACGTTTTCTGTCTGATCATTTCCCAATAATGAAGTAACGTTGATTATCTGGATTTTGAACTGACATCAGCGGTGTGATTTGAATGCGATTACTGATGGCGTCAACAATTGTATCTTTACATTCCACAGCACAACGGAACATTTGCATTGATCGATCCGGTAGTTCCAAGTGTTTGTCTATAAACAAACGGTTCTATAACGTTTTTGATGAGTGTTGACAACAAAGCGTACAAACGTGACAATCACATGTACTGTACGCTATATGTATGATTGGTATAAGAACAATATATCTATTATATAATATTCTTTCTGTTTATGCGGTTTAGCGGACGTGACTATTTTAACAGCATTATCCACCGTGAGGCTGCCCGTATCTTTAAATGTCTTATTGAAATCAATTGGCATCAATATTGCTTCAATGTTCCATTCTTGGACATATCTAATGATATATTTGATACTTAGCACAGTTTCGCTCAAATCTCTGCCTCGAACAGAGCATGTTTGAAATTATGAAACTATTGAAGAAATGACATTCAGCCTTGGCTTTGCTATGACCATGGCAATTATTTTTCTATCGGCATCCAACAAAGTGTCCCCAGTTAGTCAAGTGTCTCTTATCACCTTTCCGTTTACATATTAAGGTAATTAAACTGTTATCCTTTGAAGTAGATAATCGTTGGTTCTCATGAATTGCTTATAGTCTTAACTAACTAATCCAGGATAAGTTCCTTCAGCCATTGACAAAATGTCATCACGAATTTCCTATGGCCGTATATCTGCATCACACTCTTCCGCTAAATCTGAATTTAGAATGTTCTGAATAGATTTAAGTAAGGTTATATGAGTATTGTTGTCAACTTCTTTTTTAGAATGCAAGATGCTATACAATGATTCAGTTACTTTGAGCATGTCAAACTTAATCTCAGTCAGATTCCAATTGTCATCAAGAATTGCTGGAAAGGCATTAGAATCTTGATGTTTCCCTAGACTTAAAAAATAGTCCGTGCATCTGTCTTCTACGGCATGCTTACACTCGTTCGAATAATAGCTCGAATGCCGGCTGATACAGACCCTGGCTCTTACGGACCCTGGCTCATACGGACCCTGGCTTTTACGGACCACCGGCTCATACGGACCCTGGATCATACGGACCCTCGGCTTATACGGACCCTGGCTCATACGGACCTCAATTAAAATATATAATTTAAGTTTTTATGTTTATTTAAATAAAATCAAAATACTGACAACATACATACTGAAATAACAAAATATCTGATAACAAAAATGGAACAACTTTACATCAGATGAACATTATCTAAATTGGGGCGTACAGCTTGGCGGCTTCTTTCAGTAGTTTGCTGGCAGTTATCCTCATCGACGAGTAGTAGCTGTTGTGCTCTCAAGTAGAACATTCAGGTTCAATGCAGTCATTGTGGAATTATGCCAGTCAAAAATAAATCAGTTGAATATATACCAGTTGTGTTTTTACTAACATGTTTTCATAACAAATCAAACTCAGTGGATTCATACTGATCACCATTCACTGACCATTCATCATCGCGTGTCTGTTTATAAAACAATATAAGGGATCACACACGAGTGTGTATACAATGGCCAATAAATCAGTTGAAACAAGTTGTGTTTTTACTAACATGTTTTCGTAACAAATCAAACTCAGTGGATTCATCCTGATCACCATTCACTGACCATTTATCACCGCGTGTCTGTTTATACAACGACATAAAGGGATCACACGCGCGTGTTTATACAACGAAGAGATTAATTAACGCGATTCAATAAATGCTTTTTCAAGCCAGAACATCACCGAAATTCTCAATTAATACAGATATATGTGTGAAAATACAATCATAATTATATATTAAATTCATAAATATAAGTTTGGAAAAAATCGGTTAAATTCATAAATATAAGTTTGAAAATCACAAAAATTCTCAATTAATACAGATATATGTGTGAAATGACATAATTATATATTAAAAAGTTTGAAAATCACTGAAAAAATCAGCCATATTCATAAATATAAGTTTGAAAATCACCAAAAAAATCACCGAAATTCTCAATTATTACAGATATATGTGTAAAAAGACAATCATAATTATATATATAAATATAAGTTTGAAAATTGCATATTTTAATTGAGGTCCGTATGAGCCGGGGTCCGTATAAGCCAGGGTCCGTATCAGCCGGTGATCCGTAAAAGCCAGGGTCCGTAAGAGCCAGGATCCGTAAGAGCCAGGGTCCGTATAAGCCGCATACCAATAGCTCCTTGACATTTATATTTTTCTCTTCAATTTTTGCTTTCAAATTTGAATATTTGTCTAAATATACAAATATTTATTTTCTAATGTTTTCAATTGAAAGTTGTCTTTGGCGTTCTGACTCTTCTGATCTAATTTGTTTGGATATTATCTTAGAATATTCAATAGATAGTTTCTTGATCCGATATTTAAGGTTATCACACTAAACTAGAAATTCATTGTTGAACAATGGACATGCTTTGTCTGTATTAACCAAATATTTAATCTGCTTTAAAAAATCAGGATTATCTAAATGATAACTATCAATTTTCCATACCCCGGTCTCTGTTCAACTTTACGAAAATTAAATATACTGAAAATAAAGGAGTAATCACTATATAGCCTGTATCATTGGTGTAGCGGTATTGAATAAATGAGATTAAGGATTTTGAACATTTTAGTAAATCTATTCTACATGGCTGCAATTTACCAACACTAATTATTTGCCAATTGAATTGTATCTTTACTGGATTTTTATCGCGCCAAATATCAAGTAAATTATTTTTTATATAAGATGTTCTAAATCTACTGGTATCATCTAATCATCCATTATATCAGTCTAGTCTTGAACACACGGAGTTGAAATCACCAAGGATAAGAATTTTGGAATCGTCTGTGGCTATACCTCTTGAATCTACAATAACTTCTTACTCTGCCACTGAATAATAAGGCTACAACTTTTTAATCAGAAAAATAAAAAAAATATCACTTTCCATATATGATTTAATTCCGATATTAGCTTGTCATACCAATTTGGCACCTGTATCGCAACTATATCCAACCTTCGCTCCTCAAACAAATTGAAAACTTGCTTTAATTTATTTATGCTTTGTAAACTATTTATATTGATTGAGCAAAGATTGGCCATTATTACTGCAAGGAGAAACATTCTTTGGGTGGTATCCATCATGATTTATTGAGAGATTTTTCAATTTGGGTTTTAACAGCACTTTTTGCATTAGGGATCATTTTAGTTCGCCCTGTTTGTCTGTCTTTCCCATGTTGCCAAATTATCTACCAGATCCCGTTCACTTCGCGATGTTCCTTAATTGTCTCTTGATTACGTTCCCTCGGAATCATCAACTTCTGATTCTGAATAACTAATATCTGTCGGCGAATAATTAATGTCTGATCCAGATTCATATAGCTCATTCTGATCCATCTCGTTTGATGCACTACCCACTGTATAACATTTGCCCACAACTGTGCGTTAAACATCAAAACCACTGATGATTTAACTGATTTAAAACAGAACAATTCCATATTTATTCCAGGATATTCCAGATTATGCTGACTATGTGATATGGCCTTAATTGCTGAAAGTGACATTAAACCTCAATCAATCATATATATAATTAGCCTTCCACAAATGCTTAAAATTGCTGATATGATCATTATACCAGAATGTATCATGCAGAGAGACCACACAAAATCTGTGCTCGAATAAGCTGAGTAACTCTTTAATTGTGTTTATATTTCTCAAGTCTCTTAGCATTTAAGGAGCACATATCTGACATGGCCGCTACCAGGAACAATGTCTGAAGAAAAAGACATGATTGATATCATCTCGAACATTGATCGATTCATCATCAATATCCTCTTTTCCCTTAAATTTAACGTTGAGTTTCTTGAATGTGTCTGAGGTGATATCTTGAACCGTTTCTTCTGGTGAATTATCCCTCTTCAGTTTTCTCTTTCCACCATTTGATTTGGAACCAGTTACACTACTCCATTTCTGATTCAGAGTCGGAACAACTACCATAAGCAGTGTACAGATCTACCTGAGAATTGTACATATATCTCTCCATACCATAAGCAGTGTACATATATCCCTCAGAATTCAGCCCGTTCCGATAACCCGCACATTATCTGCTTATAAGTAACTTATTTTAGGTAGATAATCTGCTTAGAATCGCCTCATTTTGAGTTTTCAGTCACATTATCGACTCGTAATGTGCTTTCACTGTGGCCCGCACCTTAAAACGAAATAACCAAATTTACGTCCCCATCCGATGGGACGGCGTGATCAAACCAGTGTCATCCCTGTACACGACACCGGGCGAGGGAGGATTACCGCTTAACGACACCTCATCGAGGCATTCACGGTATTTTATATAGGAACGCTCGGAGCTCCCGACTTTTGTTTTGTCGAGGATCGAGGTGAATCGATCCGGGGTCCAAGCGAAACCTCTGGCCGGTAGTCGAACACGCTAACCACTCGGCCAACCAACTCCCAACGATATGTCGTTTTCTCCAACTCAATTTGAATTTTCCTTTTCAACCTCAGACGTCGCTACCTTCTCCACACACTATTCATCCGAATCATTCTTTGACCGAAACAGCTTTTTTAACAATTTCCTCAGACTCCAACTTCTCGGCAACATCGCCCGATTCCGGCCATTTCTTAGATAATTCCATCCGACCCGATTAAATTTTCCTTTACAACCTCAGGCATTGTTAACTTCTCTGCGTCTTCTTATTTGTCCCAATTGTCTTTTTTGGCCCAGTCTCCTACACCTCTTCGACTGGTTTTGAGTGTTGTTTGTTCAGGTTTCTGTTGTTGCCACAGCCCAATCAGCTCCACTATCCTCTGGTTGAATATCATTTACGTCAGTTGTCATCATGCCCTCATCCATATTCATAGCTGCTCTTAGTGCAGTCTTGCTGGCTTTTCTTCTCTTTTCCAGATCTACGCAATTGCATTTTATTTATGCACAAGTGAAACACCGCTTCTTCACAAACAGCCTCGATTCATGCTCCAATTCCGAACACAAATGACAGCATGTCTGGGGACAATGAACATCTATATTGCATCTATATGCAACAACAGAAAGATAACTGTTAGGCCATCAAACCAGGAGATTTACCATTTGTCATAGAAAACAGTGCATCATATATTTCCTCGGGACTTATATCAGTGTCACACAAATCAATAGATTCAGTAGGTATTGTCTGCTGATTGATTATAATAACATATGTTGGCAGTGTTAATCAGTTACTTTCTTTGCATACAATGAACTATAGAAAGAATGGGCAACTTTTAGCATGTCAAACTTATTTTCCGTGGTTTTGCCTTCGTGGTCGCTCATTTTATAAAATATATATGAATTTTGCCTATGTTTTTCAAGCAAATACTTGGTGCATCCGTCCTCGTTAATGCATGTTTACACTTGCTACGTATGATCGCCCCTTTGTGCATCCGCCCTCATCTAATGCATGTTTACACCTGCTACGTATGATCGCCCCTTGGTGAATCCGCCCTCTTCTAATGCATGTTTACACATGCTACGTATGGTCGCCCCTTGGTGCATCCGCCCTCTTCTAATGCATGTTTACACTTGCTACGTATGATCGCCCCTTTGACATTAAATTTCTCAGTATCTTCTAATTGAGACATTAAACCATTAACATTGTTTTGACATTTATGAATTTGTCTGTTCCGTTGCGTTCAGTTGATAGTTGGCTCTGTAACTGATATTCTTTTTCCTTTTGCGGTTTTGAAGCTTTCTGTGCAAATTAAATTGAAGACATTTTTAATATATACTTTAAATTATCCCACCATAGAAGATATTCTCACTCATACAAAGGACACTGTTTTCCTTTACTATCAACTTAGTTATTTCTAAAAAGTCATGATTTTCTAAATGAGAGTTAAAAATCCAAATCCCTGGTCCTCTCTTGGCTAAAACTGAATTTTGCAATGACTAATGAGTGATCACCGTAGAAAGTGTAATTCATAAACTAAGCTATTCAAACTGACGAGGGACTTCAAATAGAGAATTTAATCTATGCTGATTTGTTGTAAGCTACTACTCTTAAGCCAACTGTATTTTTTCCTGCATGTGTTTCGATAGCGCCATACATCTATCAGACTGTTCGAAGTGATAAAATTTTCTGAAAATCATTTGTTGTGCCATAAATCTATCATACCGCCGAGTTACCCTATTTAGATCTCCCAGAAAAATGCATTCTGATAATGACTTGCATTTTATGTCTAATTTCTTTAGAAAATATTTTCTAATCTTAGAATTATTTGGTGCATATTTGTAAAATAGGGAAATATTCCTCCCCTCAAATTCAAATCAATTTATACGATACTGCCTTCATCGTCTTTGCACGTTTGAGAACAAAATCTCTTAAAATCTTAACTTACCAAAAATGACATTACTTTATTATCCTTGTAATTAGAGTAAAATATATCACCTTCCCGCGGGTTCATATTTCATATGGGTCCAGATCCGATTTCGCTGAGGTCAAAGTCCATTACCATAGTCAAAGGGAAATCCTGTCGTTGTATAATAGCAAAATTCAATGATGTTATCGTGCTTGTAACACGAACTGGAAACAAAAATAAACTTGTAACATTTTGGTCTGCAAAACGCCAATAAACTGATCAAAATTAATGAAATTTTTGCGAAATATGTTAAATATCTAAAAAGAATGATTAAAGCTAATTTTGTTATCAAGGCAATATGTGTATACACGTATCCGAAATATAGCTAAAAATTCAACGGACAGAGCAAAGGTCGTTATATTAAATATTCAGGATATGCAACGTTAAAAACTCATAAGCCTGGATGTCGTCTGGATCAATCATCTGAAGTCTGGGTTGCCGCTCGTACCAATACAGAAACCCAACAGTAGGCTTTGACAACCTATCTCACATAACTGCACGCTTCAGTGTGCACACATATGTCAGATATAAACCTCCCGGATCGTAATTCGCACACTTTTCATCTTGTTTCAACAAGAACAACATAGGCGGACGGTCAACACCGTCAAAGTTCTCATCCAGATAACATTTGGGAATTTTTTCAACATGCATTTTGCCGACCATAACATTCGATGGTGTCAGATAGTGCTTTTCAAGCGCCGAGTCATCATTCTGTAAAAGAGTATTGGGTCTGGGGTTATTTACTGTAGTCTTGCTTGGATTTCAACTCTTAACACTTTCCTTCACTAACGGCTTTGGAATAGGACAGGATAGGATATTTATTTCACAATACAATATGTACATGATAAAACATGATAATATAAATGTGATTCATACAACTATTGTGTGGGGTGCCGTTGTCAATGACGACCGTCTAACCGCACCCATGAATGTGGCAGAATTTCACCAATAATGGCTGTTTATTAATTTAACTATTTCACTATTTTGGAATTTTAATTTCATCGGACTGAGTAGTTGCTTCGTGTACATCATGTGTGGATGAAATATCATCTGTTTGCGTAGAAATATCAACTGTTCTCACATCTGTTTGCGTAGAAATGTTAACTGGTCTCACATCTGTTTGCGTATAAATATTAACTGGTCTCACATCTGTTTGCGTAGAAATATCAACTGGTCTCACATCTGTTTGCTTAGAAATATCAACTGGTCTCACATCTGTTTGCTTAGAAATATCCACTGGTCTCACATCTGCTTGCTTAGAAATATCCATTGGTCTCACATCTGCTTGCTTAGAAATATCCATTGGTCTCACATCTGCTTGCTTATAAATATCCATTGGTCTCACATCTGCTTGCTTAGAAATATCCATTGGTCTCACATCTGCTTGCTTAGAAATATCCATTGGTCTCACATCTGATTGCTTAGAAATATCCATTGGTCGCACTAAAATATAGTTCTGAGTACACGAACTTATTTTGTGGTATGGAGAAAAACATCTCGCACAAACATGCGTGCGGCCAAGCATGGTCACTAAAGCGCGTCCATTGTCGAAGTTGATCACATAGGGCATCTCATTGAAATCAGCCACAACAATGATTAGTCCGCGAACATCATCCTGGATAAACACACCGTCACACTCTGCCCATATTGTGATGACTGGCAACTCTCATAAAAGAAGAACAAAGCGACGCTAGTCCCTCTGGAGACACACGATATGGTAAACTCGCGCTGATGCGATCACTGAACTTGGCGCAAATAAACACAGCGTTGATCCGTCTACACTGAACGGCGATGAACCAACAACATTAATCTGCGCGTCACGGTCTCTAAACATAACTGTCCAGTCGTGCTGTTGGCCTCTGCATACCGCTTCGATATCGCTCAGAGTAACACAATAGCTGACCAGCTTTAATACGGTAAGGTGATCACGTCCGCCAGTACCGCTGACAAACAGCGTTGCACTTCTCTCAATAATGTCATCCAGAGTCCATTTCTGATCAAATAAGATTCAGCGTACCTTGAATAAAAAATATCCAATAATCATAACCCGAATTTAGGCCCGGTGACTCAAAAAGACAATATATCACCAGATGTTGATAGACACAAATCAAACACGACCTACGCCATCAACTTCCATACCGGAAGTCTCCGTCCAACGCTGGAAAAAACGTGACAAAAAAACAAAATTCGCTGCGAGCAGGGTTCGAACCTGCGCGTGAATTTACCATTGGATTTCAAGTCCAACGCCTTAACCACTCGGCCATTGCAGCTGTTGAGGTTTGTTCAACTACTGACTGTGTATTCTGCGTTGATTACACAACATGTCATTGACACTTCGGGATATACACACTATCTTTCCCCCAAACTGTGGAGACAATTGAATCTTAAAAAGAAAATAAAACCATTCCGCTGCGAGTAGGATTAGATCCTACGAGGGCAGTGCCCATTGGATTTCGAGTCCATCCCCTTTTTTATATTTGTATTATTAAAAACTATGTTAGCATTTATATGTACAATACAATACTTTCCTCAAATTACATTCATATTTAGCATAAACTATTACATAATAATACATTTGTCATTATACAGAGTGTCATAATCGGTAAGGCACTGTAAAGCATTTTCATTACAATATATATAGTATTAGTAAGTTATGTAAACAAACATCAAGTGTTATAATTATGCATGTATTTAGGTGACTTTGCTTTCCTATAATTATCGCTTTTTGTAAGTAATTCAATGTTTAGATATTTTGATTCTAACGATTCTAACGAAGTAATTTTATCGGCAAATTGTCTTACAGTAATCGAGATCGATAATTTACTGATAATAGAGTTACTTCAACGGATAGAATTGTGTCGAAATGTTTTGAATTTGTCTCTACAGAAAGTTCGAAAGTCCCATTAATTGCGGTGCTATATTGTCAGGATTCCTGACGAACAGATAAAGAAGTGTTTCCGCTAAATTATGTAGTAGTAAGAACGTCTATAAACTGTTGCATCTGCCAAATTGTAAGTTTCCATCTTCGAGGTACTTATTGTTTGAAAAATAAAACAGCCATAATATCAATTGAATCTTGGTGGCATTTGAACGTAAAGAGTAGAAATTACGGGTCTATTAATGACCAAACACTAACTTTATTGACGGACATATTATAATTGATCCAACTTCCAACATTTGACCTTGACACCCCGGACACAAACAAATGAATAATTGGCAGTCACACTGATTAACGCCTATCGCAACTCCCCCCATGCATAGACTGCTTTAATGACCATGCAATTGATTTACAAAGCAGCTACACGCATGGGCTGATAATCATCGTATCCGCCAAAGAAAAATATTGTCATTGAAAATTTAGCGACGACGTAACTTTGTGTCGCACGTTCGTTCAGCAGAGCGTTACAATTGCGTGCAAATAACCATTTGACTTTCGTACAAAAACGGTGAACTTTTCCCATTTTCCAACAGATGTTTGTTAACATATGTAATTATGAATGAATTCGATTTGCATTGACCAAGCAAATTTTCTATTGAAATAGTTTCCAAAAAAAATGCTGTGATTAATGAACATATTTATGTTCTTTCCGGTCTTCATGAAGATTTAACTGGTGCAATGTGCATGGTGAGGACACGATTGCAATTAGTCGCACAATGATGATCACAGATAAGAATGACTTGACGAGGTAATTGTTTGTAGAACCAGAACATGACTTAAATAGATTTCTGCTCTGGAACAAACACTCACAGCGCTAGTAATGTCGGGTAATCACTGTTAGATTTCAGTCTGCTATTATTTGAGTAATCATTCATAATCAATGGGTACCTTGGATATTATTTACAATCAAAATGTATATGGTGTTTCCTCTCTTAAGTATATGATCTTTGACAGCAAAACATTTCTTTTTCTTTCTGTATATTAATTATGGTCTTGTCATTACACTGGTGGGATGGGGTGTGTCTGGAATTGTAAAATGTGTTATTTTTCTTAATTATTATTTCGTCATCGCACTGCCGCACAGAGGTGGATGGGACAGTTGTTTAAATTATGCATTATGTGTTCGTTATCTAACTTATGATATTCAATATGGAAATGGAGCTGATATAAATTGTTCAAACGGAAATCCATTCAACCAACCCAAAAAACTAAACAAAAACAACAAAACAAAATGCAGCAAACATATATTTATTTCTCATCATCGGTTGATTGAAAAGATACTTGATGCAGTGGGGCTCAAGGGGCACATAAGGGAGACAGATATTTGTAAGTTCATTCCTGATAATTAATTTTCTTATATACATAATTATTCAGCATTTCACCACGAATATGCATGAACGTCTACCTTAAGCTGTTGCTCGTATACTCGATGAGTAAAATTAGCTGCAACTCACTTAATTACTATACCCAAGAAATACTATTACCGACCCCCCCCCCAATTCCGTCTATAGTTAGATGTCGTATCGATACGGCATACACAGGAACAAAGTTTGAAGATTTAAAACCTGAATTACTATATAAAAATTAACATATATTCGATTTATCCATATTCACATGTAAGTCACTGGGAATGCCATGTACCAAAGACGTAAATGAAGTGAGCGAATTGGAAGAATGCCACTTTATCTATTATAGCATGCAACCATGTCTGTATTTACATTCATTCATTGGTGTCTGTATTCCAATAACAAAATTAGCTGCAACCACTAGAAGCGACCATTCTTTGGTGAACTACTTGAACTATTGGATAATGAAAATCGTACCAGTTACTTCTGACTGACATTAGTCACATTACTCGACATTACTTGAAGGAGGATACATGTATTTGCATTTAATTCAGAGGGTATGCTGTCCTTGCTCAAATAGAAAAGTTAAGTATGTCTGCAATAAGTGTCAGTAGTGTATTATTATTTAAGATAAACTTATCAAATAATTCGAACTTATTTTTTTATCAAAAAACATTTTCATAACTGTAATATGATTTATCAAAACTGGCAGTATAATGTATCTGCTGGTAATCTTTTACCATCACACAAGTTGAAATTTCTCGAACGATACACGGCTATTCTGTATGCACTCAATAACAGATTAATAAACATAACATTTATCCTTTTTCTTTTTCTACCTGAGCCGAAGATCAACGTTTTGTTAATTCATCTTCGGTGACAAATTTGTCTTTTGCAGAGGAGATCTATATATAGTATACATGTTACTTTAGTATCCTGTAAAGTCTACATCCAACAAATATATGCTTTATATCATCAACATCAATGTGACATAAAGAACATGTACTCGTGTCTGATTGCTTGAATATAAATTGTCTGCACCGGTTAAATAACATGGTATGATATATTTTCAGATCCAGTTCAATCATTTCTGTTGATATTACAGATAAATACATAAAAACAGATAATTTGACTACATGCCTCGCGTATATGTTAATGCAGAGTGTATCTTTTCCTAATCTTAAGCTACGGTACTTATCAAAATAGTAAAGCATAATTTCAAGGGAATTGACTGATTTCCATCTTTGTTGTTTATCCATTCACATCTCAAAGCAATGTTTCTTTTCAACATCGGGTAACTTTAATCCGACCACATTAAAGTCACCAATCAAAGTTGTGTACTTAATTTTATGGATGGTATTATCCCAACGAAAGCTCAACAATATTGTGTTAGCTTCTTCTTTTACATTTCTGGCAATACTATTACATTTAATCTTTAAAATAACGTTGAATGATAAAGTGAATGAAGAACTGTAATGTTATCTTTAATAGTTAGCTTTCTTTGCTTCCATAAATGCAAAATATTAGAAATTTTTTGGAACTTTTTGGACCAGTTTACCTCAATTGCTTCTTTTTCATTATTGCCGAGATAAATTCCGAAGATTTCAACTGGACCTTGAACAATTTGTAAAGGCAAGTCTCTGGGCAAAATTACATTGTCAATAGGCATTATCTAAGATTTTACGTAATTAATTTGACTTCCTGATCTTTTTGCAATGTTTCGAAACATTGTAAAACTAACTTGACTGAATTCTCATCACCAATAACTAGTTTGTTATCATCGCATGTTGGAAGAGCTTTAAAATTAAAATATGGTGTCACCAGTTTTCATTAAACTACGGTCACACTGGGGCGAAATACAATTTAGTCACATGAGGGTCAATTAAAATATGGTCAAATGAGGACTAATTATAATATGCCCCCTCCCCATGAGGATCAATTAAAACATTGTCACAGGAAGTGGGGGATAATTTCTTACCATTCTTCAATTCATATAGCATTCTGATATATCCTCGGTACACATAAATAAAAATGATGTTTATAATTAGGCCACATTGTATGTTAAACAACCAATGTGAAGGGTCCGTGTTGGACCTTTTCTTAATAGCATCTCTATACATAGCTCCGATATATTCCGCATACACAGAAATGAAAAGTCAATATTTACAAACAGCACGAAGGAGTAACGTGGGAATTGGTTAATAATTACCATCCCAATTCATTTAGAAAATAACATGCCGATAGTTGTCGCGTATAACCAAATGAAAAAGTTCACTAAACGATATTAAATAACATGTTAAACACCGATATAAACAAACACGTCGTAGGATTCATGTTCGGATTAAATTTCTTATACAATCGTCAAATCCCCGTGCAGTATAATAGTAGATAGCATTCCGATTTATGTCACGTGAATATAAACGAAAGATGTTCAAATAACAATGCAACAAAGCAGGTTAAAGAACAATAGAAACGCGCAGCGCGCTAATGGTTAACGTGTGAATTCCCGTTAGAATTAATCGGCCCTCACTTCTTGGCATGCGAATAACAAACCATGGGTCAATCCAAGAATGTCTCGAGAGACACCCGCTGCATAAAATAATAATGTAAACGACAATAAACGAAATTGAAATCCCAACTACACCTTTTATCGGACTCGGGGTCGCACTACAACTTTTAATGCATCCCAAAAATCCCCATTTATATAAACAAATCCTCCATCCGCCCATAGAATACCAAGAAACAGTAGCTGAATATACACCCGGAGGGCGAAATAATCCCTCAGTTCAATCATTTGCCGCTTATAGTCTATTCCTCTTTTCTTGTGGGGTTTTAATGATTTGTCACATTTGGGAACTTGGGTTTTGAAACCTTTAGCATTGATTCAATTTCTTTTGGGGTTTTAATGATTTGTCTTCTATTATTTTGGTGTTTTAATGGTTTGTCACATTTGGGAACTTGGGTTTTGAAACCTTTGGCGTTGATTCAATGTTGATGTTAGGAAATAATCTGTGTCATGTTTTATTTATTTATGCACAGTAATTAATCAAATATATACAAGGAGATAACAAACATAACAAATACACGACAATAGTTTAACAAAAAGCTCAATGGCGAACTAATTGAGCCATAAGAATCCAAGTATTCTGGAATGCCAATCTGGTTCTCAATGGATACTCTCTTGAAATGTCGACGAGACGCGTTCACCACCATTCGACGTGGTTCGTGGTTCGGTCGGTTGTATTGTAGTGATTCCACGTGGTAATCTGAGAAGTTTGTCACGCTGTCGTCTGTTGTTTCGATGTATTCTTCCAATTATTCCAGTACATCGAGCCAAGCATCGCTCAACTCATCGACGGCGACGAATGGTAGGGCAATGGCACACTTCGAATTAATTTCCGGATCTCTGAATCATGATTCCTATACTCTGTCTACCGGGAGCGGTATACTTCAGATAGCATGCTGCGTCAACCGTAGCCTGTTAGAGAAACAAAAGAAATGGAAATAGATTCGCGGTCTGTTTTGTATATAGATATATCAGTTAAATATATTTGTAAAATACTCCTGTACTATACCAAAGACTGAAAATCAATATTATCAATTATAACGCTCTTTATTGTCTGGCGTTTTTTTTTTTACAGAAGAATGGACGCTCTTTATAAGAATATGATACCAGAAAATTCAGGTATGCAATACAGAAACACACGTGTCGTACTTGGTCGGACACAGTTAGTTGAGTGTGTTGACTCATTGCAGAACTAACTTTGTCGTACTGTGCGTTGGTATCACCACATCCAGTTTTGCAACACTCTCAGTGGACATTCTCGGATCGACATGATTTGATGCGGAATTTGAAGTCGTTGAAAACCAGGAGCCTTCCTCCTCGACCGTTGGGGATGAAGAACACATTTACTTTTTTTTCTCAAAATTGAAGGATACATTTACTTGAGAACTTGCCATGACGAAGATAGAAAATTGAATATGATCAACATTGGAGAGACAAAGGGTTTTATAGCTCAATACGAATCGCCGTTACAAAACAGTTTACTACCGGTTCACTGAGTGAACATGAAAATCTCTCATCTGACGACGACTCATTTGATACGCATTCAGGCGGCATGCTAAAACACTGCATCGGGAACACACTGTTATTTAATTAATACAGACTATTTTTTTTATAATCTTTAATGCCTCCGCATGGGAGAGTTATATTTACATACACATTTATACAAATACATATATGATGGTGGTGTGGAGAAGTATGGATGGAGAGAGATGGATAGATAGTGTGTAGTAGTAAGACTGTAATGATGGTAGCAGGGGACTGTAAAAGAGTATAGTATATGGATATAGTCAAGTGGGTGAAGTAGAAAATGATAAGCGAGAACTGTTGGTTCTATAACACTTTCATGACAGATGTCAGTTGCAGACTATGTGAGTCGTCATATTGTCGTGTTGTTCCCCATATTTTTACAAGCATGTAGCAGAAATATTGCTGAATCAAGGATTACATATTCGATATTCTCTGCAGATCCCGCGAATGGCACTGACGGATGTCCTCCAAGAATTAGAGCCATCAGTTCTGGTATGGGTAGTGATGAGAGATACAGATATAGATCGATGCCATAGTTGTTGATGATCCTAGTCCAGTAGACATCCCGCATATGGATCATAACGTCAGCTCTGCATGTCGAAATTGCGTGTTCAAATTCGTGATCATAATAGTGCGAACAATATTTACAATAGATTGTTTGGGTAAGTTGACTTGTTCAACAATCTTCCTAGATTTTTGAGTGCATCAGTATATGGGCGATTGGTCCTGCACAACTCCCACAAGTTCCAAAGTCTATTAGGTTGAATATGGCAATCACGCAGTAATGAAAGTTCAGCTCTATCTGCTGTAGATTGTTTCCAGTCTGCACAGTAGTCAGTCTCTATTTTCTCGCGAACAATTTTACTCCATTGGCATTTAGAAGGAAAGATGCCGTTCTCCATATACACAGTAAGGAACGAATACAGATCATATTTCTTCAGAATGCAGATAATATCTTTGACAAATCCAGACACCTGCCGACTAAATAGCACGACCTGGTAAGATTTGACAAGAAATAGTTTAAGTGGCGTTTGGTGGCCAATTGGCAAATGTACTAGTTTTTCCAGGAAACACAGTTTTCGTAAATGAATCTCTCGTTCGGCTGGCATTATTCCCAAGAGACATAGAGCTAGAATGGTTGGACTAGAGGCGCGACGCTCACGCCTTGCCGGCGATATTTAATGTATTCTCAATTCTCCAATAATGATAACACTATCATTGCCATCAAGCCGCACCGGAGTCCCCTAGGCATGAGGCCCATAATAATTTCCAAGATGCTCGGCACTTGGAAGCGCGTATATATGTGCGAGGGTTTTGAGGCCCATGATAATACTCAAAATGCTCGGCATTTGGAAGCATGCCTGGGCGAGGGCGTTGAGGCCCATGATAATACTAAATATGCTAGGCATTTGCAGGGAAGCATGTCTGCGTAGCTTTGAGAATAAGTGATTCTGTTTGTATATATGTACATGTATGTTGATTGTTGTAAGGGAGTCAGGAACGTGTGGAAACACAAATTTGTGTTCATGTGGAATACACATATATGATCAACTTTTTGGCAATGGAATCTATTTCTTCATTATTAGAAGATTAAAGTATAATATTTAATGATCCCAACGACCAATTCTTTGTAATGAATCTATTGGACTCCGGTGCGGCTTGATGGCAATGATAGTGTTATCATTATTGGAGAATTGAGAATACTGATAATTGTTCAGCGTTTAGTGCAAAGCACATTAGCCAAAAAATTATGTATTCACTGTTCGTGAGCGATCTATTATCGCTGCGTGCATGAACAATGGAAAGGAGTCACTCTATGATATAGCGTGTGTCATTTCTAGCCAAATCGGCTTGTCCGTCGGGTCAACTCCAATTTTTTTGTTTAAAACATTTGCCATCAAGCAGCGCCGGAGTCCACTAGGGGTCGACATCAACGTTTATTTGTAAACATGCTTACACGTTAAGGGACGGGCACGTCTTCACATAGAGGTTAATTGCATCCTACTGTGTCTGCGTTGGTGGTCAGGAAAAACCAACGAAAAACCTCTTGGGGGAAAAACGATGGAAACCTGTTTTCCGAAACCAACATCTCTAACGCAGCTCGAATATTCGGAAATTCATTCTAATTGATCAATTTTGCAACACAAACCTGTACACACACTATATAATATATAACTATTAATTAACATATATAACATGTTCAAATATATACACCATGATCGTGATCGAATGACACATTATATAAATGACTATAAAACTATTACTTCATAAATAAGGTGCACATTTCAAAGTTGCAATTAACTTGTATTAATGATTATTGAACAAAATTCAACGTCAATGTTCTATAATATGCATGATTTAATGCGTTATGCGAATATCTGTTTCTCATATTTAGTTTCAACATACGTTATTGAACCGTCAATCCATAACATTACTCAAATGTTTTAAACCAAAAAATTGGAGTTGACCCGACGGACAAGGCGATTTGGCTAGAAATGACACACGCTATATCATAGCGTGACCTCTTTCCATTGTTCATGCACGCAGCGATAATAGATCGCTCACTAATTATTACCACGAACAGTGAATACAGTATTTTGCTTTGCACTGAACGCTGAAAAATTATCATAATACAGACTAGAGGCGTCGGCGACGCTCAAGCCTTGCCGGCGATAGTCCTGCAGGCTCGTAGGCAAAGTGAGAATAAGTCGTCGACCGTATAAGGAAACATGATATCTTTCAGCGTTGAGTTAAATAAACAAAGCTAGCGTTAATTAACTTTAGGGGCAATGTTGATTACAAGAAAACCATAATCAGAAATGGTAACGCCCCCAAAATTATATTATTACGCATAAATATAAATTATAACAAAAATGTAAAATATATTGGTTACATGAATGGACGTAACCAGAAGTAACCATTTGTACCCCGTGTGCCCATGTGCCTGAAATTAGTTCAGGAAATATGTTTTCTAATTCGTAACCAATGTAACAAGGTATTTTGAGATTTCTTTTTTTTTTAAAGTAACAAATGTAACATCAACTGATAGGTAAAGTAACCAGAAGTAACCATTTGTACCCTGTGTACCCATGGGCTGTAAATTAGTTCAAGAAATATGTTTTCTAATTTGTAACCAATGTAACAAGATACTTTGAGATTTCTTTAAAAAAAAAGTAACAAATGTAACATTAACCAATAGGTAAAGTAACCAGAAGTAACCATTTGTACCCCGTGTACCCAAGGGCTGTAAATTAGTTCAGGAAATATGTTTTCTAATTTGTAACCAATGTAACAAGGTACTTTGAGATTTCTAAAACAAAACAAAAAAAGTATCAAATGTAACATTAACCAGAAGTAACCATTTGTATGTACCCCGTGTACACATGGGCCTGAAATTAGTTCAGGAAATATGTTTTCTAATTTGTAACCATTGTACCCGACGTAACAACAAGGTACAAAATTTCTGATATTTTTCGGCGTTCCAAAATTTGCAATATATGTAAACTGAAGCCACCGCAATGAGCATGCTTTAAGTTCTTGCACAATTGTGTGTAACAAAATATACACATTATGTGTAGAACGGCCTTGGTCAATGTAGTTGTATGTAAAACTACACACTGCTATGTGTATTCACCGGGTTAACACATTTGATGTGTAATCGTTTCTACACATTAGTTATAAGAGTGTATAACTCGTCCACATCCATAATGTGTAATATATTATCCAGTTCGCCATGTACTTGAGTATTCAGGATTGAAACGCGGAAATAAACATTTTCATGAATTTTGAGATTCAAATGTCTTGAATATTAACCATTAATCACATCTACATTGGTATCAAATGTTATAAGTCCATCTGTCATACACATAGACCGTGAACAGGTAATACAATTACGTTCTATCATGTCTCATTTGAAGTGCATCATTCAAGTTCACCAATTCGCACCGTTTGGCCTAACCATCGAACCAGCCAACTAGCTATAGCGCGACTCATTTGAACATAGTCTCCAAGCCGTCAACGTCACACCATGTTACCGTCAATCAACCACAATAACGTATATGTTCCATTGACAGCCCATTTGTGGTGACAGCTAGAATCAGTTTCATACTGGAACATATGCGTCATATAGCATTCCCATGGTTCCGCTATAAACCCGTTGCGCCCCCCAGTGAATGACGTCACGAGAATTCAATAATGTAGTTTTATAAATAGAACAACAAAATCACAGGAAGTTTTGAGTGATCGTACCACAATTTTGAAGTGGAATTATCTTGATTTCTCATCAATTATGTGGAGGACTGCCGAAGTGAATGTTGTGAGTGGTACAGCCACTAAACAGTGGAGCTCCCATGTAATTTACCCTGCTCAGGATTGTAGCTCCTGTAACACGGATACTGTGATTGGTGTAACGTTTGGATATGAGGATTTGTTTCGCTCGGGTTTGGCATGAAAATACGGAGTTTATCACGCCCCACTGGCTTATTTTTGTACCATATTTCACCAGGATAATCCTCGAAACTGTCTTTAGGATACTGCCAGAGACGCCCACATGCCGGATTTAATTTCCTGAGGTAAGTTTTAAATGTTTTACTGGACAGTTGTCATTTTCATCTAAGTATGCGGGCATGTGGCCAGAAAAAGTCTCTTTTTCGCAAATTCGGTGATTTTGTGTCAATCCGTCCTTCTTTTTTTAAGTACATATTTTCTGCCATCAGGATATTGGTGTATGGAAAACGAATCTTTGGTCATGAGTTCCAGGTTTTCGTTTGCACGACGACAACAGTACAATTTGCTGTTCATTTGGACTCGATTGATTAACCTGTATGGTGTTCTCGGTGATAAATACAGGCTCTTATATATTTGTTTCAAATAATCATCTTCAATTTGGTCATGGTGTGTGATATCCCCTTTCCCGTCTAGCTTTATTTGAGACATGGCCGTTTTGAAACACTCATTAGCTTCAGCAAACTCAGCATTGGTAATGATGTCGATTTTTTTCATCTGTGGTGGCGACTTTAAATATCTATTCAAAGCATGTCTCATGTTTTCAAACGTGCTAGCCTTATACATCTCCTCCCTTTTCGAGCGAGCGTCCATGTAAAAATGACACAAGTGCTCATTCAACTTTACAGCATCAAACGTTTCGAAATTAGAGTCCTGAGTTTTTCTTGCAAATACTCCCTTAGTGTTCTGGCAGATACCGTATTTGAACTATTGTGTATTTTTAGGAATATTATTCGCACGTTTGGAAATTAGTTCATCCATCGAATGTTCGGCGAAGCGCTTCATTTTGTCGTATTTTGTTACCAAATGCAGACGACGTAATTTGTTTACATAACATATACAACAGGTGCGAATACTAACACCCCCAAGAGTGAATAGAACCAACCGACTTGACAAACGATGAACACTACAATTTGGATTAATCCATTAAAGTTAGGGACCGCTTAGTATAAGAAAAAAACGTTCATTTCTATAATCAATAATTTTATAGTGAACCTATTACATAAACCAGATTGATCGCCATCATTTGTTATCTGAATAGTCAAACAAATTATTGCAACACGGTCTTACACGTTTACGTGCCGGTGACGTTATTTCCCCCAGAAGGAGCCTCTTGCCTCTTGCTCTATGCAAATTATAATTAGATGACGTCACCCGCCAACATAAGAACCTTTGCACGCGCGAAAGCTGTAAACATGGGATATGTTGCGCGAGCGTTAACCAATTGAATGCCGAGGATTTAGCTGGGAATGGAACATAAGAGGATAAACTCGACGACGAAAACTAGCTTTTCCTAAAAAGAATGGCAACTGTGATGCACTGTCTGATATATACAGTTGACAGTTGCAGGTTGTGTTTAATGTAGTTCAAGGGTGTTTCGGATGTTCTTTCAAATGTACCGTTATGGAGAAAGGAAGTAAATGGGTAGAGGAATATGTTGACTGTTGTGTCACTGAGTCATCAGTTTATCAGTTTCATAAGTGTTATTTGTCTGAATAATATTTACATTTTACTATTAAAACGAAATATTGTGTCTTCGTATTTATCCCGGAAACGCTCTAACCTAAATACGATAACCGTCTGTGCGTTTTATTTGATAGTTTCCATTCACATGCTATACTTACTTAAACTATACATATATTAACCCTTTACCCAACAGAACGGCCCTGTGCCCATGCATTATCTTATATATGCGAGTCGACCATAGGTCGCCTCGCATATATAAGAGAATGCATTGGCTTAACACATATTAAAAATGATAAAATTGTCAAAGAACGTAGAAAAATATTATAAATTTGTTTTAAAAATGTAAGAAAGAATTATAAAATTGTTAAAGAATGTAAGAAAAAATGGTAAAAAGTGTTAAAACAATAATTTGTTTAGACCAATGCATTCTCTTATATATGCGAGGCGACCTATGGTCGACTCGCATATATAAGAGAATGCATTGGCACAGGGCATAACTTTAACCATCACAATGTGGTCAATGAACCGGTTCCAATGATATCCATATTTGAATGGTGTTGTTGAGAGAGACCGAAGATATTTTAGGCTGTTGAAGCTTTATTTGGGCGTTTTTGGCCGTATTGTTGGGTAAAGGGTTAACAGTGAAATTGGACTACACGGAATAAGCATAGTTGCTAATAAACTAAATGTGCACAGAAAGTTACCTCCTAAGTTAGTGCCTTTCCAGGATAGATAACTCTTGAAATACATACGAAGACAATACTTTAGGATAGGATAGGATAGGATAATTTTATTTACAATATACACACATGGAAAGTACAATTACAAATAAATATCATATTGATAGACTATACATGTATATTGCTAGAGGTGATATAGTCATGGCTGACTGTCTTCCTATCACCCCTGGATGTGGCGACAGATTATATGATGAAGATGGCCGAATTAATTTGATTGTTTTTAGGTTACGTTTATCGTGTGCAGACTGGTTTTTTATATATAGGCGTTGTTAGGGCGATGGTACGAAAAGTGGTGCATATGTATGGGCACCTACTTGGTCGATATAATGAATGAATACTATGAATGTTCATGTGTGAGTGGAACCGAGTAGGAATAATGTGATTGAGGTTTTGGGAATGTTATTGGTTTTTTTGTTATCAGAAAATTATGTATCGTTTGTGCAAGTTTGTACTTTCAGTCCAGTTGCATATAAATTTCACACAATATCTGTCCGGAGTTGAATTTACAATATTGCAAAACTTATTTGAAGTTATTACGATTAGTTTTTTAATTTGCAATCATCAGGTCTATATTAATGACCACAAAAGTAAATACATGAACAGACTGATACTAAGAATGTTACGGTCTGTCTGTAAACTGATAAACGGACAGACCGTGAAAAATCACTGTTTTGCCTCAAACTGGTTAACGACATAACCGTTTAATTCCACGGTTCAATTATAAAGTCAAGAACGGACAGACCGTGAAAATTTCACGGATTGGCTGTAAATTTGTTAAAAATTAACGGTCCAACCGGTCCACAAAATGCCAGTAAAAGTTCATGGTTCTGTTTTAACAGTGTAGCCACGTCCCTGACGGAAGTTACATGTGTAACAACGTCTGTCTGCACCGCGCGCATGCAGGCTTCTTGTCCGTCATCGTCACCAGAGCCTTTTATGCTCCATAATCGAGAAAGTATGGTATAGCAGAACCACGGTGCGAACCACAACCTCTCTAACTCCTGTGTTGATCGAATGGCCGCCGAAATCCGCGGCGAGAAACCGATGATCGATCACATCGTCGAAATCCGCACATAACGACCTCAGTCCATCCAGCGTAAACATGTAGGGCAGGCGATGTGCTTTTATAACTGCCACGTCCCTGCGCAAATCGTGGGGAAAAAAAGAAATCCGTCGCACCCAACAGACGGGAAAGACTGCGCGTTATCCGCGTGATCTTCTGTGGCGAAAACCACTGTCAATTTTTTGCGGCCTATCACCCCTGCACACGGCTTCAATCGACGACGCATACCTTTCGAAGCATGGAACCCACCATCTGCTGCGTAATGGCGGCCGGTCGTCGGCATAACACATTCGCCGTACGGCTCAGAGTAGACGAAGTAATCTCCATGCACTAGTCAAACAAACAAAAAACAATCAACGGAAAACTAACATTTTCTTCAAGTTCAGCAAAGTCTGGAAATCATTACTACAGTTAATAAGTACGTGAAGATGCAAGAGAATTAATTTAAGTGATGGGAATCTCTCCGGTATGGTGATCAAATAAAAATTTGGAATTGTCTTTCTCAAAGTACTTATTTTTTACGGATATTAATCAAAATTGACCACACACATCATCATGCTTATATATTATATGCAATGACTCTCGATGGCGAAATCATTTGTGTTAGTTTATCGCCGATAGTTGCGTCCCGAATCGAGATGTAAATATTTACGATTGAGCGTAGTCCAGACGATGTTTTCTATAGAGTGGTATGGTCGATTTCTTTGAAGGTGTGGGCGATGTTAGTAGAATGCTACATTCCCCAGGTTGGCATAGCACATGAGTACTAACTTATACATTTTATGTCTTAAATTTTGTTTTGTTTTTATTTCTTTTCAAAATATTCACGTCGTCTCAGTTTCTATGTTTATAATTTTTCAGAGGATATGTTCGACAAAGTTTCACTAGGAAACAAACGTGGCGACCGGCCTGTCATACTCCATAGTAGCATCGTCGTCGACATGGTCTTTATTGATAACACAATATACAGGTGAGGACGAAAGACGCGTACAAACATATTACCACAGGAAATCTCTGGCTGTCTACTAGTGTTCTATATTTGATATCATGGATGAAGAAAAATGCAATGTCTGTTCTAGATATGTTTTTTTGGTTGCTGTGCACTCTATTCTGCTTGACCAGATTACTTGCCTATATGTGGCTAGTATGTGTAGATAAGTCCCCAGATGTGCAGGCGATTGAGTATTTGTTAGCATAGCTGGGCTTCTATGCGAAGCAGGCCACCTTCAAGTCTGACTAAACGTTCATAAAGAGCGATGTGTGTAAATTTTAAGAATTTACCATGTAAAAAGCGCTGATATACTGTCTCTGCTTCATGGCAAAATATGCAATTATATGTTCTGGAGATGTTTAAAGAGAGTAGTAAACTTTGACAAATATGGTGTGGTGAGAAATGATCCATGATACACGTCTTCATAACGGTTCCATAAAACTGTGACGCAACACTTTAGGAACAACTTTAGCTTGATTTATGAGTAAATTATAATAACCATATGTTTTCATATCAATGTGATCAATGTTTGCAAAATCTGTGGAACGTAAAAGTTGTTAACAAGATTTGTAAAATGGGGAGGGGTAATCGTATGCGAAACAGAATTCGAGAATAAATTCGGATTAAAATTCCTTAGTTGCAATCTGAGCCAATATCTGCATGGCGAAGTATAACCATTTCTTGTCGTCTGCGGAATGAATGACTTATCTAATATGATTCAGACGAAAGGCTTTCATTTTAAGATCAATGTTGAGCTAAGCCTCCGTCAACATAATCTTGAAAGAGAACTTTGCGTTTGACCAGTTCACTTTTAGAGCCCCAGATCAAACGAAACATTTGTCTTTGAAGTATGTCATGATAAAAGCGAGGTAACTTCTAAAATTTGTCCGATATACCATAGTTTGCTGTATGCGAAGACTTTTGATACAGTTGTCTTTCCATGATATAATCGGCGTATTGTCCATAAATTTAATATTTGTTCATACTTTATCCAAATTGAATGCCAAATATCATCTGAGGTTACTGTCTTCCCGAAATGAATGCCCAGTAATTTGTGGGGTCCATCAGGCCATGGAAGTCCGAAAGCATGGTCATCAGATACACGAAATTTACCGAATTGTAGGCCTTTTGTCTTATTAATATTAATTTTGGACCCTGAAGCTCTGCCAACGCGCTGTGCTAGTGAGGAATATGTTTAACTGTTTAGCCGTTGAATCGTCGGCATAAAGTGATATTTTTGCTTGTTATGAGCATCCGGGTACTTGTAGCCCTACCTATAATTCTCTGATCGGCGCGTACTTTACTGGCAAATGGCTCGAGGCATAGGACATATAACAGGTGAGATAAACTGCACCCTTGGCGGACTGAGCGTGACATGGGGAAGGATAGGGAAATATGTCCATTAATATAAACGGAACTAATTGCATCATTATACAATAATCGTACGAAAGAATAAAACATGGGACCAAATCCGAATGATTAGAGACATTGAAATAAATATGTGTGATCTACCCTATGGAACACTTTCATTTGATCTAAACATATGAATGATATTGAAAGATCTTTTTGTTCGAAATAATCCAGAATGTTGCGGAATAAATGTAGGTTGTCAGTAATTGATCGACCAGGAACAGAACAAGTCTGGTCCGGTGGATCACTTCGCCGAGAACATAAATAACATTTTTGAAAGAATCTTGTTGTCCAGATTTAAAAGGGAAATAGGTCTCCAATATGCTAGTTCTTCCGTACGAGCTTTATCTTTGCAGATTAAAGTAATGAGACCAGTTCTCTGTGATGGTGATAATGAACCTGCTAAATAAAATTTGTTATATAAAATGAGTAATTTCGGCCCTATGTAATCAAAAAATGTCAAGTAAAAGTCTCTTGTGAGACCGTCAGTGCTTTACCAGATTGCATATTTTTTAAGGAAGATTTTATTTCGTCTAAAGTAACTGGTCCCTTACACAAATTAGCTGACGTGTTCGAAAATTGTGGTACACCATTTAAAAATGCATTCCTTATCTCTGGGTTGACTTCTTGTGATGAATATAATTTTTTGTAAAAATCTCGAGCGTGATTAAGAATCTCGTCATTAGTATCACACGTGCCATGTTCATCGTGTAATTTTAAAATTATTCTGTCAGCGCTATTTTTGCTTTCTTTCATTGAGAAATATTTACCTGGTTGTTCGTTTTCATTTAAAATTGTGCTCTGGCCCTAATTTTCGATCCTTCTGAAACATTCTGATCTAATTTTTTAAGTTGGCGTTTAACTGCTAGGATTTCGGATGCCTGGGTCTAGTATATCTTGACTTAAAATGTACCTATAATATCTTTTCGCATTCCATAACTGTTTTCTTTTTACTTTGGCTTTTTGTCTTTGAATAAGTTATCCAGAAACTATTAATTTTGTCTTTCGTTGAATCCCACCATGTATCTATAGTTTGACTGATGGGAGATAACTTATTCCAAAAATCTATAAAAACACTCAAGAACTTTTTATCTTTTAATAAAGAATCGTTCAATTTCCAGTAGCCTGGTCCTTGTATAATTTTGGATTTTTGCACCATTTTTTAAATTACGAAATCATGGTCGGAGAAAGGACATGGTTTAATGCTGGTCAAAATTACATCATCTTTATTTTGTTTATAAATATAGAATCTATTTAAACGAGTAGCTACACCTTGGCTAGTCCATGTTGTACTGACTAATGTTGGATTTACATGTCTAAAAATATCGATCAATTTATATTTCGTGCAGTAACATTCTATAGTTTTTGATCCGACTGTGCCATGGTTTCCGCCACGTTTATCTAGTCTGGTATTAGATACGCAATTAAAATCGCCTCCCCAGGTAAAACAACGATTTGTTTTAAAATGGGAATGAATATTTTCGAGGAATTCTACCCGCTCGCTTTTGTTTACGATTCGATACCGGAATTCTCCAATCGAGATATCAAGAACAAGAAGTCTGCCATCGAAATCACTAAAAATATTATCTAAATTAAAAGGGACCCAATTTGCGATTTAAATTCCTACACCACGACTCCACGAGCTAAATTAGTACCAAAGGACCAAAACGATTTTCCCTCCCCAGTCCGAGTTTACTTGTTTTGAAAATTGGATATTATCCACATGCGTTTCTTGCAGGAGAATTATGTCTACTTTGTTCAGCGCGCAAAAAGTAAACAGCCTAGCCCCTTTAAGGTTATTACGTAAACCACACGCATTCAGCGTAAAGAAGCTAAGGTCGTGATCCATAATAAAGGTTAGAGGTGAGATCAGTTAAGAGAAGGCCATGCAGTTGTCACAATCCATTACCCAACAGAACGGCCCTGTGCCAATGCATTCTCTTATATATGCGAGTCGACCATAGGTCGCCTCGCATATATAAGAGAATGCATTGGCTTAACACATTAAAAATTATAAAATTGTTAAAGAATGTAAGAAAAAATGTTAAAAAGTATTTTTTTTAGGCCAATGCATTCTCTTATATATGCGAGGCGACCTATGGTCGACTCGCATATATAAGAGAATGCATTGGCACAGGGCATAACTGTAACTATCACAATGTGGTCAAGGAGCCGGTTCCAATGATATCCATATGTGTATGGTTCTATTGAGACAGACCGAAGAAAAGGCGCATGAACCGAGAGAAATGCTCGCTGAGTATGAACAGAGAGAAACACTCACTGAGTAGATTAGGCAAGCGTGTACAATACCCCGATATGAAGTACCACTCACATCGGAGTTCAGCGAATTCGGTGTACTTTAGTGTGATTACACGGTCGGTGTTGCATGCAAAGAATAAAGCATTGTATTGAATGTGTGTAAAACACAGACAATACGGACGACATGAGCTATATATTAAATAAACACAAAACAAAAAAGTCGGCAATCAAGTGCATATAGGTTAAACTGGAAAATTATTATTGGTGGGTAATCAGGGTCGTTCCGGGTCGAGTGGGGTTCGCTGGAGAGTCGGGCTAAAATCGATGGGCCTGCCTTGGGTTTTATTATTTGGATATTTGTGATACATGAAACGATACCATACTCGCCGTCTTCTATCTCCTCATGTTCACCATCTTTCCCTTCGTCGTCCATGGACTCACTAACACTCGACCTTGGTGACAGTATACTATCATTGGTGGAAATTGTGTCTGTCCTCTGTTTTGTTTTGGATCACTTAGTGAATTTGATCTTTTTCTGCGCCTGCTCGTGTCTGGCGGAGGTTCAGAGTCTTGAAAAACGTCGTCATCTGCCGGATCCCCGGTAGGTGGAATTACGTCTTCAGAATCGAATAGATGTGGACTCATCTCCTGGTCGTCGGTAGCCTGAGTATCTGGGGGCTGCTACGTTTCCTCTACTCGCTCTTCATCTTCATCTCTTCTATCTTCTCTTTCTTCTTCCATTCCTTCTCTCTCTCTCTGCCTGTCTTTTTTCTTCTCTCGTTTCCCTGTAACTGTTGGCTAGCTCTAGCGCTTCCATCTGCTCCTTTGATGGTGTCGTTTGTCGGACTCCTGCCGCGGGGTTATACCTCACTGCTTCTGCGTACGAATTGACGATAGATCCAGCAAACCCTCCACCAACTTCTCCTAGATGTCTCCCTTATACCCTTGATCTTGGAACCTGCCTTTCCGTGTATATATAATATGACCCTCCATTCCACACGCCAGGCATACTGGCGGTCTGCCTTTGATTGTCAGTAACATTGTTATGCCGTCCTGAAAGCGGGGGATTTGAAACATAAGTTTAGTGTCACCAAGGATATGGACTGTTCTACTGCCTGTTTCGATTTTTCCATCATCAGCTCCTAATTCCTCCTTATCCACATCTAAACCTTGTACCACACCAAAATGTTGAAAGTAAGATCTCAAGTAAGAGTTTCTGACATATGGTGGCAACCAGTAATTCCTCACACTGACTATGCAGTGGTTGATCATCGTTGGAAACATTGGGATGTCTCCATATCTCGATTTAAATTATACCAAATTCGCAAGAACTCTTGCCTGGTTGACATCATCGAATGTCACAAACCATTCGCGGTCGGTCTCCGCCTTCCAAATTACTCCAATCTTTGAACTGTCTATTTCTTGGGGAATTGAATTAACTATGTCTAACCTTTTGTAAGTGCCTTTGTCGAGGTCGATATTGAACCGTTGTTTTCATTGTGGCTTCATATGAAGCCCTGTCAAGATATTCCGCCATATTCTTGAAGTATAGTCCGGGAGCTAATATTGGTACCATTGCATCCCCCCCTGGGACTTAACTTCACCCCACTCATTTTGTTCCTTATTATGTCCTTCAACTTTTAAGCAATGTTAACAAGAAAAAAAGTGGCTGCATAGACTCCAGACAAGATAGCGTCCATCATGGCGGCCGTTTTTCAGACCAGACCCTAAGTCGGTTTTATGCAAATTATAGCGGGAAAATCTAGTACAATGTATACAAAGGTATATATTTTCCTGAAGCTAAGACATAATGACACTTTTTTTTTAGCAAAATTGAAACTCACCAATCAAGATGGCCGCCAAAATGGCCACAGACAATACGGACGACATGAGCTATATATTAAATAAACACAAAACAAAAAAGTCGGCAATCAAGTGCATATAGGTTAAACTGGAAAATTATTATTGGTGGGTAATCAGGGTCGTTCCGGGTCGAGTGGGGTTCGCTGGAGAGTCGGGCTAAAATCGATGGGCCTGCCTTGGGTTTTATTATTTGGATATTTGTGATACATGAAACGATACCATACTCGCCGTCTTCTATCTCCTCATGTTCACCATCTTTCCCTTCGTCGTCCATGGACTCACTAACACTCGACCTTGGTGACAGTATACTATCATTGGTGGAAATTGTGTCTGTCCTCTGTTTTGTTTTGGATCACTTAGTGAATTTGATCTTTTTCTGCGCCTGCTCGTGTCTGGCGGAGGTTCAGAGTCTTGAAAAACGTCGTCATCTGCCGGATCCCCGGTAGGTGGAATTACGTCTTCAGAATCGAATAGATGTGGACTCATCTCCTGGTCGTCGGTAGCCTGAGTATCTGGGGGCTGCTACGTTTCCTCTACTCGCTCTTCATCTTCATCTCTTCTATCTTCTCTTTCTTCTTCCATTCCTTCTCTCTCTCTCTGCCTGTCTTTTTTCTTCTCTCGTTTCCCTGTAACTGTTGGCTAGCTCTAGCGCTTCCATCTGCTCCTTTGATGGTGTCGTTTGTCGGACTCCTGCCGCGGGGTTATACCTCACTGCTTCTGCGTACGAATTGACGATAGATCCAGCAAACCCTCCACCAACTTCTCCTAGATGTCTCCCTTATACCCTTGATCTTGGAACCTGCCTTTCCGTGTATATATAATATGACCCTCCATTCCACACGCCAGGCATACTGGCGGTCTGCCTTTGATTGTCAGTAACATTGTTATGCCGTCCTGAAAGCGGGGGATTTGAAACATAAGTTTAGTGTCACCAAGGATATGGACTGTTCTACTGCCTGTTTCGATTTTTCCATCATCAGCTCCTAATTCCTCCTTATCCACATCTAAACCTTGTACCACACCAAAATGTTGAAAGTAAGATCTCAAGTAAGAGTTTCTGACATATGGTGGCAACCAGTAATTCCTCACACTGACTATGCAGTGGTTGATCATCGTTGGAAACATTGGGATGTCTCCATATCTCGATTTAAATTATACCAAATTCGCAAGAACTCTTGCCTGGTTGACATCATCGAATGTCACAAACCATTCGCGGTCGGTCTCCGCCTTCCAAATTACTCCAATCTTTGAACTGTCTATTTCTTGGGGAATTGAATTAACTATGTCTAACCTTTTGTAAGTGCCTTTGTCGAGGTCGATATTGAACCGTTGTTTTCATTGTGGCTTCATATGAAGCCCTGTCAAGATATTCCGCCATATTCTTGAAGTATAGTCCGGGAGCTAATATTGGTACCATTGCATCCCCCCCTGGGACTTAACTTCACCCCACTCATTTTGTTCCTTATTATGTCCTTCAACTTTTAAGCAATGTTAACAAGAAAAAAAGTGGCTGCATAGACTCCAGACAAGATAGCGTCCATCATGGCGGCCGTTTTTCAGACCAGACCCTAAGTCGGTTTTATGCAAATTATAGCGGGAAAATCTAGTACAATGTATACAAAGGTATATATTTTCCTGAAGCTAAGACATAATGACACTTTTTTTTTAGCAAAATTGAAACTCACCAATCAAGATGGCCGCCAAAATGGCCACAGACAATACGGACGACATGAGCTATATATTAAATAAACACAAAACAAAAAAGTCGGCAATCAAGTGCATATAGGTTAAACTGGAAAATTATTATTGGTGGGTAATCAGGGTCGTTCCGGGTCGAGTGGGGTTCGCTGGAGAGTCGGGCTAAAATCGATGGGCCTGCCTTGGGTTTTATTATTTGGATATTTGTGATACATGAAACGATACCATACTCGCCGTCTTCTATCTCCTCATGTTCACCATCTTTCCCTTCGTCGTCCATGGACTCACTAACACTCGACCTTGGTGACAGTATACTATCATTGGTGGAAATTGTGTCTGTCCTCTGTTTTGTTTTGGATCACTTAGTGAATTTGATCTTTTTCTGCGCCTGCTCGTGTCTGGCGGAGGTTCAGAGTCTTGAAAAACGTCGTCATCTGCCGGATCCCCGGTAGGTGGAATTACGTCTTCAGAATCGAATAGATGTGGACTCATCTCCTGGTCGTCGGTAGCCTGAGTATCTGGGGGCTGCTACGTTTCCTCTACTCGCTCTTCATCTTCATCTCTTCTATCTTCTCTTTCTTCTTCCATTCCTTCTCTCTCTCTCTGCCTGTCTTTTTTCTTCTCTCGTTTCCCTGTAACTGTTGGCTAGCTCTAGCGCTTCCATCTGCTCCTTTGATGGTGTCGTTTGTCGGACTCCTGCCGCGGGGTTATACCTCACTGCTTCTGCGTACGAATTGACGATAGATCCAGCAAACCCTCCACCAACTTCTCCTAGATGTCTCCCTTATACCCTTGATCTTGGAACCTGCCTTTCCGTGTATATATAATATGACCCTCCATTCCACACGCCAGGCATACTGGCGGTCTGCCTTTGATTGTCAGTAACATTGTTATGCCGTCCTGAAAGCGGGGGATTTGAAACATAAGTTTAGTGTCACCAAGGATATGGACTGTTCTACTGCCTGTTTCGATTTTTCCATCATCAGCTCCTAATTCCTCCTTATCCACATCTAAACCTTGTACCACACCAAAATGTTGAAAGTAAGATCTCAAGTAAGAGTTTCTGACATATGGTGGCAACCAGTAATTCCTCACACTGACTATGCAGTGGTTGATCATCGTTGGAAACATTGGGATGTCTCCATATCTCGATTTAAATTATACCAAATTCGCAAGAACTCTTGCCTGGTTGACATCATCGAATGTCACAAACCATTCGCGGTCGGTCTCCGCCTTCCAAATTACTCCAATCTTTGAACTGTCTATTTCTTGGGGAATTGAATTAACTATGTCTAACCTTTTGTAAGTGCCTTTGTCGAGGTCGATATTGAACCGTTGTTTTCATTGTGGCTTCATATGAAGCCCTGTCAAGATATTCCGCCATATTCTTGAAGTATAGTCCGGGAGCTAATATTGGTACCATTGCATCCCCCCCTGGGACTTAACTTCACCCCACTCATTTTGTTCCTTATTATGTCCTTCAACTTTTAAGCAATGTTAACAAGAAAAAAAGTGGCTGCATAGACTCCAGACAAGATAGCGTCCATCATGGCGGCCGTTTTTCAGACCAGATCCTAAGTCGGTTTTATGCAAATTATAGCGGGAAAATCTAGTACAATGTATACAAAGGTATATATTTTCCTGAAGCTAAGACATAATGACACTTTTTTTTTAGCAAAATTGAAACTCACCAATCAAGATGGCCGCCAAAATGGCCACCGGAAGTTGAAAATATGACGTTTTTTCACAAATATCTTATAAATCAGTTCATGCTGTTTGGAACTTGTTGAGTTATATGACTTTATTATGTGTTTTTTATATTAACTGATCATTGGAGCAATTAAATATGCCATTATTGGGGTCTTAGCCCCTTCCGATCCCTCAAAAATTCGATTTTACAGAACGCGGTATAAACTTTCACAAAAAAATCACAATTGGGATTCCAGTTATATTTCAACAAGAAATGAACAGAACTGTAATGTAAGTGAGGCATATCATTACCTATGAACATTGCAACTCACTGAAACCAAAATTCTTACTTTGGCTCAAAATGGCTGCAAAAATGGCCGCCAAAATATGGAAAATTGTAAATATTGCCCCAGCGTGTTCTGCAATCGCTTACAAGTTGTGGTTGGTGTATAAAATTGGCTATTCTGCATTCTATACATTGAATACTAACATGTATGATGAACTATGGATCATTGTTACTATTGTCACCACTGACATCACCATAAATATTGGATTTTTCTCTCAGAAACTTGACATAAATATCGGCAAAAATTCACTTTTCCGGTTTGGACCATTGTTTCAAGTAAAATGGAACTATCTTTGGTATCAAAGGTGTTTATTATTTTGGTCTATCTTAAATGTGTCACACTACGGTGTTTATAGACCAAACTGCTCGAGATGGCTTCCAAAATGGCAACCAAATTTGTAAAAAGTTATTTTTTTACATATATCCGGAACATTATTCTCTGCGTTTTTCGAAAAGGTAGCAAGTTGTGACTCACTTGGTTATTATTCGTGTTAGTTAAATAGCTGATAAGTGACTTCTATTCTGTTTGTCCCAGTTCCATTGGGGCATGGCAAATTCATTTTAAAGTTGCAGTATGGAATTTTGTTATTCTGGCCATATTATTGAAAGGAAATGGGCAGAACTTGGAGACGGAACTGAGATGAACCATGATATGTGGCTATTCTGGCACATTATGATAAAAATTGATCAACTAGACACAGGGTGGGTGCCAAAATGGCAGTCAGGGAGTTACTTATGATCATAGGTGATGTGAATACATGTAGGTATACAGGGAGTTATTGTACGGTCATGAATGATGTGGATATGTATCCACAGAGTGACTATATGGTTATGAGAGGGGTGTCCATGGTGAGATCTATATGAATATAAGGAGTGGCTGTATGGTCATGTGTGATGTGAATTTGTATACATGTAGTGACTGCGGTTTATGGTTGTGTGTGGCCGATATGACATACGGGCATCGGTGTGGTGTGTGGATATAGCGTGAGTAGCTACATGGCGACCGTCTGTTTTTATGTATATATGGAGTTACTGTAATGCCGTGGGTGGGATGTATATGTGTACCGTGTGTGTCTGTATTGTGTTAGGTGGGTGTATATGTATATATGTGCTGTCTGTATGATCATAGATAACTAGGGAGTGATGTTATGGTTATGGTTAATATGTATAGGTGTACATGGGATGATTTACGGTCATGTTTGAAGTGTATATGCATGGCTGGAGTGAGCTGAATGGTCATTGATTACCGTGTGGGTATATAGGGAGTGCCTTTGTGGATGTGTTATAATTGGTGATGTATATGGAGTAGCTCTACGATCATGGATGGCGTGTATGAGTATACAGTGAGTTACTGAATTGTCATTGCAAGTGTGGAACTTATGAGTGGTTGTGTCTATGGCTGTATGGTCAGGTGTGCGTGTATAATGTTGGTAACTATATTGCTTTTTGTGTGGTGTTAATGTACATATATGGAGTGACTGAGGTAATGGGTGTATTGTCCATGTGTACCTATGGTGGCTATCGCTTTCCACAATAATTCAAGGATATGTTAATCAATAGAGAGGGAGGTCATATCAGAGAGTTCTCCATCTTGATGGTGTTTATGTACAATGGGGGAAATGTTAAACGTGGAAAGCGATAGCCACCCATTGTCACACAGTCATTCCATATATACATAGACACCACAGACATAGCAATATAGTCATCCACTGTAAAACATACACCTGTCCCATGGCCATACTTGGTTATACCCGTACATACCACGAATGACCATACATCAATTAGTCACAATGCAAGCACACCGGGTATATTCATAAACATGACCCATAACCATATAGTCACTCCTTGTATACACATTCACCTCACCATTGGCCATACGGTCATTTCATCTATACCTATTCTCCACACACATGGTCCAATAGACATTCAATATATACATCAACACCACAACAATGACCACAGAGTCACTCCAAATATATATATGGACCTCACCAATGGACACATAGCCACTCGCTGTATACACATACCGTCACTTATGGCGCCTGGTATACTCATTCACATGGCCTATGCCGATATAGTCACCTCTTGTATACATATTCAAAACATTCATACATGATCATGGTCAACCCTGTATACACACATTCAGCTCACCATTGGCCATGTCACTCCCTGTATCCCTCAAGCTATACTAATACACCCAGCCATGTCAGTACAGTCACTACATGTATGCATATGCACCTCACCCATGGTCATATAGCCACTCACTATATACACATACAGCCACACACGTGTATACCCGTATAACCTACACATGACCATACCGCCACGAGTCACCAAGCAGGAACATCGGGTATACTCATACACCTGACTTATGACCATGTAGTCACTCCATGTATACATATGCATTACATGTATGATCATAGTCACTCCTTTTATACCTACTCATATCACCATTGACCACACAGTTAATACATGTATACCTATACACATTAACCGTAACGATAAAATCACTCCATATTTACCCACACACCCCATCCATGATCATGCAGACAACACATGTACATCCAACCCATGACCGCGAAATTCCATAATTTAAAATGAATTTGTCATGCCCCAATGGAACTGGGACAAATAGAATATAAGTCACTTGTCAGTTAATTAAATAACACGTATAATAACCAAGTGAGTCACAATTTTTGTCGATAATTATGTCAAGTTTGTGAGAGAAAAATCCAATATTTATGGTTATGTCAGTGATGACAATCAATACTAACAATGATCCATAGTGCACCATACATGTTAATATTCAATGAATAGAATGCAGAATAGCCAATTTTATACATCAACCACAACTTGTAAGCGATTGCAGAACACGCTGGGGCAATATTTACCATTTTCCATATTTTGGCGGCCATTTTGGCAACCATTGTGAGCCAAAGTAAGAATTTTGGTTTCAGTGAGTTGGAATGTTCTTAGGTAGTGATGTGCCTCACTTACATTACAAAGTTCTGTTCATTTATTGTTGAAATATAACTGGAATCCCAATTGTGATTTGTGTGAGAAATTTTATTTCGCGTTCTATAAAATCGAATTTTTAAAAGACCGGAAGGCTGCTAGGACCCCAATAATGGCATATATAATTGCTCCAATGATCAATTAATATAAAAAACACATAATAAAGTCATATAACTCAACAAGTTCCAAACAGCATGAACTGATTTATAAGATATTTGTGAAAAAACGTCATATTTTTAACTTCCGCGGCCATTGTGGCGGCCATCTTGATTGGTGAGTTTCAATTTTGCCCCAAAAAGTGTCATTATGTCTTAGCTTCAGGAAAATATATACATTTGTATACATTGTACTAGATTTCCCCGCTATAATTTGCATAAAACCGACTTAGGGTCTGGTCTGAAAAACGGCCGCCATGATGGACGCCATCTTGTCTGGAGTCTATGCAGCCACTTTTTTTTTCTTGTTAACATTGCTTAAAAGTTGAAGGACATAATAAGAAACAAAATGAGTGGGGTGAAGTTAAGTCCCAGGGGGTGCAAGGGTACCCATATTGGCTCCCGGACTAGTAGACATCTTGGATCGGTCTTACAAGAAATTCCCACAAGAAATCAAACAAAGAATCCAAACAAAGACCAGACCGTCCGGAACGATCTGGCCAAACAATGATTTAATAACGACGTGAAGATGCAAGAGAATTAGGTAAAAATGAACGTTCCCTGTCAGTTTATTCTCTATATGGAAAAAATAAAGAGCGTCTGTTACACCTTTTCTTGTTGACACGACTTAAATGACGGCGTACGAAACAAACGGTGGTGTTTTATTATGTGAAAGTATAAAGTGTGTTATTTCTGATTTGGCAGACATATACTAATGAAAATAATTGAATGTGAAGTAGCAGTATTCTACGGCTTATAAAAACATACGAATTTTATTACGAAACTGATGATGTTTGCATTTTTCTATGTGTTTATTGTTGTTATCGCTAATGAAATAATTGTATATACGTCGTCTTCACGTTAGTATAAGTATACATTGTATAACTAATGCTTGTTTGATCCCATTAATGTAATGTTTGTATTTCGCTTGGTTGTATATGAGATGCAGTGCGTTGGATATGCAGCATATGATGCGAAAGAAGATAAAAAGTTAAATTCACGCACGCAGAAAGCGCATGACACACAAAGCACGTTAAAATGATAATTTAGCACACACCACGGGTAACAAAATTTACGAATCGGTGGGTATATATTCAAATCCAAGTAATTGGTTTTGTAACAGCTTCGAGATGTAGTCATACCGATATCCGATTATGGAAATAATCCAGGAATAGTTAAGATCCTGGCACGCCAGACAGGTGCGTTCGAATCGAAGCTAGGTTCCATCCATGTGGAGATGGGGTAGCCGGGGGAAGGAGAAGGGGTAGTGACAATTTTTTCACGTATATATAGATAATATATATTATATATATAACCAGATTTTTTTTTGAAGACCTCTTTCCACTTGACTGAGAACAAAATAATTTTCTAAGTCCAAAAATTTAGGTTGAAATAATGGGGCCTTTTTCAAAAAGTTAAAACAAAATGAACGACATTTCTGGAACAGGTCGATCTCGACCCGTTTTGGACTCTGGACTTCGAATCCTGCTCGCAGCGGAATCGTTTTATTTTCTTTTTAAGATTCAATTTTCTCCACAGTTTGGGAGAATTTTCGTTTCGACTCAATTAGATACATGTATATATTAATTTGAACAACTACTGCAAAGATAGTGGGTATATCCCGAAATCACAATTAATGTAATGTGAAATCAACGCAGAATGCATTCAATAGATTCAGTTCAGTGAGAATAGCGTTCCAGTTGAAAATACCTCGACAGCTGCGATGGCCGAGTGGTTAAGGCGTTGGACTTGAAATCCAATGGGAATTTCCCGCGCAGGTTCGAACCCTGCTCGCAGCGAATTTTGTTTTTTTGGTCGCATTTTACTTATGCCTTTTGGTGCAGTTATGACAAAAAATTAGATATTGACGTACATCTCACAATTGTATGAGTGTTCTTAAACCGGCCTCATTATCAAGTTAAGTAATGTGAGAATTTCCTCAGAACCAGTATATTGTAAATGAAACCCAAAGTCCCAGTTACAAACCGTTAATGGTCAACATTAGACGGCTGGCTGACATTTCTAATTGCAAAACACAAAAAAACTTAAACTTTGAACCAAAAAGGCTCCTGAGGGATTCGAACCCTCGACCTCCAGTTTACTAGACTGGCGCTCTAACCAACTGAGCTAAGGAGCCAGGCGATTATTATTTCTCGCGAGACGGTGATCATTGTTCGTCTCTTTTTGCAATGGTCACCAATCAAACTGCAAATTAGTGTCTGCATTTCACAAGACGAGGTGGCCGAGTGGTTAAGGCGATGGACTGCTAATCCATTGGGGTTTCCCCGCGTGGGTTCGAATCCCATCCTCGTCGTTGAATATTTTAATCGATTTTTACGTTATTTTTATGTACATCGCGGTGTGTCGCAGTTATCAGCTTCGTGAAAAAGATCTCAAATTCATTTTAGCAAGACTATGCCATGAACAATACATGCGAATACATAAGAGTAATCACGACAGAAATGGTATAAGCCTCCGTGGCCTAATGGATAAGGCACCGGCCTCCTAAGCCGGGGATTGCGGGTTCGAGTCCCGTCGGAGGTGGTAAATTTTTTGTCTTTCCTTTTTATTCTGTTTCAGTATTTCTTAGTTTATAAATGTTTTCTCAAGACAACATAATGATATACAACATTTTGGTTTTGAGGCGGTATGCAATTATATTTTTGAGGCGGCATGGCAATAATAAACTCTTAACTTTGTTTAAAATTGAATAAAATTTGAAACGAAAATCCACCTTTATTGTTCAACTAACAAAAAGGCTCCTGAGGGATTCGAACTCTCGACCTCCAGTTTACTAGACTGGCGCTCTAACCAACTGAGCTAAGGAGCCATCGATATATTTAGGAAGTGTGAGTGATATTGACATTGCACATTCACCATCAGGTAGCGTGGCCGAGTGGTCTAAGGCGCTGGTTTTAGGCACCAGTCTCTTCGGAGGCGTGGGTTCGAATCCCACCGCTGCCAATAAAATATGTTTTGTTAATAACTTTCCGCATTAGTGTGTCCCCTGGTTTTGAGATTAATTGCGCATGCGTCATAATTATGCGTATCCTCGTCGAAATGACATATAGCCAACTTAAGTAGCAGTGTACGGTCATTCAACAGTGTTGCTGCGATGGCCGAGTGGTTAAGGCGTTGGACTCGAAATCCAATGGGCACTGCCCTCGCAGGTTCGAATCCTGCTCGCAGCGGAATCGTTTTATTTTCTTTTTAAGATTCAATTTTCTCCACAGTTTGGGAGAATTTTCGTTTCGACTCAATTAGATACATGTATATATTAATTTGAACAACTACTGCAAAGATAGTGGGTATATCCCGAAATCACAATTAATGTAATGTGAAATCAACGCAGAATGCATTCAATAGATTCAGTTCAGTGAGAATAGCGTTCCAGTTGAAAATACCTCGACAGCTGCGATGGCCGAGTGGTTAAGGCGTTGGACTTGAAATCCAATGGGAATTTCCCGCGCAGGTTCGAACCCTGCTCGCAGCGAATTTTGTTTTTTTGGTCGCATTTTACTTATGCCTTTTGGTGCAGTTATGACAAAAAATTAGATATTGACGTACATCTCACAATTGTATGAGTGTTCTTAAACCGGCCTCATTATCAAGTTAAGTAATGTGAGAATTTCCTCAGAACCAGTATATTGTAAATGAAACCCAAAGTCCCAGTTACAAACCGTTAATGGTCAACATTAGACGGCTGGCTGACATTTCTAATTGCAAAACACAAAAAAACTTAAACTTTGAACCAAAAAGGCTCCTGAGGGATTCGAACCCTCGACCTCCAGTTTACTAGACTGGCGCTCTAACCAACTGAGCTAAGGAGCCAGGCGATTATTATTTCTCGCGAGACGGTGATCATTGTTCGTCTCTTTTTGCAATGGTCACCAATCAAACTGCAAATTAGTGTCTGCATTTCACAAGACGAGGTGGCCGAGTGGTTAAGGCGATGGACTGCTAATCCATTGGGGTTTCCCCGCGTGGGTTCGAATCCCATCCTCGTCGTTGAATATTTTAATCGATTTTTACGTTATTTTTATGTACATCGCGGTGTGTCGCAGTTATCAGCTTCGTGAAAAAGATCTCAAATTCATTTTAGCAAGACTATGCCATGAACAATACATGCGAATACATAAGAGTAATCACGACAGAAATGGTATAAGCCTCCGTGGCCTAATGGATAAGGCACCGGCCTCCTAAGCCGGGGATTGCGGGTTCGAGTCCCGTCGGAGGTGGTAATTTTTTTGTCTTTCCTTTTTATTCTGTTTCAGTATTTCTTAGTTTATAAATGTTTTCTCAAGACAACATAATGATATACAACATTTTGGTTTTGAGGCGGTATGCAATTATATTTTTGAGGCGGCATGGCAATAATAAACTCTTAACTTTGTTTAAAATTGAATAAAATTTGAAACGAAAATCCACCTTTATTGTTCAACTAACAAAAAGGCTCCTGAGGGATTCGAACTCTCGACCTCCAGTTTACTAGACTGGCGCTCTAACCAACTGAGCTAAGGAGCCATCGATATATTTAGGAAGTGTGAGTGATATTGACATTGCACATTCACCATCAGGTAGCGTGGCCGAGTGGTCTAAGGCGCTGGTTTTAGGCACCAGTCTCTTCGGAGGCGTGGGTTCGAATCCCACCGCTGCCAATAAAATATGTTTTGTTAATAACTTTCCGCATTAGTGTGTCCCCTGGTTTTGAGATTAATTGCGCATGCGTCATAATTATGCGTATCCTCGTCGAAATGACATATAGCCAACTTAAGTAGCAGTGTACGGTCATTCAACAGTGTTGCTGCGATGGCCGAGTGGTTAAGGCGTTGGACTCGAAATCCAATGGGCACTGCCCTCGCAGGTTCGAATCCTGCTCGCAGCGGAATCGTTTTATTTTCTTTTTAAGATTCAATTTTCTCCACAGTTTGGGAGAATTTTCGTTTCGACTCAATTAGATACATGTATATATTAATTTGAACAACTACTGCAAAGATAGTGGGTATATCCCGAAATCACAATTAATGTAATGTGAAATCAACGCAGAATGCATTCAATAGATTCAGTTCAGTGAGAATAGCGTTCCAGTTGAAAATACCTCGACAGCTGCGATGGCCGAGTGGTTAAGGCGTTGGACTTGAAATCCAATGGGAATTTCCCGCGCAGGTTCGAACCCTGCTCGCAGCGAATTTTGTTTTTTTGGTCGCATTTTACTTATGCCTTTTGGTGCAGTTATGACAAAAAATTAGATATTGACGTACATCTCACAATTGTATGAGTGTTCTTAAACCGGCCTCATTATCAAGTTAAGTAATGTGAGAATTTCCTCAGAACCAGTATATTGTAAATGAAACCCAAAGTCCCAGTTACAAACCGTTAATGGTCAACATTAGACGGCTGGCTGACATTTCTAATTGCAAAACACAAAAAAACTTAAACTTTGAACCAAAAAGGCTCCTGAGGGATTCGAACCCTCGACCTCCAGTTTACTAGACTGGCGCTCTAACCAACTGAGCTAAGGAGCCAGGCGATTATTATTTCTCGCGAGACGGTGATCATTGTTCGTCTCTTTTTGCAATGGTCACCAATCAAACTGCAAATTAGTGTCTGCATTTCACAAGACGAGGTGGCCGAGTGGTTAAGGCGATGGACTGCTAATCCATTGGGGTTTCCCCGCGTGGGTTCGAATCCCATCCTCGTCGTTGAATATTTTAATCGATTTTTACGTTATTTTTATGTACATCGCGGTGTGTCGCAGTTATCAGCTTCGTGAAAAAGATCTCAAATTCATTTTAGCAAGACTATGCCATGAACAATACATGCGAATACATAAGAGTAATCACGACAGAAATGGTATAAGCCTCCGTGGCCTAATGGATAAGGCACCGGCCTCCTAAGCCGGGGATTGCGGGTTCGAGTCCCGTCGGAGGTGGTAATTTTTTTGTCTTTCCTTTTTATTCTGTTTCAGTATTTCTTAGTTTATAAATGTTTTCTCAAGACAACATAATGATATACAACATTTTGGTTTTGAGGCGGTATGCAATTATATTTTTGAGGCGGCATGGCAATAATAAACTCTTAACTTTGTTTAAAATTGAATAAAATTTGAAACGAAAATCCACCTTTATTGTTCAACTAACAAAAAGGCTCCTGAGGGATTCGAACTCTCGACCTCCAGTTTACTAGACTGGCGCTCTAACCAACTGAGCTAAGGAGCCATCGATATATTTAGGAAGTGTGAGTGATATTGACATTGCACATTCACCATCAGGTAGCGTGGCCGAGTGGTCTAAGGCGCTGGTTTTAGGCACCAGTCTCTTCGGAGGCGTGGGTTCGAATCCCACCGCTGCCAATAAAATATGTTTTGTTAATAACTTTCCGCATTAGTGTGTCCCCTGGTTTTGAGATTAATTGCGCATGCGTCATAATTATGCGTATCCTCGTCGAAATGACATATAGCCAACTTAAGTAGCAGTGTACGGTCATTCAACAGTGTTGCTGCGATGGCCGAGTGGTTAAGGCGTTGGACTCGAAATCCAATGGGCACTGCCCTCGCAGGTTCGAATCCTGCTCGCAGCGGAATCGTTTTATTTTCTTTTTAAGATTCAATTTTCTCCACAGTTTGGGAGAATTTTCGTTTCGACTCAATTAGATACATGTATATATTAATTTGAACAACTACTGCAAAGATAGTGGGTATATCCCGAAATCACAATTAATGTAATGTGAAATCAACGCAGAATGCATTCAATAGATTCAGTTCAGTGAGAATAGCGTTCCAGTTGAAAATACCTCGACAGCTGCGATGGCCGAGTGGTTAAGGCGTTGGACTTGAAATCCAATGGGAATTTCCCGCGCAGGTTCGAACCCTGCTCGCAGCGAATTTTGTTTTTTTGGTCGCATTTTACTTATGCCTTTTGGTGCAGTTATGACAAAAAATTAGATATTGACGTACATCTCACAATTGTATGAGTGTTCTTAAACCGGCCTCATTATCAAGTTAAGTAATGTGAGAATTTCCTCAGAACCAGTATATTGTAAATGAAACCCAAAGTCCCAGTTACAAACCGTTAATGGTCAACATTAGACGGCTGGCTGACATTTCTAATTGCAAAACACAAAAAAACTTAAACTTTGAACCAAAAAGGCTCCTGAGGGATTCGAACCCTCGACCTCCAGTTTACTAGACTGGCGCTCTAACCAACTGAGCTAAGGAGCCAGGCGATTATTATTTCTCGCGAGACGGTGATCATTGTTCGTCTCTTTTTGCAATGGTCACCAATCAAACTGCAAATTAGTGTCTGCATTTCACAAGACGAGGTGGCCGAGTGGTTAAGGCGATGGACTGCTAATCCATTGGGGTTTCCCCGCGTGGGTTCGAATCCCATCCTCGTCGTTGAATATTTTAATCGATTTTTACGTTATTTTTATGTACATCGCGGTGTGTCGCAGTTATCAGCTTCGTGAAAAAGATCTCAAATTCATTTTAGCAAGACTATGCCATGAACAATACATGCGAATACATAAGAGTAATCACGACAGAAATGGTATAAGCCTCCGTGGCCTAATGGATAAGGCACCGGCCTCCTAAGCCGGGGATTGCGGGTTCGAGTCCCGTCGGAGGTGGTAAATTTTTTGTCTTTCCTTTTTATTCTGTTTCAGTATTTCTTAGTTTATAAATGTTTTCTCAAGACAACATAATGATATACAACATTTTGGTTTTGAGGCGGTATGCAATTATATTTTTGAGGCGGCATGGCAATAATAAACTCTTAACTTTGTTTAAAATTGAATAAAATTTGAAACGAAAATCCACCTTTATTGTTCAACTAACAAAAAGGCTCCTGAGGGATTCGAACTCTCGACCTCCAGTTTACTAGACTGGCGCTCTAACCAACTGAGCTAAGGAGCCATCGATATATTTAGGAAGTGTGAGTGATATTGACATTGCACATTCACCATCAGGTAGCGTGGCCGAGTGGTCTAAGGCGCTGGTTTTAGGCACCAGTCTCTTCGGAGGCGTGGGTTCGAATCCCACCGCTGCCAATAAAATATGTTTTGTTAATAACTTTCCGCATTAGTGTGTCCCCTGGTTTTGAGATTAATTGCGCATGCGTCATAATTATGCGTATCCTCGTCGAAATGACATATAGCCAACTTAAGTAGCAGTGTACGGTCATTCAACAGTGTTGCTGCGATGGCCGAGTGGTTAAGGCGTTGGACTCGAAATCCAATGGGCACTGCCCTCGCAGGTTCGAATCCTGCTCGCAGCGGAATCGTTTTATTTTCTTTTTAAGATTCAATTTTCTCCACAGTTTGGGAGAATTTTCGTTTCGACTCAATTAGATACATGTATATATTAATTTGAACAACTACTGCAAAGATAGTGGGTATATCCCGAAATCACAATTAATGTAATGTGAAATCAACGCAGAATGCATTCAATAGATTCAGTTCAGTGAGAATAGCGTTCCAGTTGAAAATACCTCGACAGCTGCGATGGCCGAGTGGTTAAGGCGTTGGACTTGAAATCCAATGGGAATTTCCCGCGCAGGTTCGAACCCTGCTCGCAGCGAATTTTGTTTTTTTGGTCGCATTTTACTTATGCCTTTTGGTGCAGTTATGACAAAAAATTAGATATTGACGTACATCTCACAATTGTATGAGTGTTCTTAAACCGGCCTCATTATCAAGTTAAGTAATGTGAGAATTTCCTCAGAACCAGTATATTGTAAATGAAACCCAAAGTCCCAGTTACAAACCGTTAATGGTCAACATTAGACGGCTGGCTGACATTTCTAATTGCAAAACACAAAAAAACTTAAACTTTGAACCAAAAAGGCTCCTGAGGGATTCGAACCCTCGACCTCCAGTTTACTAGACTGGCGCTCTAACCAACTGAGCTAAGGAGCCAGGCGATTATTATTTCTCGCGAGACGGTGATCATTGTTCGTCTCTTTTTGCAATGGTCACCAATCAAACTGCAAATTAGTGTCTGCATTTCACAAGACGAGGTGGCCGAGTGGTTAAGGCGATGGACTGCTAATCCATTGGGGTTTCCCCGCGTGGGTTCGAATCCCATCCTCGTCGTTGAATATTTTAATCGATTTTTACGTTATTTTTATGTACATCGCGGTGTGTCGCAGTTATCAGCTTCGTGAAAAAGATCTCAAATTCATTTTAGCAAGACTATGCCATGAACAATACATGCGAATACATAAGAGTAATCACGACAGAAATGGTATAAGCCTCCGTGGCCTAATGGATAAGGCACCGGCCTCCTAAGCCGGGGATTGCGGGTTCGAGTCCCGTCGGAGGTGGTAAATTTTTTGTCTTTCCTTTTTATTCTGTTTCAGTATTTCTTAGTTTATAAATGTTTTCTCAAGACAACATAATGATATACAACATTTTGGTTTTGAGGCGGTATGCAATTATATTTTTGAGGCGGCATGGCAATAATAAACTCTTAACTTTGTTTAAAATTGAATAAAATTTGAAACGAAAATCCACCTTTATTGTTCAACTAACAAAAAGGCTCCTGAGGGATTCGAACTCTCGACCTCCAGTTTACTAGACTGGCGCTCTAACCAACTGAGCTAAGGAGCCATCGATATATTTAGGAAGTGTGAGTGATATTGACATTGCACATTCACCATCAGGTAGCGTGGCCGAGTGGTCTAAGGCGCTGGTTTTAGGCACCAGTCTCTTCGGAGGCGTGGGTTCGAATCCCACCGCTGCCAATAAAATATGTTTTGTTAATAACTTTCCGCATTAGTGTGTCCCCTGGTTTTGAGATTAATTGCGCATGCGTCATAATTATGCGTATCCTCGTCGAAATGACATATAGCCAACTTAAGTAGCAGTGTACGGTCATTCAACAGTGTTGCTGCGATGGCCGAGTGGTTAAGGCGTTGGACTCGAAATCCAATGGGCACTGCCCTCGCAGGTTCGAATCCTGCTCGCAGCGGAATCGTTTTATTTTCTTTTTAAGATTCAATTTTCTCCACAGTTTGGGAGAATTTTCGTTTCGACTCAATTAGATACATGTATATATTAATTTGAACAACTACTGCAAAGATAGTGGGTATATCCCGAAATCACAATTAATGTAATGTGAAATCAACGCAGAATGCATTCAATAGATTCAGTTCAGTGAGAATAGCGTTCCAGTTGAAAATACCTCGACAGCTGCGATGGCCGAGTGGTTAAGGCGTTGGACTTGAAATCCAATGGGAATTTCCCGCGCAGGTTCGAACCCTGCTCGCAGCGAATTTTGTTTTTTTGGTCGCATTTTACTTATGCCTTTTGGTGCAGTTATGACAAAAAATTAGATATTGACGTACATCTCACAATTGTATGAGTGTTCTTAAACCGGCCTCATTATCAAGTTAAGTAATGTGAGAATTTCCTCAGAACCAGTATATTGTAAATGAAACCCAAAGTCCCAGTTACAAACCGTTAATGGTCAACATTAGACGGCTGGCTGACATTTCTAATTGCAAAACACAAAAAAACTTAAACTTTGAACCAAAAAGGCTCCTGAGGGATTCGAACCCTCGACCTCCAGTTTACTAGACTGGCGCTCTAACCAACTGAGCTAAGGAGCCAGGCGATTATTATTTCTCGCGAGACGGTGATCATTGTTCGTCTCTTTTTGCAATGGTCACCAATCAAACTGCAAATTAGTGTCTGCATTTCACAAGACGAGGTGGCCGAGTGGTTAAGGCGATGGACTGCTAATCCATTGGGGTTTCCCCGCGTGGGTTCGAATCCCATCCTCGTCGTTGAATATTTTAATCGATTTTTACGTTATTTTTATGTACATCGCGGTGTGTCGCAGTTATCAGCTTCGTGAAAAAGATCTCAAATTCATTTTAGCAAGACTATGCCATGAACAATACATGCGAATACATAAGAGTAATCACGACAGAAATGGTATAAGCCTCCGTGGCCTAATGGATAAGGCACCGGCCTCCTAAGCCGGGGATTGCGGGTTCGAGTCCCGTCGGAGGTGGTAAATTTTTTGTCTTTCCTTTTTATTCTGTTTCAGTATTTCTTAGTTTATAAATGTTTTCTCAAGACAACATAATGATATACAACATTTTGGTTTTGAGGCGGTATGCAATTATATTTTTGAGGCGGCATGGCAATAATAAACTCTTAACTTTGTTTAAAATTGAATAAAATTTGAAACGAAAATCCACCTTTATTGTTCAACTAACAAAAAGGCTCCTGAGGGATTCGAACTCTCGACCTCCAGTTTACTAGACTGGCGCTCTAACCAACTGAGCTAAGGAGCCATCGATATATTTAGGAAGTGTGAGTGATATTGACATTGCACATTCACCATCAGGTAGCGTGGCCGAGTGGTCTAAGGCGCTGGTTTTAGGCACCAGTCTCTTCGGAGGCGTGGGTTCGAATCCCACCGCTGCCAATAAAATATGTTTTGTTAATAACTTTCCGCATTAGTGTGTCCCCTGGTTTTGAGATTAATTGCGCATGCGTCATAATTATGCGTATCCTCGTCGAAATGACATATAGCCAACTTAAGTAGCAGTGTACGGTCATTCAACAGTGTTGCTGCGATGGCCGAGTGGTTAAGGCGTTGGACTCGAAATCCAATGGGCACTGCCCTCGCAGGTTCGAATCCTGCTCGCAGCGGAATCGTTTTATTTTCTTTTTAAGATTCAATTTTCTCCACAGTTTGGGAGAATTTTCGTTTCGACTCAATTAGATACATGTATATATTAATTTGAACAACTACTGCAAAGATAGTGGGTATATCCCGAAATCACAATTAATGTAATGTGAAATCAACGCAGAATGCATTCAATAGATTCAGTTCAGTGAGAATAGCGTTCCAGTTGAAAATACCTCGACAGCTGCGATGGCCGAGTGGTTAAGGCGTTGGACTTGAAATCCAATGGGAATTTCCCGCGCAGGTTCGAACCCTGCTCGCAGCGAATTTTGTTTTTTTGGTCGCATTTTACTTATGCCTTTTGGTGCAGTTATGACAAAAAATTAGATATTGACGTACATCTCACAATTGTATGAGTGTTCTTAAACCGGCCTCATTATCAAGTTAAGTAATGTGAGAATTTCCTCAGAACCAGTATATTGTAAATGAAACCCAAAGTCCCAGTTACAAACCGTTAATGGTCAACATTAGACGGCTGGCTGACATTTCTAATTGCAAAACACAAAAAAACTTAAACTTTGAACCAAAAAGGCTCCTGAGGGATTCGAACCCTCGACCTCCAGTTTACTAGACTGGCGCTCTAACCAACTGAGCTAAGGAGCCAGGCGATTATTATTTCTCGCGAGACGGTGATCATTGTTCGTCTCTTTTTGCAATGGTCACCAATCAAACTGCAAATTAGTGTCTGCATTTCACAAGACGAGGTGGCCGAGTGGTTAAGGCGATGGACTGCTAATCCATTGGGGTTTCCCCGCGTGGGTTCGAATCCCATCCTCGTCGTTGAATATTTTAATCGATTTTTACGTTATTTTTATGTACATCGCGGTGTGTCGCAGTTATCAGCTTCGTGAAAAAGATCTCAAATTCATTTTAGCAAGACTATGCCATGAACAATACATGCGAATACATAAGAGTAATCACGACAGAAATGGTATAAGCCTCCGTGGCCTAATGGATAAGGCACCGGCCTCCTAAGCCGGGGATTGCGGGTTCGAGTCCCGTCGGAGGTGGTAAATTTTTTGTCTTTCCTTTTTATTCTGTTTCAGTATTTCTTAGTTTATAAATGTTTTCTCAAGACAACATAATGATATACAACATTTTGGTTTTGAGGCGGTATGCAATTATATTTTTGAGGCGGCATGGCAATAATAAACTCTTAACTTTGTTTAAAATTGAATAAAATTTGAAACGATCGAACCCTCGACCTCCAGTTTACTAGACTGGCGCTCTAACCAACTGAGCTAAGGAGCCAGGCGATTATTATTTCTCGCGAGACGGTGATCATTGTTCGTCTCTTTTTGCAATGGTCACCAATCAAACTGCAAATTAGTGTCTGCATTTCACAAGACGAGGTGGCCGAGTGGTTAAGGCGATGGACTGCTAATCCATTGAGGATTCCCCGCGTGGGTTCGAATCCCATCCTCGTCGTTGAATATTTTAATCGATTTTTACGTTATTTTTATGTACATCGCGGTGTGTCGCAGTTATCAGCTTCGTGAAAAAGATCTCAAATTCATTTTAGCAAGACTATGCCATGAACAATACATGCGAATACATAAGAGTAATCACGACAGAAATGGTATAAGCCTCCGTGGCCTAATGGATAAGGCACCGGCCTCCTAAGCCGGGGATTGCGGGTTCGAGTCCCGTCGGAGGTGGTAAATTTTTTGTCTTTCCTTTTTATTCTGTTTCAGTATTTCTTAGTTTATAAATGTTTTCTCAAGACAACATAATGATATACAACATTTTGGTTTTGAGGCGGTATGCAATTATATTTTTGAGGCGGCATGGCAATAATAAACTCTTAACTTTGTTTAAAATTGAATAAAATTTGAAACGAAAATCCACCTTTATTGTTCAACTAACAAAAAGGCTCCTGAGGGATTCGAACTCTCGACCTCCAGTTTACTAGACTGGCGCTCTAACCAACTGAGCTAAGGAGCCATCGATATATTTAGGAAGTGTGAGTGATATTGACATTGCACATTCACCATCAGGTAGCGTGGCCGAGTGGTCTAAGGCGCTGGTTTTAGGCACCAGTCTCTTCGGAGGCGTGGGTTCGAATCCCACCGCTGCCAATAAAATATGTTTTGTTAATAACTTTCCGCTTTAGTGTGTCCCCTGGTTTTGAGATTAATTGCGCATGCATCATAATTATGCGTATCCTCGTCGAAATGACATATATATATATATACCTTTATTTCCTCCAATTTCGGAGAGCAGTAATAACATAATTACAGGTTACATATATATATGCATACATTGTTTGACAAAAGAGAATTGACATGAAAAGCACATAAACTTTTTAACAAATGGATACAACACAAACAGAACACCTGTGTAGTCTCGCAGACTAAACGTCCACGTGCAGTTACAAACAACACGGGCGCACATACAGGATGGCCCTATCTTACATACTTAACTACACATATGCATACATATATACGCATATACATACATATAAACACACATACACAATTACATACATACATACACATACATACACATATACACACACACACACACATATATATATATATACATATACATATATATATATATATATATATACATATATACACACATATATATACACATATATATACACATATATATACATACATACACACACACACACATACATATATATATATATATATATATATATATATATATATATATATATAGAAACACCACACACGTATGCACGCACATGCATTCACATACTTATACACATACAAATACACCCTTACATATATGCATACACACATATACTCACACACGACGGACATACATCATTCGTTATATGCTAACCTGATCATTCAAACCGACTCTATATACGGGTCAACATATATAAATATACACAAACATGTGTTCATGCGGATGTGAAATAGAGCATGTACATCAGTTACCGACGTTTTATCGGCGTCCTCATTGATAATATTCATGAATTATTACTATCATCACTGCATGTCGGTAATATTTGAGATTGCGTGGTATAAGCTTTCCACAAACAATACGTACTGCATACTACAAAGTCTGTGAATAAGTCAGCTTCATCAATTAAATCAAATAACTCCGGTGGACGTGCAGTGAGAAATACATTCAATTGTACATCTGGGCAAAGGCTGTCTAGTTTGAGAATACATTGAATATTGAACTGGTTCATTAACTCATACCATATGTCGTTTCGATATTCCGCAATGGCGGGGCAGTTAATGATGACGTGTTGAGGGAGATCATCGTAAGCAACACCACATTTGTTGCAAGTTACAAACACGGACTCAGTACAAGCCATGATACCGGCCACAGTCAGGTATGCCATTTTGTGTCTAGGGAACTTTCGACAGCAACGCCACAAATGGGAGACTGATAACTGTGGGTGTATAACATGAAAGCGACTGAGTGATTTGTCACCGATCACCGCGCTTTTCCATCCGTGTTCTGAATATTCAGATATTGCCTTGCGCACTATACTTTTCCATGACGACTTTGTTGGGAATTCACTTTCAGAAACATAATTTGTAAAATACGACATCAACTGGTGGTTACCCAGAATATTTGCAATATCGGAAATGAAGGATTTTCCCGAAACCCCATCTATGAAGAACGAGTGCAGCCTTAATAAGAAAACCGATTTGGCTGCCTTCTCAGTTGTGAGGGCGCATAGACTTCCGAAGAAGAGAAGCTTCTTTTTTTCAATAAAACTGTGAATATTTCCTATTCCCAGCAACCCTTCTACAATGTTGGTCCGTGTTTTGGAATGCAAACCTTGGATCTTTTTAAGGCAAAATCGGTGAGTTCTTTCCAGGGATAATACATCTGAATCGGTCAAGCCACATAGCAGTTCGCATCCAAAGAGACCTTTTGGCAATATTATAGATGTATAGATTGTCCTACTGCTGACTGGTGTTATACCTCCAGCATACATACCGATGTTGGACATAGCAAAATAGCTTGACCTAAGCTTCTGTTTTATTTCGTCAATGAATTCACCGTTTTGATTATGCTTATGTATAGGGACACCTAAGTGTGTAAGACTTTCAACTTCAGATACCTGTTTCCCGCACAGAGTCCATGCCCTGTTAGTACTCGTCTTATTGTGCTCATTTTTACTTTCATTAAAGACAATAACAACTGACTTTTGTTCATTATATCGATACCTCCATTTTCGACTGTAATTGGTGCATATAGTCAGTAGCTGCTGAAGACCTTTTTCCGAAACAGAGAGAAGTGTCATGTCATCAGCTTGTGTTGGGCATGAACAGTTTACAGAATACATATTCAGCCCTGCTCCCGAGTTTGCCAGTTCTACCAAAAGTTGGTCAACAAAGAGCATGTAAAAAAGAGGTGAAATAACGCCTCCTTGTTTTGTTCCTTGCTCTATTTGAAATTGCCTGGACTGGCAATCTCCGTATTTTACGAAACAAGAGGTACCTTTAAGCATCTGATGAAACAGTAGCCATGATTTTCCACCAAAGCCAAGCATGTGCAGCTTATATAGCAAACCGTCAATCCAGACGGTGTCAAATGCCTTATGGACATCAAGGAAACATGTGAATAATATACTGTTGTTTTCTAATGCAAATGCTTTAGATTCGTGTATGATAAATGAGTCCATAAGACAGTTGACACCCTTCTGAAAACCGTGTTGCAGTTTGTGTACTTTTACCATATTGGGTACGTGAGAATTGAGTCTTGATAAGATAACTTTCTCAAGCAGTTTGTAAATGGCAGGGAGCAGGGTTATCGCGCGATAGCTGTCAAACAACTTTCGGGGTTTGTTGCCTCCTTTATATAGAGGAACTATTACCCCAATCTTAGCATGTTCTGGTATATAGGAGAATTGCATGATACCAGTCAATAGTGCAGCTAGGCATTTGATCAGTGCTGTACCACCAAGGACCAAGTTTTCATTGTATACATTATCCCAACCCGCGGCTTTGTTTAAGTTGAGAGTTTTCAATGCAATCTCTATCTCATCTTGGTGTACGGCTTCTGTGACATATTTAGAGTTACTCCCCATTTCACATACTCTGTCGTTGGCGAGGAAATCGACAGTGTCGTTTACGAATTGAAAGTGACTGTGATCAAAGCTATCGTGTGCCAGAGGTTTGTAAAGTGACTCGAAGTAGTCGGCCCATCCCTTTGAAATGTCTGAGGAATTTCGCAGGGTAGATCCGTTGTATTCAAACATCTTATTTGGTCTATTTTCATGGTTGCGCCGAGATTTCATTATTTTAAAGAACGATCCTTGATCTACTTCGGCGGCTCTGTCTAATTTAGTATTGCGTTCGCTTAGAAATTGATTGCAGCATTGTCTAAATTCACGTCTGAAAGTGCATTTTGTAGTTTTATATTCTGCATACAATGTGTTGTTCGTTTCTCGTGGTTTACCAGCATTGATCCAATTCCGTCTGTGTATTCTCATCATAGAATGTAAGTCCTTCAATCGGCAGTTCCAAAAGGGCTTAAGGTAGCTTTTGAACGTTTTTTGTGGAATCGTTTCACTGGATGCTCTCTGGATAGCGGAGATTATAGAATTATAAAGAGCGTCTACTTCATCTCGGTTGTTGATGTTGTTGTTTTGCGGTAGAAATGATTCAAGACTGCGTTTATATATAGTAGTTGAATTTGGTGAGGATTTAAATTTCTTCCAGTTATAAAATTGGGTCGAGCTACCTGTCTGCCGTTCGGAACTGCTATATTGAATATCGCATTTAAATAAACATACAATGGGCCTATGATTTGACACATCAGTAGCATCGTCATTAATTATTTCAGCATACACAAGAGTCATATTCATGTCGCTTTGCGAAGAAAAAACATAATCAATAGAAGTTCCCTCGCCACCAGAGGTAGGAATACATGTAGCTTGTCTACCAACACAAAGACGACTGTCATTGACTGGTGTAAATTGTTTTGGTTCAAGCAGTTTACGGAGTGAGTTGTCTCTCGGGCGTGATTTCGAAAGTGAGCAGTTAAAGTCGCCCATGATAATAACATGGCCTAGGGGAAAATATGTATCTATTATGTCACCAAGCGATTGCAAATATTGTAAATGAAATTCGTCGGTGTAGTTGGTTGACGGTAGATAAACTTGGAATATATAAAGATAGTCTGCATCTGGTAATTCTACTTGGATACCGCAAATTCTATCGTCATCAATTTGTATGGTCGAGACGTATGGATCCAGTACTTCCTTCCAAATAAGCGCTACACCGCCTTTATGTCTCCCCCGCTGATGGGGCAGCCTTTGTGAGAAATCGCATACAATATGGCATTTGTAATTGGCTAGCATAGGTTCGAGAATATGCGAATTGTGTTCATGAAGCCAATGTTCACTGATACCACATATATCTATGTTTCTCTCGTGGATCATGTTATTTAAATATGCACCAGATAAGGAATCGGATGATGCTGCAATGCCTGTACAATTCCAAGTGGCGAGAGATACCTGAGCATGCGTCATTTTTGATATAGTATACAACAGCTTATAATTATGTATAGTCTCAAGACAACAACAACAAAATTATATATATTATAGCATAAATATGCACAAATATATCAGTTACCGCTGTAATGATTCTGTCTCTGGTCAAAGTCGGATTCTGAAAGCCATAAGCGGCAGTACACATTGCGTGGCCAGAAGTTCTTTTCAGTCGCTGTGTTAATGTCATCCTCGTGAATATTTATTCGTGCAGATAGAGTATGCTCCCTTTGGCTACGCATCATTCGCACTATAGAGAATCGAACTCCAGCATCTGTCAGAAAATCCTTTATAGATTCACATGAAACAGTATCGACGAGATTACTCACGAACAAACGAATAGTGTTTATAGGTGTACCCCGTCTTCGTCGTGGCGTTTCGGTATCTACCGTAGTGTAACTCGGAGGGGTCTGTGATCTCCTGTGGTGTTGATTCGTGTGCCGACTTTCATAGCGTTCGTCGTTGATCTGATTTCGTTTAATTTGTTTCGAATCTACTTGTGTATCATTTTGTTTTAGTTTTGATGCTGATTGGTGTAGTATTGGTTCATGATCGACATTATCGGTGCGTTTTTGTCGCTCTGAAGTGTATGATTCGTTCATGTCATTAACAGGAATAGAGTTATATGAACTGTTTGAGCTTTTTGGAGTGCTGGAGCACTGGCTGGACGAGAAGGTGTGGGAGTTGGTATCAGGTTGCTTCTGATGAAGCAGTCTCTGTTGAGCGTACATGTGATTGAATGCGACACCAATTCCATTTAAAGTGTTGTTGGCAAAGTCTTTGAACAGGGAAGCAAATTCCTTTGAGAATTTATTGAGTTTTTCGTCCATTTTGTTCATACACTTTGACTCGAGGTCATCGCCAGTTAAGTTGATTTCCGTTACATTATTTTCCGACACATATGTAGTGGGTTTGTTTGAGCTGTCTTCAGATGATGGTTTCTGTTCATCGTGTGATTCATTTGAATTTTCATCTGGGTTCGTGGTCGGTGTATCTACCTCCTTTGGGGTGTGTTTCACATAAGTTTTTGATCCTTTGTTTTGTTTCTGTTTTCCTTTTCCCTTAATCGTTCCAATATATCCTGTGTTTGAATTAACCGTTTTTGTGAGTGTGTGGATTTCGTCTTGCATCGTCACGTGGTCAGTTTTAATACATCGTATGTCACTTCTTAGTTTGGAGACACCAGAGCAACGTTCGTCAGCAGTGCGCTCAATGTCAAGTTCATTTGCCTCTAACTTTTCCTCAATGTCGTCAATCCGTTCCGACAACTGATTTATCAGTTTATCATTTGAGTTCATTTTCTCAATCAGTTTGGTCATCGTTTGGGCCAGTTTATCTGAGTATTCTCTGTTTTGTTCCTTCATTTCGGACACTGTCTTGTATAGGTCAGAAAGGCTGTGAATTGGTTCGAACACGTTCGAATTATCTATATTTTCGGACACATTCTTTGTTGAATCAGCATATGTAGGTATTTCATCTGATGGCGAATTTTCAATGACGACTTTAGGTGCTGTTAGTATATCTGCTATGTGTTCAGCTTTTTCATCCAGAATGCACAGCATCATATGATAAATATCATGCGAGTATTTAACAGCCAGCACTGTTTCTCTGTCTGGTATTTCGCGGTTGACTCTACGCTGTTTGAGTGCACAGTTGACATTTATGTCCAAAATTCCAGATCTCGCATGTTTGAGTAACTCATCGAATAGAGAGGCACGCATTCCCTTCAGGGTTGTTGAACGACTGTTTGTTGAATTTAACAGCATGTCAATGAAAGTACCTTTTGGTGTATTCCTAAGATATTGTAGGATCCATGAGAGGTATGTTGTGAAATCGACTGACAGAGGGCCAGTTTCTGCTAGTTTGACAAATGAAGTAGATAGGTCTATGGGGTCTCTTAGATTGAGTGACGCCATTTCATTAAGTTTTTCCATTGCTTCCTCATAGTTTGTATCACGTGTACAGGGAGGCGATTGGTTTTCAGATGGCCGAGTGGTTAAGGCGTTGGACTTGAAATCCAATGGGAATTTCCCGCGCAGGTTCGAACCCTGCTCGCAGCGAATTTTGTTTTTTTGGTCGCATTTTACTTATGCCTTTTGGTGCAGTTATGACAAAAAATTAGATATTGACGTACATCTCACAATTGTATGAGTGTTCTTAAACCGGCCTCATTATCAAGTTAAGTAATGTGAGAATTTCCTCAGAACCAGTATATTGTAAATGAAACCCAAAGTCCCAGTTACAAACCGTTAATGGTCAACATTAGACGGCTGGCTGACATTTCTAATTGCAAAACACAAAAAAACTTAAACTTTGAACCAAAAAGGCTCCTGAGGGATTCGAACCCTCGACCTCCAGTTTACTAGACTGGCGCTCTAACCAACTGAGCTAAGGAGCCAGGCGATTATTATTTCTCGCGAGACGGTGATCATTGTTCGTCTCTTTTTGCAATGGTCACCAATCAAACTGCAAATTAGTGTCTGCATTTCACAAGACGAGGTGGCCGAGTGGTTAAGGCGATGGACTGCTAATCCATTGGGGTTTCCCCGCGTGGGTTCGAATCCCATCCTCGTCGTTGAATATTTTAATCGATTTTTACGTTATTTTTATGTACATCGCGGTGTGTCGCAGTTATCAGCTTCGTGAAAAAGATCTCAAATTCATTTTAGCAAGACTATGCCATGAACAATACATGCGAATACATAAGAGTAATCACGACAGAAATGGTATAAGCCTCCGTTGCCTAATGGATAAGGCACCGGCCTCCTAAGCCGGGGATTGCGGGTTCGAGTCCCGTCGGAGGTGGTAAATTTTTTGTCTTTCCTTTTTATTCTGTTTCAGTATTTCTTAGTTTATAAATGTTTTCTCAAGACAACATAATGATATACAACATTTTGGTTTTGAGGCGGTATGCAATTATATTTTTGAGGCGGCATGGCAATAATAAACTCTTAACTTTGTTTAAAATTGAATAAAATTTGAAACGAAAATCCACCTTTATTGTTCAACTAACAAAAAGGCTCCTGAGGGATTCGAACTCTCGACCTCCAGTTTACTAGACTGGCGCTCTAACCAACTGAGCTAAGGAGCCATCGATATATTTAGGAAGTGTGAGTGATATTGACATTGCACATTCACCATCAGGTAGCGTGGCCGAGTGGTCTAAGGCGCTGGTTTTAGGCACCAGTCTCTTCGGAGGCGTGGGTTCGAATCCCACCGCTGCCAATAAAATATGTTTTGTTAATAACTTTCCGCATTAGTGTGTCCCCTGGTTTTGAGATTAATTGCGCATGCGTCATAATTATGCGTATCCTCGTCGAAATGACATATAGCCAACTTAAGTAGCAGTGTACGGTCATTCAACAGTGTTGCTGCGATGGCCGAGTGGTTAAGGCGTTGGACTCGAAATCCAATGGGCACTGCCCTCGCAGGTTCGAATCCTGCTCGCAGCGGAATCGTTTTATTTTATTTTTAAGATTCAATTTTCTCCACAGTTTGGGAGAATTTTCGTTTCGACTCAATTAGATACATGTATATATTAATTTGAACAACTACTGCAAAGATAGTGGGTATATCCCGAAATCACAATTAATGTAATGTGAAATCAACGCAGAATGCATTCAATAGATTCAGTTCAGTGAGAATAGCGTTCCAGTTGAAAATACCTCGACAGCTGCGATGGCCGAGTGGTTAAGGCGTTGGACTTGAAATCCAATGGGAATTTCCCGCGCAGGTTCGAACCCTGCTCGCAGCGAATTTTGTTTTTTTGGTCGCATTTTACTTATGCCTTTTGGTGCAGTTATGACAAAAAATTAGATATTGACGTACATCTCACAATTGTATGAGTGTTCTTAAACCGGCCTCATTATCAAGTTAAGTAATGTGAGAATTTCCTCAGAACCAGTATATTGTAAATGAAACCCAAAGTCCCAGTTACAAACCGTTAATGGTCAACATTAGACGGCTGGCTGACATTTCTAATTGCAAAACACAAAAAAACTTAAACTTTGAACCAAAAAGGCTCCTGAGGGATTCGAACCCTCGACCTCCAGTTTACTAGACTGGCGCTCTAACCAACTGAGCTAAGGAGCCAGGCGATTATTATTTCTCGCGAGACGGTGATCATTGTTCGTCTCTTTTTGCAATGGTCACCAATCAAACTGCAAATTAGTGTCTGCATTTCACAAGACGAGGTGGCCGAGTGGTTAAGGCGATGGACTGCTAATCCATTGGGGTTTCCCCGCGTGGGTTCGAATCCCATCCTCGTCGTTGAATATTTTAATCGATTTTTACGTTATTTTTATGTACATCGCGGTGTGTCGCAGTTATCAGCTTCGTGAAAAAGATCTCAAATTCATTTTAGCAAGACTATGCCATGAACAATACATGCGAATACATAAGAGTAATCACGACAGAAATGGTATAAGCCTCCGTGGCCTAATGGATAAGGCACCGGCCTCCTAAGCCGGGGATTGCGGGTTCGAGTCCCGTCGGAGGTGGTAAATTTTTTGTCTTTCCTTTTTATTCTGTTTCAGTATTTCTTAGTTTATAAATGTTTTCTCAAGACAACATAATGATATACAACATTTTGGTTTTGAGGCGGTATGCAATTATATTTTTGAGGCGGCATGGCAATAATAAACTCTTAACTTTGTTTAAAATTGAATAAAATTTGAAACGAAAATCCACCTTTATTGTTCAACTAACAAAAAGGCTCCTGAGGGATTCGAACTCTCGACCTCCAGTTTACTAGACTGGCGCTCTAACCAACTGAGCTAAGGAGCCATCGATATATTTAGGAAGTGTGAGTGATATTGACATTGCACATTCACCATCAGGTAGCGTGGCCGAGTGGTCTAAGGCGCTGGTTTTAGGCACCAGTCTCTTCGGAGGCGTGGGTTCGAATCCCACCGCTGCCAATAAAATATGTTTTGTTAATAACTTTCCGCATTAGTGTGTCCCCTGGTTTTGAGATTAATTGCGCATGCGTCATAATTATGCGTATCCTCGTCGAAATGACATATAGCCAACTTAAGTAGCAGTGTACGGTCATTCAACAGTGTTGCTGCGATGGCCGAGTGGTTAAGGCGTTGGACTCGAAATCCAATGGGCACTGCCCTCGCAGGTTCGAATCCTGCTCGCAGCGGAATCGTTTTATTTTCTTTTTAAGATTCAATTTTCTCCACAGTTTGGGAGAATTTTCGTTTCGACTCAATTAGATACATGTATATATTAATTTGAACAACTACTGCAAAGATAGTGGGTATATCCCGAAATCACAATTAATGTAATGTGAAATCAACGCAGAATGCATTCAATAGATTCAGTTCAGTGAGAATAGCGTTCCAGTTGAAAATACCTCGACAGCTGCGATGGCCGAGTGGTTAAGGCGTTGGACTTGAAATCCAATGGGAATTTCCCGCGCACGTTCGAACCCTGCTCGCAGCGAATTTTGTTTTTTTGGTCGCATTTTACTTATGCCTTTTGGTGCAGTTATGACAAAAAATTAGATATTGACGTACATCTCACAATTGTATGAGTGTTCTTAAACCGGCCTCATTATCAAGTTAAGTAATGTGAGAATTTCCTCAGAACCAGTATATTGTAAATGAAACCCAAAGTCCCAGTTACAAACCGTTAATGGTCAACATTAGACGGCTGGCTGACATTTCTAATTGCAAAACACAAAAAAACTTAAACTTTGAACCAAAAAGGCTCCTGAGGGATTCGAACCCTCGACCTCCAGTTTACTAGACTGGCGCTCTAACCAACTGAGCTAAGGAGCCAGGCGATTATTATTTCTCGCGAGACGGTGATCATTGTTCGTCTCTTTTTGCAATGGTCACCAATCAAACTGCAAATTAGTGTCTGCATTTCACAAGACGAGGTGGCCGAGTGGTTAAGGCGATGGACTGCTAATCCATTGGGGTTTCCCCGCGTGGGTTCGAATCCCATCCTCGTCGTTGAATATTTTAATCGATTTTTACGTTATTTTTATGTACATCGCGGTGTGTCGCAGTTATCAGCTTCGTGAAAAAGATCTCAAATTCATTTTAGCAAGACTATGCCATGAACAATACATGCGAATACATAAGAGTAATCACGACAGAAATGGTATAAGCCTCCGTGGCCTAATGGATAAGGCACCGGCCTCCTAAGCCGGGGATTGCGGGTTCGAGTCCCGTCGGAGGTGGTAAATTTTTTGTCTTTCCTTTTTATTCTGTTTCAGTATTTCTTAGTTTATAAATGTTTTCTCAAGACAACATAATGATATACAACATTTTGGTTTTGAGGCGGTATGCAATTATATTTTTGAGGCGGCATGGCAATAATAAACTCTTAACTTTGTTTAAAATTGAATAAAATTTGAAACGAAAATCCACCTTTATTGTTCAACTAACAAAAAGGCTCCTGAGGGATTCGAACTCTCGACCTCCAGTTTACTAGACTGGCGCTCTAACCAACTGAGCTAAGGAGCCATCGATATATTTAGGAAGTGTGAGTGATATTGACATTGCACATTCACCATCAGGTAGCGTGGCCGAGTGGTCTAAGGCGCTGGTTTTAGGCACCAGTCTCTTCGGAGGCGTGGGTTCGAATCCCACCGCTGCCAATAAAATATGTTTTGTTAATAACTTTCCGCATTAGTGTGTCCCCTGGTTTTGAGATTAATTGCGCATGCGTCATAATTATGCGTATCCTCGTCGAAATGACATATAGCCAACTTAAGTAGCAGTGTACGGTCATTCAACAGTGTTGCTGCGATGGCCGAGTGGTTAAGGCGTTGGACTCGAAATCCAATGGGCACTGCCCTCGCAGGTTCGAATCCTGCTCGCAGCGGAATCGTTTTATTTTATTTTTAAGATTCAATTTTCTCCACAGTTTGGGAGAATTTTCGTTTCGACTCAATTAGATACATGTATATATTAATTTGAATAACTACTGCAAAGATAGTGGGTATATCCCGAAATCACAATTAATGTAATGTAGTATTTTTGGATATGAATTAAATGACGGTATCGGAAAATTTAGTGCCAAATGCTCTCTACCAGAGAGCCGAAACACACATAAACAAATGCCGCTCCGCCGGAACAGCCAATGAAAGATCGGCGCAGTTCGAGAACAGACCAGCGAAATCATACGCCAGGATTCGTCCATTCACTCCTCGACAGCCACGACAAACAAACCTATTCTTATTCATTGACGTATTATATTGAATTAAATCATCGTTGGATCTTCGCATTATTACATAAGGTTAGTTATTTAATTATGTTTCATATTTATTAATTGTCATTAAATGACACACCACAAAAATCCAACAATGGCGTGGTTTTGGGTCGTACCTGTTGCGATTTCGGAACGCATGGCCGCTGACATGTTGGATTTAGTGCATTCGCACTCATCCAATTCTGTCAAAAGTTAGCCTACGGCTATTCGTCACAAATTATTTCCCAATAGATTCCACATTGGCATCCCACCGCTAGGTTAGGATATTTATGGTCAATTTTTGATAGACTTTACTGTATTTTGTACTTCAAATTTTTGCCCGTATTTTCGATAAATTTTCCTGTAATTTTGCATATTCTTGTCCGGTTTTTTGAACAACTTATCGCTATATTTCTATATTACATAAAATCTAACAGTAATTATTAATTTTTGAGTATTTATTGATATAAATTTTCCATTTAATTTGTCTAGTAATTTTTTATTAATTATTTTCTGTATGCATTAGAATTTATAATTGCTTCTTGCTTAATTATTGCCTTATAACACCACATTTTGTCCAATTTTTTGTACTTTTCTATAACTTGTATTTTTCAACTTTCAATTGTTATTTACCCACGGTTATTTAAATTCGAATAATATGCACCCTATTAGTGTCTACTTTTCCATGAATTTTGCCACTCTTTCCGCCAAATTATTTTGATATATTAATTATTACAAATGGCCCACTTTGTGAGCTTATAGGTCTGTTTCTATTGAACAGAACATTTATTTTTCTTTAGAATTGGGTGTGGGTCTATTATATAATAGCAATGCCTCCAAAACGACAGAAAATAAATGTAAATTATGCATCATTCTGCGATTTACAGCAGATCCCCGGTGTCGGTCCAAGACTGGCAGCCGGGATCATCGAAAGGAGGAGAATTCTTCTCACTCTCTCGAAGGAAGATCTCTTCACCATTCCCTACTTTAAATGTTCAAGGGAACAAATGGCCATCATCGATCTGAGCTCCCCACCAGCAGGCATGGCCATAAATAATGAAATAGACACCAAATTGGTGGATGACTACCCTAGGCCGAATGTTGAAAGGTCTCCTCTCCCGAGGTCTCCTATCACAGCAGTTGATATTCAGCCAGGTAGTCCATCAGTCGCTCCCATTTATAGCGATTTAATAGTCAGTCCATTCCAAGGGGCAACAAGTTACCGGGTTCACAACATGGGAGTTCAGTCACCGGTCCAACAACCTCCAACTCAATATCCTCCTCGTTTAAATGTACCACCATTTACACCACCAAGGAGGACTCAAAATGATCCACTAAGATATTCACCTAGTGGGGATGAATCTGACATGGATACTAATACTTCATTTGAAAGGGATAGTGGTTTTAAAGCAAAACAAGTAACGCGCCCCAAAGAACCAGTTTCGCACAAATTGCAGACTCCGACATCAGGTGCAACTTATGGTCACAGGGACCAACTCAGTAAATCCACCTCAAAAGAAACCTCATACAATATTCAGAAGGTTTCGAACTTTGCAAATGATTTCACAAAAGCTGACTCGCATATTAAGTCAGATGCCATATATAATATCATAAGCACAACATTAGCAACTTGCAGCACTACAAATTATCAACAAAATGCTGCAATGTATCATAGAAGAAATCAAACATCAGATGTAGCCTCATCTCAAGGCTATGATACTCCAACTCAACCAAGCTCAAAGTTCCAAAACCCGGTCAGTGCATATCATTTGCATTCTAAATACATATCAAAACCAGCAACTGTACCATTCCAATTTGGGTTGTCAGACTTTTCTTTGGCAACAAATTTGTCAGTACCACCACCGGACGGTGGACAACAGCGACATTACAAAACAGCACATAGAATGCCCAATCAGGCAATCACAGGTGCTGCGTCCACTCAACAAAATGTACCTCAACCTCAGGTGCAACACACTGCCACATCACAAATAGCTCATATGAATACTTCACAGCCTCAAATGAGTCAATCTCAAGCAACACCAATTATGACTCCACTAGTTACAACTCAACAAAATGTACAATTTTCTCAGGCCCAAGGATTTCAAAACTTGGCTCAACCACAAATAACTCCCCAAATGGGAGTTAACCCTCAACCGACTATTCAATACCAGATAACACCCCAACCAGGTGCTCAATATCAAAATATTACTCAATCACAAATAACGCCTCAACCGGGTGTTTCATTCCAACAAAATATTCCACCCCAAATAACACCTCAACCGGGTGTTCAATTTCAACAATATGCTCAACCGCAAACCACAACACATCAACCTCCACCAATCTCCAATCTGGTTGCGCCAATTCATAGTCATTTTCAAACACAAACGAACACTCAACCAAGTGTTCAGAATCAAAACATGCCTCCTATAGGTATGCAACACCAGACTATGCCATATCCACAACCACAACTCCAACCTCAAACACAATTTCAACCTCAACCACAACAACCTCTACTACCTCAACAACCTCAACCACAATTTCAACCTCAACCACAACAACCTCTACTACCTCAACCTCAACAACCTCAACCACAATTTCAACCTCAACCACAACAACCTCAACCACAATTTCAACCTCAACCACAACAACAACCACCTCAAACACAACAACAACCACCTCAACCACAACAACAACCTCAACCACAATTTCAACCACAACAACCTCAACTACAACAACCTCAACACTTTCAACCGCAATTGCAGCAAATTCAACCGCAATTTCAACCGCAATTGCAGCAACTTCAACCACCACCATTTCAACCACCACCATTTCAACCACCACCAGTTTATCCACAATATGAACCGGTCCCCGAACTACAAGCAAGAATCGTTGCCGATAATAATCAACAAAATGTTGATAATCATGGTGGGCATAGAGGCAATAATCAAAACCGTCGGGTCGTGACTCCGAAAAGTTTATCTTATGACGGTGCAGATGCATTAGGATGGCAAAGTTTTCGTCTCAAATTTCTATCATATGCCAATACTTCTCAATGGACTGTAGAAGAAAGAAAATATGCTCTGTGTTGGTGTTTAACTGGTAAAGCCAGTGAACATTACACACGAATCGTAAATAATGATCCTGATGTACAATTTGTTGAACTAATAGAGCTTCTGCAAACACGTTTCGGTTATCATGATCTTGCTGAGACCGTTCAACTAGCATTCCATCAACTGAAACAGGATCAAAAACAATCCTTAGAGGATTGGGCTGACACAGTCTTGGAATCAGCTACACGGGCATTCGAAACATGCCCACATGAATTCATAGTGCAGCAAGCACTCAATAAATTTTGCCATGGGTGTAGTGATCATGAGGCAGGTGAATCCGTTGCTAACAAAAGACCTCAAAATATGGAGAGTGCGATCAATCAGTTAAGATGGTACCAATACTCCCATCAAGCAATTTATGGTACTAGCAAATTGAAACGCGAAATACGACAATTGTCCACTTCAGCATCCTCCGAATCGGAGGAAGAGGATGAGGCAAATGTTCGTGCATTATCCAATAATCGTCCACCATGGAGGAACGATAAATACAATAATAATGATAATTACAACAGAAATGAAAATAGTAATTTTTCATACAGACGACAAAATTCATATGGCCGACAGAACTCAAATAATCGCCAATACTCAAATAGTCGCCAAAATTCAAATGGTCGACAAAATTCAAATGATCGTTCACGATCAACATCACCAACACCATATGTGCCTTTGAATATTGAGGTCAGTACATTAAAATCAAAAGTTTTCTCAATAGAAAACAAGATGGGCCATGTGGAAACTTCTCTCGATCAAATTAACAAAAAACTAACTGACATCAAGTTGCCACCACAAACACCAGATGTTCAAAAGCGTCCTGATAGGTCGCCTTCTCCTAATAAAAATAGGAACAATCGCTGTTTCCAATGTCAAGGTTATGGCCACTATCAGAACCAATGTCCATCCAATAATCCTAAAAATAAAACTGGAAGAGAACGATCTGTTGTATTTGATTTAAACAATCGAGGTTCCGATCAGGAGGTCTGATAGGGAGCCCCAGCGATCAAAATGACCTCGATGTCACACCATCCCTAAAAATTAACAATCATGTATTGAACGAAACAAAATCAACTCCAATTGAGACAAGGGTTGAAGTCAAAATTGATAAACAAGTTTTGAATACCACAAAATCAGCTCAAATTGAAATAACGGACAGCGATACAGCGGAAATTAACAATAAAGAATTGTCAAATATTTCTTATGACAATAATGCAATGAACATGGAAAGTGAACATGTACCGACTATAAATAGAGTCAAATCACTTTCAGCTATCAAAATTCCTATTTGCGTGGGAGGACATAATACAGAAACAGTCGTTGATACAGCGGCAGATATCACAATCATCTCTGATAAGATATTTTCATTACTTAATCCAAAACCTCCCATTATAAAAACTATATCCATAAATACTGCTGCAAGAGACTCTCAAATTTCTGGTCAACTCATTGGTCCGGTTATGTTGACAATAGGTGACTTAAATTTTCATGAACAAATCTATGTAGGACCGATTGAAGATCAAATGCTATTAGGAATCGATTTCCTAACAAAGCATCAAGCTCTAATTGATGCATCAAATGGATCAGTTCAATTTGACCCAGGTGGGTCAGATCACAAAATTCAACAAATCAATGTTGAAAATCCAAAAATCGCACGTGTTATGGTCAAACAAAAAACTACAATACCACCAAGATCAGTAGTTCTACTAAAATGCACGTTAGACAGTCATTTAAATGAATATGTCGTTGAAACAAATTGCATACACGGTTTATTAATATTCAGAACATTACATAAACCCGGTAAGACACCAAAAGTTGGCATAATAAATGTTAACGATTCCACCATTAAACTAAAAGATCACGAAGTTATCACAACTGCCTCCGAAATAGAATCGATCTTTGAAGAAAATGATAACTATACCGATGATCAAATTACAAAAGTTGACAACGAGTGTCAACAGACACCATCTGTTTCAACGCTATCGGAAAGCAAATTAGAAACACAGAATAAATCAAAGGTGCCAATTCATATTAAAGATCTCTACGATCGATCAACTTCATTGTTAACATCTGATGAAGCAAAACAATTGGCGTCACTGTTGACTGAATTTCAAGATGTGTTCGCGGTAAATGATTTTGATATTGGGAACTTTACCGCATTTGAACACAAAATAGACACAAAAGACGCTACTCCCATTCGACAACGTATGCGACGCACACCGCTATGCTTCGTGGACGAAGAGAAAGAACACTTAGAAAAAATGTTAAAAAGCGGCGTCATTCAACCATCAATGAGCGAATGGAGTTCTCCCCCAGTCCTCATCCGTAAACGTGATAATACCGTCCGCTGGGCTATCGATTACAGGCTGGTCAATTCAGTCACTGTTAAGGATAATTACCCATTGCCGCTAGTAAATGAGTGCTTAGATTCATTAGCTGGCAATCTATGGTTTAGTTTTGGGGATTGTCAATCAGCGTATTGGGCAGTAAACGTCCAGGAAAGCGATAGGCCTAAAACAGCTTTCCTCACAAAGTATGGGCTCTGGGAATTCTGTAAAATGCCATACGGACTCCACGGGTCATCCCAAACATATTGCAGAGCAATGAATCTCGTACTCGCGGGATTGAATTGGGATGTCGTACTTTCTTTTGTTGACGACCAGATCATATTGGGCCAGAATTTCGAATCCCATCTACAAAATCTGCGTCTAGTAATGCAAAGACTTCGCAAATACCACCTCAAACTGAAACCGAAGAAATGTCGATTTTGCCAACAAGAAATAGAATTTCTCGGTCGAATGGTTAGCAAAAATGGGCTTGCAATGAACCAAGCATCCTGCGATGTAGTTCATAATTGGCCCATACCCAAAAGCTCAAAAGATGTCGAAAAATTTTGTGGTCTCGTAAATTATCATCGAACCTTTATAAAGGATTTTGCAAAAATTGCAAAACCGCTTTATGCTATTACTGGTAAACAAAAGTTCACCTGGGGCGGTGAACAACAAGATGCATTTGACCAACTTAAATTAGCATTAATTACACCACCAGTTTTGGCACTTCCAAATAGAACCGATATATTTGTTCTCGATTGTGATGCAAGTAATTTCGCGGTGGCCGCAGAACTTCTTCAAATTCAAGAAGGGGAGGAAAAAGTAATATGTTATGGTAGTTACAACCTCTCCGGTGAACAAATACGGTTCTGTACAACACGTAAAGAATTACTGGCAGTGGTTCGCTTCACGAGACAATACCGACATTACTTATTGGGAAAACCTTTCATTGTGAGAACCGATCATAGTTCTTTAAGGTGGTTAACTAATTTCAAAGAACCGCAAGGTCAATTAGCAAGATGGCTGGAAGAACTAAGTCAATATGACATGACCATACAACACCGGCCAGGTTCAAAACATGCAAATGCCGATGCACTTTCTAGAATTCCACCTGTAGAACCAATTTGTAATTATTATGTGGCTGGGGTTAAACTCAATGAGCTACCTTGTGGAGGGTGCAAATACTGTACTCGCATCCATACAAATTGGTCCAAATTTGAGGAAGAAGTTGATTATGCCATTCCACTTGCAAAAGGGTCATGTAAATTTGATCCAGAATATATAACTGACACAAACACTGGCACCCCATCAATATTTTCTATACATATTGGCGAACCAGAAACAGAGATAACAGAATCTCTAAATAATTGGGTAGACCAAACCTTATCGAATACAATAGACCCAGTCTCTGGGTGGACCCATACTCAACTGAGTCTTGCTAACAATAGTCTACCACATCCAGGTGTAATAGTCAGACAATTGACTACAAACACTGATTTAACATTATCTGACATCTGTTCGCCAGAAGACTTGATAAAATCACAAAAAGCCGATCCAGATTTAATACTGTTAATAGATTGGCTAGAAAATGGAGATGAACCTAGTGAGGGTGATTTATTTATCAGCGGACCAGCCGCAAAATATTTCTGGATAAATAGAAGTAGATTCCATCTCAAAAACAACGTTTTGCACAAAATAAGAAAATCTGGGGAATCTACTGTAGTTATATCTAATAAATATGCTCAAGAAGTGATGTCCCTCGCACATGACATTCCGTCATCAGGACATCAGGGTATTGTCAGAACCCTATCACGACTTAAACAACATTTTTGTTGGTTCGGCATGTCAAAAGACGTCGTTTCGTTTGTCGCAGCATGCCAAAAATGCAATCAAGCTAAAAAACCAACACGTAAATCAAAATGGGATATGACCAAATTCCATGCTGGCGCACCAATGGAAAGAGTCCACCTAGATTTCCTTGGACCCTTACAGAAAAGTGAAAATGGGAACAAATACATCTTGATGATGATAGACCAATTTACTAAATGGGTTGAATGTATTCCATTACAAGACCAAACCGCCGAAACAACTGCTCTAACAGCAGTTAATCAATTCTTTTCCAGGTTTGGAGCCCCATTTCAAATTTTCACTGACCAAGGGTCTTGCTTCGAAAGTAAACTTTTCGTTGCCATATGTGAACTCTTTCAAATTCACAAATCACGTACGACACCTTATAGGCCTTCTTCTAATGGGGCTATCGAACGCCAGAATCGTACGTTGATGAACGCCGTCAGATGTTATGTTGACAAAACCCAAAAGAATTGGGACAAATATATACCCCAACTAGCAGGTGCACTCCGCTCCTCCGTCAACCGAAACACAGGGTATACTCCAAATAAATTAATGTTAGGGCGTGAAGTATATCACCCCATTGACTTGGTTTTCAATTTCCAATTAGAACAAGAAAAACCAGAAATTCCAGAATATGTCAACCAATTAGAACAAGAAATCAAAAAATGTCATGAAATTGCAAGAACGAACTTAAAATCTGCTCAAAGCACGATGAAAAGAAACTATGACATTAACATATACAAACATGATTATAAAGTTGGAGACGTTGTATACCTATTGGATACAGCGCAGGTCAAAGGCAAATCTAAAAAACTCCAACCAGTATGGAAAGGGCCAGGAATAATATCAGAAAAATACACACCCTACCTTTTCAAAATCATCTTTAAAAACACGATGAATGTAATAAATCATGATAGAATCAAGGTGTGTCGTGACAAAAGCCTGCCACCTTGGTTAATGAAATGCTGCCAAGATTTTGCAAATACAGGTGAAGTAGCACTTATAAGAAACACCAAAACCTTCTGTATTTGTAAAAAGACATATCGAGGTCAATTCATGATACAATGCGACCATTGTCTAGATTGGTATCATGGCAGATGTGTAAATATCACGGCAGAAGAAGGTGAACATTTGGATGAATATAAATGTCCAAAATGTACAACTTAGTCCTTTTCATTGCAGAATGACATTGCAGAATGAGTAACCAAACCGACAAAGATCCACCCAAACCAGAAGAGATGGAGGTGGATAAACAAGAAAATACAGGTACAAATACTGACCCAGATAGGTCACTAATCGAAAAAAGCGAGGGTGACATTACACCGGCAAACGATCCCATATTGGAATCAACACAGGTGCTACTGTCATCTAAAAATGAAGATTCCATCTTGGAATCAGACAAAGTGGACAATCCAACTTTAAGTATCACTACTACAGATGGTTCCCTTTTTCATACAGCACAGTATGAATCATCACACCAAATAACAGATTCCTCACAGGAATCCACAAGTTTAACCACTAGTACAGTGGAACCAATGGATTTCTCCTTTTGGCATATAACAGAAGATTCCACTTTGGAATCAACTATTGAAATTGGATGTGAGCCAGAAGATCCCTCCTTGGAATCAGGCAATAGCATCAGTAAAATAATAATAGAATCATCTACAGATAGGGGAACAATAGAAAGGGATTTGGGGAATGCTGACATAAATATTCTCCAAGATATTAACAACTTGTTAAATACACCAAAAGGTTCCCCCATACCAGCAACAAAAGATGCCATAATGCCATCACAAATACCAAAGAGTGACATCACCCAACATTCCGTTTCAGGGACAAAACTTGACGTCTCGTCAAGAAAGAGGCCGTTAAAAGATGACGCTCCGCCATTAGTACCTGAGAAACAAAGGAATGAGGTAAAGAATCAGTCTCCGTGTCCTTTTGACTATTGCGGAGTTTATCAAAAGCCGAGCAAGGCTAAGCGTCACTCTATAACTCAGCATATGCCAGCACACTGGTGGGTAGAAGAGCACGATTTCCATCACGCCTACCGACCAGTGATATACCAAGACTTAATCGATCTGGCAGAACAAATAATTCCAAAATCGCCAGACACAAGGACGGACAACCAAAAACTAGATCAATTGGTCCAGACAGTCAAGAGAAACGTCTCTTATACAACTATTCCAAGAACCGTCCCAATAGGCAGACAATATTTGGATGCCATGCAACCCATGTGCAGAGACAATCGCTGGCCAATCCCCAAATTAGGATTCTCTCTGCATCCAATTAACTCCCCGGCGTGCTTAATATATTGGCGATGCCTGGCCGCCATGGTCAATCTATTAAAGAATGCTGATGCCAAACAATTTTGCCAACAAAAGCCGTCCCAAATAGGACGGCATGATATCATCAGGGAGTTCAATACACTTCACAAGGACAAAGATGCAAGGGAGCGAGTGAAGAAAGAAATTAGCGATTTAAATCGAGGAACGCTACCAGAAAACGCTCCCAATGCACGAATTGCAGCAGGATTATTATTATTTCCGAGGCCATACTGCAATCCGATGAAGCCTCAACAAAAGGCCCCTCATAAGGAGCCGTCGAAATCCATAGCCAAACAAAAGACTGCCCCAAGGCAGCCGTCGAAATCCATAGCCAAACAAAAGACTGCCCCAAGGCAGCCATCACAACAAACTGTCCCAAGGCAGCCACCACAACAGACTGCCCCAAGGCAGCCACCACAACAGACTGCCACAAGGCAGCCATCACAAAAGACTGCCCCAAGGCAGCCACCATTTAGGCCTGCCCCAAGGCAGCCAACACAACAGAAAACGACAGAAGCCAACAAGCAAGCTCCGCCACCGAAACAAATGACGCCTCAAAGGCCGTCGAAATCAACAGCTCCACCACACAGTGCAGCAAGGCCAGATCAAAGGGCCCAGGCATTGACGGCGATTGATACACACTTTCACCTCAATCGTCTTTGCAAAAGCCTCCACGTATCACTTACATCACCAATGGAGGCAATTCAGACGAGTATCCCACACCTAATGCCTAGGGTTCCGGTTACGGTCATCGGTGGCGTAAATGTGATGTGCGATCCACTGGAATACCCAAACATCATTCCAGTGGACCCATATTGGAAGACGGCAGTTGGGGTCCATCCAAAACAATACCATCTGCTAACGGATGTGGGCATACTGACGAGATGGATCCAACTAATAAACGACCCACGTGTCACAGCTGTTGGAGAAATCGGGCTGGACCGATCTATCCGCGGCCTTACGCCACAAGGTCGTTATGATCAAGATCTGGCCTTCACCAGACTACTGTACCACACCAAGACAGTAGCAGAAAAGCCAATCGTATTACACTTGCGTGGCGACAAAAACGACCCATGGTCAAGGGACGTGAGTCATGTTGGCCTCAACATCTGCTCAAGTGAGTGTATATCCAGAAGGAAATTCCACTTCCACTCCTTCATGGGTACTCCAGATATCGTCCAAGCATGGTGCGATCGGTTTCGAAATACATATTTCGGAATCAATGGGTCATGTTTCTGGTTTGCCGATCCACAAAAGGCTGCAGTAGCAGCTATTCCTAAAGATCGGCTAATACTAGAGACCGATGCACCATACTTCAACGAGCAGATGTCGGGACGACCTTACACTTCTCCGGCCTTATTAGGGGAAATAGCAGAGTGTGTAGCCATCATAAGAGGAGAGACAACTCAAGAAGTCCTCCATTACACAAATAACAATGCTACCGCTCTCTATGAAATTGGCAAATTACCAACATTCCAATAAGGTCTAAGAGACAAACAAATGATCACCCAGAGGTGATCGATTATATATCCTTTATACATATGTACAGTAATTGATAGATAATTCCACTTATGGAATTGCATATTCTGCTTCTCAAATATACATATGTACAGTAATTGATAGATAATTCCACTTATGGAATTGCATACTCCGTTTCTCAAAATCTGTTGCAAAACACAAACAATTTTACAATGTTTTACACAGTAGCACTGTTCCAATCCGTTTGGTCAAAAGGATTGATGAAGTAAAATCTAGGAAATGAGCGGATATTAGGTCAGCTTCTAAAAAATGCCCACATCTGGGTATGTACTCATAAAAAGGTACACACAATTTCGTGACCTAATAATTCTGTCAACCCCAATTTAGCGATGCGAGGGTTTTCAACTCTTATAGTCCAATACACTCTTCCACACTCAAATGGAATTCTTTAATAAATAAAACAGGGTTGAGTGTAGTATTTTTGGATATGAATTAAATGACGGTATCGGAAAATATAGTGCCAAATGCTCTCTACCAGAGAGCCGAAACACACACAAACAAATGCCGCTCCGCCGGAACAGCCAATGAAAGATCGGCGCAGTTCGAGAACAGACCAGCGAAATCATTCGCCAGGATTCGTCCATTCACTCCTCGACAGCCACGACAAACAAACCTATTCTTATTCATTGACGTATTATATTGAATTAAATCATCGTTGGATCTTCGCATTATTACATAAGGTTAGTTATTTAATTATGTTTCATATTTATTAATTGTCATTAAATGACACACCACAAAAATCCAACAGTAATGTGAAATCAACGCAGAATGCATTCAATAGATTCAGTTCAGTGAGAATAGCGTTCCAGTTGAAAATACCTCGACAGCTGCGATGGCCGAGTGGTTAAGGCGTTGGACTTGAAATCCAATGGGAATTTCCCGCGCAGGTTCGAACCCTGCTCGCAGCGAATTTTGTTTTTTTGGTCGCATTTTACTTATGCCTTTTGGTGCAGTTATGACAAAAAATTAGATATTGACGTACATCTCACAATTGTATGAGTGTTCTTAAACCGGCCTCATTATCAAGTTAAGTAATGTGAGAATTTCCTCAGAACCAGTATATTGTAAATGAAACCCAAAGTCCCAGTTACAAACCGTTAATGGTCAACATTAGACGACTGGCTGACATTTCTAATTGCAAAACACAAAAAAACTTAAACTTTGAACCAAAAAGGCTCCTGAGGGATTCGAACCCTCGACCTCCAGTTTACTAGACTGGCGCTCTAACCAACTGAGCTAAGGAGCCAGGCGATTATTATTTCTCGCGAGACGGTGATCATTGTTCGTCTCTTTTTGCAATGGTCACCAATCAAACTGCAAATTAGTGTCTGCATTTCACAAGACGAGGTGGCCGAGTGGTTAAGGCGATGGACTGCTAATCCATTGGGGTTTCCCCGCGTGGGTTCGAATCCCATCCTCGTCGTTGAATATTTTAATCGATTTTTACGTTATTTTTATGTACATCGCGGTGTGTCGCAGTTATCAGCTTCGTGAAAAAGATCTCAAATTCATTTTAGCAAGACTATGCCATGAACAATACATGCGAATACATAAGAGTAATCACGACAGAAATGGTATAAGCCTCCGTGGCCTAATGGATAAGGCACCGGCCTCCTAAGCCGGGGATTGCGGGTTCGAGTCCCGTCGGAGGTGGTAAATTTTTTGTCTTTCCTTTTTATTCTGTTTCAGTATTTCTTTGTTTATAAATGTTTTCTCAAGACAACATAATGATATACAACATTTTGGTTTTGAGGCGGTGTGCAATTATATTTTTGAGGCGGCATGGCAATAATAAACTCTTAACTTTGTTTAAAATTGAATAAAATTTGAAACGAAAATCCACCTTTATTGTTCAACTAACAAAAAGGCTCCTGAGGGATTCGAACTCTCGACCTCCAGTTTACTAGACTGGCGCTCTAACCAACTGAGCTAAGGAGCCATCGATATATTTAGGAAGTGTGAGTGATATTGACATTGCACATTCACCATCAGGTAGCGTGGCCGAGTGGTCTAAGGCGCTGGTTTTAGGCACCAGTCTCTTCGGAGGCGTGGGTTCGAATCCCACCGCTGCCAATAAAATATGTTTTGTTAATAACTTTCCGCATTAGTGTGTCCCCTGGTTTTGAGATTAATTGCGCATGCGTCATAATTATGCGTATCCTCGTCGAAATGACATATAGCCAACTTAAGTAGCAGTGTACGGTCATTCAACAGTGTTGCTGCGATGGCCGAGTGGTTAAGGCGTTGGACTCGAAATCCAATGGGCACTGCCCTCGCAGGTTCGAATCCTGCTCGCAGCGGAATCGTTTTATTTTCTTTTTAAGATTCAATTTTCTCCACAGTTTGGGAGAATTTTCGTTTCGACTCAATTAGATACATGTATATATTAATTTGAACAACTACTGCAAAGATAGTGGGTATATCCCGAAATCACAATTAATGTAATGTGAAATCAACGCAGAATGCATTCAATAGATTCAGTTCAGTGAGAATAGCGTTCCAGTTGAAAATACCTCGACAGCTGCGATGGCCGAGTGGTTAAGGCGTTGGACTTGAAATCCAATGGGAATTTCCCGCGCAGGTTCGAACCCTGCTCGCAGCGAATTTTGTTTTTTTGGTCGCATTTTACTTATGCCTTTTGGTGCAGTTATGACAAAAAATTAGATATTGACGTACATCTCACAATTGTATGAGTGTTCTTAAACCGGCCTCATTATCAAGTTAAGTAATGTGAGAATTTCCTCAGAACCAGTATATTGTAAATGAAACCCAAAGTCCCAGTTACAAACCGTTAATGGTCAACATTAGACGGCTGGCTGACATTTCTAATTGCAAAACACAAAAAAACTTAAACTTTGAACCAAAAAGGCTCCTGAGGGATTCGAACCCTCGACCTCCAGTTTACTAGACTGGCGCTCTAACCAACTGAGCTAAGGAGCCAGGCGATTATTATTTCTCGCGAGACGGTGATCATTGTTCGTCTCTTTTTGCAATGGTCACCAATCAAACTGCAAATTAGTGTCTGCATTTCACAAGACGAGGTGGCCGAGTGGTTAAGGCGATGGACTGCTAATCCATTGGGGTTTCCCCGCGTGGGTTCGAATCCCATCCTCGTCGTTGAATATTTTAATCGATTTTTACGTTATTTTTATGTACATCGCGGTGTGTCGCAGTTATCAGCTTCGTGAAAAAGATCTCAAATTCATTTTAGCAAGACTATGCCATGAACAATACATGCGAATACATAAGAGTAATCACGACAGAAATGGTATAAGCCTCCGTGGCCTAATGGATAAGGCACCGGCCTCCTAAGCCGGGGATTGCGGGTTCGAGTCCCGTCGGAGGTGGTAAATTTTTTGTCTTTCCTTTTTATTCTGTTTCAGTATTTCTTAGTTTATAAATGTTTTCTCAAGACAACATAATGATATACAACATTTTGGTTTTGAGGCGGTATGCAATTATATTTTTGAGGCGGCATGGCAATAATAAACTCTTAACTTTGTTTAAAATTGAATAAAATTTGAAACGAAAATCCACCTTTATTGTTCAACTAACAAAAAGGCTCCTGAGGGATTCGAACTCTCGACCTCCAGTTTACTAGACTGGCGCTCTAACCAACTGAGCTAAGGAGCCATCGATATATTTAGGAAGTGTGAGTGATATTGACATTGCACATTCACCATCAGGTAGCGTGGCCGAGTGGTCTAAGGCGCTGGTTTTAGGCACCAGTCTCTTCGGAGGCGTGGGTTCGAATCCCACCGCTGCCAATAAAATATGTTTTGTTAATAACTTTCCGCATTAGTGTGTCCCCTGGTTTTGAGATTAATTGCGCATGCGTCATAATTATGCGTATCCTCGTCGAAATGACATATAGCCAACTTAAGTAGCAGTGTACGGTCATTCAACAGTGTTGCTGCGATGGCCGAGTGGTTAAGGCGTTGGACTCGAAATCCAATGGGCACTGCCCTCGCAGGTTCGAATCCTGCTCGCAGCGGAATCGTTTTATTTTCTTTTTAAGATTCAATTTTCTCCACAGTTTGGGAGAATTTTCGTTTCGACTCAATTAGATACATGTATATATTAATTTGAACAACTACTGCAAAGATAGTGGGTATATCCCGAAATCACAATTAATGTAATGTGAAATCAACGCAGAATGCATTCAATAGATTCAGTTCAGTGAGAATAGCGTTCCAGTTGAAAATACCTCGACAGCTGCGATGGCCGAGTGGTTAAGGCGTTGGACTTGAAATCCAATGGGAATTTCCCGCGCAGGTTCGAACCCTGCTCGCAGCGAATTTTGTTTTTTTGGTGCATTTTACTTATGCATTTTGGTGCAGTTATGACAAAAAATTAGATATTGACGTACATCTCACAATTGTATGAGTGTTCTTAAACCGGCCTCATTATCAAGTTAAGTAATGTGAGAATTTCCTCAGAACCAGTATATTGTAAATGAAACCCAAAGTCCCAGTTACAAACCGTTAATGGTCAACATTAGACGGCTGGCTGACATTTCTAATTGCAAAACACAAAAAAACTTAAACTTTGAACCAAAAAGGCTCCTGAGGGATTCGAACCCTCGACCTCCAGTTTACTAGACTGGCGCTCTAACCAACTGAGCTAAGGAGCCAGGCGATTATTATTTCTCGCGAGACGGTGATCATTGTTCGTCTCTTTTTGCAATGGTCACCAATCAAACTGCAAATTAGTGTCTGCATTTCACAAGACGAGGTGGCCGAGTGGTTAAGGCGATGGACTGCTAATCCATTGGGGTTTCCCCGCGTGGGTTCGAATCCCATCCTCGTCGTTGAATATTTTAATCGATTTTTACGTTATTTTTATGTACATCGCGGTGTGTCGCAGTTATCAGCTTCGTGAAAAAGATCTCAAATTCATTTTAGCAAGACTATGCCATGAACAATACATGCGAATACATAAGAGTAATCACGACAGAAATGGTATAAGCCTCCGTGGCCTAATGGATAAGGCACCGGCCTCCTAAGCCGGGGATTGCGGGTTCGAGTCCCGTCGGAGGTGGTAAATTTTTTGTCTTTCCTTTTTATTCTGTTTCAGTATTTCTTAGTTTATAAATGTTTTCTCAAGACAACATAATGATATGCAACATTTTGGTTTTGAGGCGGTATGCAATTATATTTTTGAGGCGGCATGGCAATAATAAACTCTTAACTTTGTTTAAAATTGAATAAAATTTGAAACGAAAATCCACCTTTATTGTTCAACTAACAAAAAGGCTCCTGAGGGATTCGAACTCTCGACCTCCAGTTTACTAGACTGGCGCTCTAACCAACTAAGCTAAGGAGCCATCGATATATTTAGGAAGTGTGAGTGATATTGACATTGCACATTCACCATCAGGTAGCGTGGCCGAGTGGTCTAAGGCGCTGGTTTTAGGCACCAGTCTCTTCGGAGGCGTGGGTTCGAATCCCACCGCTGCCAATAAAATATGTTTTGTTAATAACTTTCCGCATTAGTGTGTCCCCTGGTTTTGAGATTAATTGCGCATGCGTCATAATTATGCGTATCCTCGTCGAAATGACATATAGCCAACTTAAGTAGCAGTGTACGGTCATTCAACAGTGTTGCTGCGATGGCCGAGTGGTTAAGGCGTTGGACTCGGACTTCCGGTTTGGTATTTAATGGCTGAACTGATCTGAAATTTTCTCCAGCTTTAATTCACTTTAATCTGGCGGATGATGCATTGTTTTTGAATATTTCATATGTACTGAGATCGTTAATCATGTAAGTGAACATTTAGGACCAAATATCAGGACTTCCTGATTAGAAGTCTTGGGGAAGAAACTGTTTTTCTCCCCACCATACATCGAAAATGGGTGAGGATAAATCACTGGGTGGTCATGAAAAAGAACATACAGTCAGACTGTTTGTTTTTGACAACAAAAATGTAAAAGCATTAGATGTGATTGAAGCTACTAACAGTTTTTGTGGGCCAGATGCAATTCTTGCATGTGTGCCAGTCGGTTCAGATAGTTTTGAGATTACGGTATGCGACAGAGAAGCTACAGATATTTTGGCGGGTGGCATAACAGTAAACGATAAGAAGTTTTCAGCAAACAGAGTATTCGCAAAGCAAGTAGTGGTGTCGATTCTTCATCTCCCTGCTTACATTACTGATGAGGAAATTGAAGCAAAACTCAAGTTAGATTTTGGTGTTCAATTAGTTTCAGCGATCAAAAGGCGCTGTTATCCGAAGACCAGTGTTGCCGATGGAACAAGATTTATGAGGGTAGAATTTCCTCCGGAAGTGAAAGCGCTTCCATATTCGCTTAAATTTTCTACTGCAATGGGCATGAGATACTTCAGAGTTCTGCATGATAACCAAGTACGTGTTTGTTCGGAATGTGGTTCGGATGAACATGGATATGTAACTTGCTCGAAGACCAAATGTTTTCGGTGTAAGTCTTACGGTCATGTATCTCGCATGTGTGTCAAGCGGAAATGCCAACAATGTCATTTGTACGATTGTATATGTGTTGAAGAAGATGAAGTTGTTGTTGAAGATATGAGATCTCAAGAGGGTGAAAATGTCGAATCTGGTGAAGTTGGAAAAGAAAATGAAAGTAAAAAAGATTGGGAAAAGGCCACAACAGAAGATTGGGGCCCAGTGAATGAAGTTAACACTAATAAATCTGATGGATTTGAGCATTCGAAAGAAAATTGGGATGCGGAGGAAAATTCTGAGAAAACTTCCAACATTGAAAATAAATCTGACAAAGTTGATGCTAATCAAAGTTCCACGGCTCAATCCGAGCTGATGTCAAGCGATGGTAAGAACAATGAAGAGAGCACAGAAACAAATCAAAATAGTACAGTAAAGGATAATATGAATGAGGAAGGCGATATGTCTGAAAATGAGGACAGTGAGGAAAATTTCGAGGATGTTATGTCGGACTTAGATGAGGAACATTCGGATACAAGAATGGAACATTCATCGGAGTGGTCTACATGTAAAAGTAGAAAGAATAAGAGGAAAATGGAGGACAAAGCTGAAGTTAATGATGGTTCCACCAAAGAAAAGAAGTTGCCGAGACGGCGAACAATAAAAGTTATACCTAATGTTAATAATTCTTCGACGCGAATGAAGAAAATTTCAGAAAATTTGTCATAATGGATATCAAACTAATAATTTCCTGGGCTGTAGTCATGGCGACTCTGTGTTCTTTAAACGTAAATGGTTTGCGCAATATGAATAAGATTAAGAATGTTTTCAATTTGTTCGAAGAACGCAGGTTCGGCATAATTGCAATCCAGGAAACCTTGTGGGATAATGAATTTGTTGGTAGTATAAAACATCTGTGGAAAGGGGATATATTCTATTCTAATTACAAAGATAATTCCAGAGGAGTAGCATTTTTGATAAGTTCAGATTTTAAGAGATTTTGTTCTCAAAAATACAAAGACAATGAAGGCAGAATCATAGCAATTGATTTTAAATTTGAAGGGAGGAATATTTCCCTATTCTGCATATATTCACCAAATAATTATAAGATTAGAAAAGAATTTCTTAAGAAATTAGACATACAATGCAAGGCATGTTCAGAATGTATTTTTCTTGGAGATCTAAATAGTGTAACTCAGCGGATTGATAGATTTAGTGGTGCCACCGATGGCACAACAGAAGATTTTCAGAGATTCATCACTTCGAATAGTCTGATAGATGTATGGCGTTATAGAAACCCATGCAAGAAACAATACAGTTGGCTTAGAGTAGTAAACAATAACTTACAACAAAGCAGAATAGATTATATTCTCTGTTCGAAGTCACTCATCAGTTTGAATAATTATAGTTTTATGAATTACACTTGCTACAGTGATCACTCTTTAGTCATTGCAAAATTCAATTTATACAAAGTCGAGAGAGGACCAGGAATTTGGATTTTTAACTCTCTTCATTTAGAAAATCAAGACTTTTTAGAAATAATAACTAAGTTGATTTCAAAAGAAAAACAGTGTCCTTTGTATGATAGAGAATACCTTGTATGGTGGGATAATTTAAAGTATAAGTTAAAAAAGTCTTCAATTTTATTTGCCCAAAAAGCTTCAAAACAACAAAAGGAAAAAGAGTATCAGTTACAGAGGCAACTCTCAATTGAATGCGGCAGAACAGATAAATTCATAAATGTAGAAAAAGTTAATAACTTAAAGTTTCAGTTAGAAGAAATTGAGAAATATAGATGTCAGGGGGCGATCATACGTAGCAAGTGTAAGCATGCATTAGAAGAAGACAGATGCACCAAGTATTTCCTAGGACTTGAAAAACATAGGCAAAATTCTAATATTTTTTCTAAAATGAGCGACCACGAAGGCAGAATAACAGAAAATACTTTTGACATGCTAAAAGTTGCTCATTCTTTCTATAGTTCATTGTACGCAAAGAAAGAAACTGATCAGCATTGCCAACAAATTTTATTAGAATCAATCAGCAGACAATTACCTGCTGAATCTACGGAGTTGTGTGACACTGATATAAGTCCTGAGGAAATACATGATGCACTGTTTTCTATGACAAAGGGTAAATCCCCCGGTCTTGATGGCCTAACTGTTACCTTTTATCAGAAATTTTATCATATATTTGAACCACTGTTATTGAGATTAGTGAAAGAGTCAATTAATCACCAGAGATTGTCACCATCAATGGAACAAGGGTTAATCACTTTGATGTTCAAGAAAAATGGCGATAAGGAACAACTCTCCAACTGGAGACCCATATCATTGCTGGGGGTTGACCGTAAGATAATTGCCAAGATTTTAGCAAACAGGTTAAAAAATGTAATATCAAAAATAATTTCAGATTTTCAAACTTGTTCAGTACCCGGGAGAGATCTAAGTGAGACAGTACTGAGTATTAAAGATAGCATAAAATATATCAAAGAAGAAAACATGGATGCAGTTTTGATGAAAATTGATTTAAATAAAGCTTTTGATAGAATAGATCATGAATATTTATTTAATATACTAGAAAAAGTAGGAATGGGAAAAAATTTCATTTCGTGGGTGAAGATTTTGTATAGAAATTCAAGGAGCTGCGTTAAAATTAATGGACATCTTTCATCATGGATAAAAATCGAATCATCAGTAAGGCAGGGTTGTCCTTTATCGCCACTTTTGTATATTATTTGTTCTGAGCCGATAGCCCAGTTGATAAACAATAATGTTGACATCAAAGGTATTCCCATTCCAGGATGTGACAATAATGTTAAGATTTTCCAACATGCAGATGACAATAAACTAATTTTAAGAGACAATAGATCAGTAAGATCAGCTCTGCATGATTTTGAAACTTTTGCTAAAGGGACAGGTAGCCGTATCAATTACGATAAATCTGAAATAATGCCTTTAGGTTCCATATTATTAGAACCTAATTTACCATTAAAACTGACCTCAAGCACCATTGAAATATTGGGGGTGCATTTAGGGCCAAATGAAAAAGATACAATTGAGTTAAATTGGTCACAAAAGATACAAAAGATTTCCTTTATCTTACATACCTGGGGACAGAGAAAATTAACATTGAAAGGGAAAATAACTGTTTTACAGTCTTTATATTTTTCATCATTGTGGTATTTACTCAATGTAATTGATTTACCAAAACTATATGAACAAAAATTTAAATCTGTAGTATTAAATTTCATATGCATTGTTTTTGAATATTTCATATGTACTGAGATCGTTAATCATGTAAGTGAACATTTAGGACCAAATATCAGGACTTCCTGATTAGAAGTCTTGGGGAAGAAACTGTTTTTCTCCCCACCATACATCGAAAATGGGTGAGGATAAATCACTGGGTGGTCATGAAAAAGAACATACAGTCAGACTGTTTGTTTTTGACAACAAAAATGTAAAAGCATTAGATGTGATTGAAGCTACTAACAGTTTTTGTGGGCCAGATGCAATTCTTGCATGTGTGCCAGTCGGTTCAGATAGTTTTGAGATTACGGTATGCGACAGAGAAGCTACAGATATTTTGGCGGGTGGCATAACAGTAAACGATAAGAAGTTTTCAGCAAACAGAGTATTCGCAAAGCAAGTAGTGGTGTCGATTCTTCATCTCCCTGCTTACATTACTGATGAGGAAATTGAAGCAAAACTCAAGTTAGATTTTGGTGTTCAATTAGTTTCAGCGATCAAAAGGCGCTGTTATCCGAAGACCAGTGTTGCCGATGGAACAAGATTTATGAGGGTAGAATTTCCTCCCGAAGTGAAAGCGCTTCCATATTCGCTTAAATTTTCTACTGCAATGGGCATGAGATACTTCAGAGTTCTGCATGATAACCAAGTACGTGTTTGTTCGGAATGTGGTTCGGATGAACATGGATATGTAACTTGCTCGAAGACCAAATGTTTTCGGTGTAAGTCTTACGGTCATGTATCTCGCATGTGTGTCAAGCGGAAATGCCAACAATGTCATTTGTACGATTGTATATGTGTTGAAGAAGATGAAGTTGTTGTTGAAGATATGAGATCTCAAGAGGGTGAAAATGTCGAATCTGGTGAAGTTGGAAAAGAAAATGAAAGTAAAAAAGATTGGGAAAAGGCCACAACAGAAGATCGGGGCCCAGTGAATGAAGTTAACACTAATAAATCTGATGGATTTGAGCATTCGAAAGAAAATTGGGATGCGGAGGAAAATTCTGAGAAAACTTCCAACATTGAAAATAAATCTGACAAAGTTGATGCTAATCAAAGTTCCACGGCTCAATCCGAGCTGATGTCAAGCGATGGTAAGAACAATGAAGAGAGCACAGAAACAAATCAAAATAGTACAGTAAAGGATAATATGAATGAGGAAGGCGATATGTCTGAAAATGAGGACAGTGAGGAAAATTTCGAGGATGTCGGACTTAGATGAGGAACATTCGGATACAAGAATGGAACATTCATCGGAGTGGTCTACATGTAAAAGTAGAAAGAATAAGAGGAAAATGGAGGACAAAGCTGAAGTTAATGATGGTTCCACCAAAGAAAAGAAGTTGCCGAGACGGCGAACAATAAAAGTTATACCTAATGTTAATAATTCTTCGACGCGAATGAAGAAAATTTCAGAAAATTTGTCATAATGGATATCAAACTAATAATTTCCTGGGCTGTAGTCATGGCGACTCTGTGTTCTTTAAACGTAAATGGTTTGCGCAATATGAATAAGATTAAGAATGTTTTCAATTTGTTCGAAGAACGCAGGTTCGGCATAATTGCAATCCAGGAAACCTTGTGGGATAATGAATTTGTTGGTAGTATAAAACATCTGTGGAAAGGGGATATATTCTATTCTAATTACAAAGATAATTCCAGAGGAGTAGCATTTTTGATAAGTTCAGATTTTAAGAGATTTTGTTCTCAAAAATACAAAGACAATGAAGGCAGAATCATAGCAATTGATTTTAAATTTGAAGGGAGGAATATTTCCCTATTCTGCATATATTCACCAAATAATTATAAGATTAGAAAAGAATTTCTTAAGAAATTAGACATACAATGCAAGGCATGTTCAGAATGTATTTTTCTTGGAGATCTAAATAGTGTTACTCAGCGGATTGATAGATTTAGTGGTGCCACCGATGGCACAACAGAAGATTTTCAGAGATTCATCACTTCGAATAGTCTGATAGATGTATGGCGTTATAGAAACCCATGCAAGAAACAATACAGTTGGCTTAGAGTAGTAAACAATAACTTACAACAAAGCAGAATAGATTATATTCTCTGTTCGAAGTCACTCATCAGTTTGAATAATTATAGTTTTATGAATTACACTTGCTACAGTGATCACTCTTTAGTCATTGCAAAATTCAATTTATACAAAGTCGAGAGAGGACCAGGAATTTGGATTTTTAACTCTCTTCATTTAGAAAATCAAGACTTTTAGAAATAATAACTAAGTTGATTTCAAAAGAAAAACAGTGTCCTTTGTATGATAGAGAATACCTTGTATGGTGGGATAATTTAAAGTATAAGTTAAAAAAGTCTTCAATTTTATTTGCCCAAAAAGCTTCAAAACAACAAAAGGAAAAAGAGTATCAGTTACAGAGGCAACTCTCAATTGAATGCGGCAGAACAGATAAATTCATAAATGTAGAAAAAGTTAATAACTTAAAGTTTCAGTTAGAAGAAATTGAGAAATATAGATGTCAGGGGGCGATCATACGTAGCAAGTGTAAGCATGCATTAGAAGAAGACAGATGCACCAAGTATTTCCTAGGACTTGAAAAACATAGGCAAAATTCTAATATTTTTTCTAAAATGAGCGACCACGAAGGCAGAATAACAGAAAATACTTTTGACATGCTAAAAGTTGCTCATTCTTTCTATAGTTCATTGTACGCAAAGAAAGAAACTGATCAGCATTGCCAACAAATTTTATTAGAATCAATCAGCAGACAATTACCTGCTGAATCTACGGAGTTGTGTGACACTGATATAAGTCCTGAGGAAATACATGATGCACTGTTTTCTATGACAAAGGGTAAATCCCCCGGTCTTGATGGCCTAACTGTTACCTTTTATCAGAAATTTTATCATATATTTGAACCACTGTTATTGAGATTAGTGAAAGAGTCAATTAATCACCAGAGATTGTCACCATCAATGGAACAAGGGTTAATCACTTTGATGTTCAAGAAAAATGGCGATAAGGAACAACTCTCCAACTGGAGACCCATATCATTGCTGGGGGTTGACCGTAAGATAATTGCCAAGATTTTAGCAAACAGGTTAAAAAATGTAATATCAAAAATAATTTCAGATTTTCAAACTTGTTCAGTACCCGGGAGAGATCTAAGTGAGACAGTACTGAGTATTAAAGATAGCATAAAATATATCAAAGAAGAAAACATGGATGCAGTTTTGATGAAAATTGATTTAAATAAAGCTTTTGATAGAATAGATCATGAATATTTATTTAATATACTAGAAAAAGTAGGAATGGGAAAAAATTTCATTTCGTGGGTGAAGATTTTGTATAGAAATTCAAGGAGCTGCGTTAAAATTAATGGACATCTTTCATCATGGATAAAAATCGAATCATCAGTAAGGCAGGGTTGTCCTTTATCGCCACTTTTGTATATTATTTGTTCTGAGCCGATAGCCCAGTTGATAAACAATAATGTTGACATCAAAGGTATTCCCATTCCAGGATGTGACAATAATGTTAAGATTTTCCAACATGCAGATGACAATAAACTAATTTTAAGAGACAATAGATCAGTAAGATCAGCTCTGCATGATTTTGAAACTTTTGCTAAAGGGACAGGTAGCCGTATCAATTACGATAAATCTGAAATAATGCCTTTAGGTTCCATATTATTAGAACCTAATTTACCATTAAAACTGACCTCAAGCACCATTGAAATATTGGGGGTGCATTTAGGGCCAAATGAAAAAGATACAATTGAGTTAAATTGGTCACAAAAGATACAAAAGATTTCCTTTATCTTACATACCTGGGGACAGAGAAAATTAACATTGAAAGGGAAAATAACTGTTTTACAGTCTTTATATTTTTCATCATTGTGGTATTTACTCAATGTAATTGATTTACCAAAATTATATGAACAAAAATTTAAATCTGTAGTATTAAATTTCATATGGGATCACACGATACACAAGATCAAATACACAACACTCATTGGGGAACTGGATAAAGGAGGACTTAAATTGCCCGATATTTTTTTGAAAAAAATGTCATTACGGTGTAAGTGGATTAGAAAGATGCAACAGAGCAAATTCCCATGGAAATACTTTATGATACACTATTTTAATAAGTACTATGAAATGGATTTAGGCATAAGTACTTTATTTTGCACCTTGCAGGAAAAAGAATTAAAAAAAATTCCACAGTTTTATGCAGATGTGTTGAGGTCATGGAAATATATTGCCAGTGACCATGTCACTTTAATAAATTCCGCTTTAGAGGTAAAACAACAGCCTCTGTTTGACAATCATATGGTGACTAATAACAAAAACGTTTTGTATTGTGAATCCTTTGTTAAAACTGGGATAGTTTGCATAAAAGATATAATTTATGAATATGTACCCGGCTTCCTTCCAGTGCAGGCAATCCAAGAAATAGTTTGTGGTGATTCACTTTGTAGTTGTAAAATTGTACCTGCTATATATAGCATCATCAAAAATGCCCTACCTGCTAACTGGATAGAAGGCATTAATGACAATGGGGCCCAGAAACTCTCAGATGGATCAAGCAGTCAAAATTCAAGTGGTATATTCTTTGTTTTGAATGGACAATTAACTCCAGTGTCAAATTTAACTACCAAGATTGCATATTGTCAAATCATTAATAAGCATTTTGAGGAAGCAACAAGTGTGACCTTTTGGCAGAAATATTTTGGTCTGGATTTCAAATTGAATTGGAAATTAATCTATCTTTCTGCAAAATCAACTGAAATGATTGAACTAGACTTGAAAATTTATCATAATATTTTATTTACAAGGAGAAAGCAGTACTTGGTAGGTCAATCTGACACGGATAAGTGTCCATTCTGCCTGACTGAGGTAGAAGACATTCCACATATATTTATTGCTTGTTATTCAATTCAGAGAATTATCGCGGAATGTCGATATTTTATTGATATGCTCCATGTGAAACATGAGGCAGTTAAAGAAGGAGATTTTGAAAAAATGTTGATGTTTGGTTCACATATAAAATTGATAGGTGTTAATAATGTATTTGTTAATATTGTTCTGAGTGCTTATAGGATTGCAGTATATAGATCCAGAAATTTATTTTTCTATGATGGTAAGATACTACCAGCAGACAGATTATTCAAACCTGTTTTGAGAAACCATGTTGAGATTTTGAAGAATTACTGTGAGTCACGAAACAAAATGGAATATTTTGAAAAACATGTTTTGGAAAACAATAATATTCTAAGCCACAAAAATGGGAAGATTCTTTTCAGCTTTTAAAAAATATTCATGTTAATTGTAACAATGTATGAAAATTGATGTTGGTTTATGAAAAGAAGAGAGTCTTCCTAATAATGTGACTGAGATTATTATAAAATGCTGTGTTGAGTGGTGAATTTTATTTGAATAGTGTTGGTAATGCAAAAATCTAAGAATATATTACAGAATCCAACTTTAATTTAGTTATAAATATAAGGGAAATTTTAGTAGCACATGAGGAATGCATAGTACTTCTAGAATTTAGATCCTGGGTGTCCTCTCTGTTCAGAAAATAGAGTATGAATTCTTTAATCACTATATGTAGTTTTAAGACAAAGGTATATCCGAAACATGTTGACGAGAATTCCAATATAAGATGTAATGTAGAGAACTGATGTCAGCAATTCCATTCAGGATTTTAATTTCCAAGAACAATCCAGAAACATATCCGATCCCAATCCATTTTTCACATTCACAAAAAAAGAAATAATCAAACAGTGTATACGCAGTGATGATTAACTTCCTGGTCCAAAGACGAAGTAATCTTGAGCTGAAACGAAATAAGACAACAAAATTAGAATTAAACATTCTGCCAGTAAGAAATTACATTAAGGCACATTAAACCTCCCATAGTAGATGGGAAACAAACCGCTGGGGTTTTTTTTTTTTTTTTTTTTTTTTTTTTTTTTACCCCATCCCTCCCCCACCCCCCCTACCAATTTTTGTATTTATTTATTTATTTTTTTATCACCCCCCCCCCCCCACTTTTCATCGTGTTATAAAATCTCTAGTTCTATATTCCAGTATAACAGTAATATATGCAAGATATAGAAATTTGTGTTGGCTTTGATGGAATTATATTCATGCAAAAATAATTTTTATGTTCTTTTCCGAATGTTAAACTTCAAGAATATAATAACTTGATTCAGTCAGCATAATCTCAACATCAGGTTCCGATTAAGAATTTATTGTTTTTGTATAGATTTACCATCGTATTTTTTAATCAACAGGACGCGATTTGGTGAAAAGGAAAAAAAATGACATTCCTACATGTATGTGTGATTTATCTTGATTTCTCTATAAATTAGAAATGATAATTTCACTAGTGAATTATGTCACCAGTGAGTTATGTATTCATAGGAGCTATCGAAATTTATGAGTCATGAATATAGTCGGTATTATTCTTATTACTGGTAAAACAGACGCCTATTGGGAAATATAATAAACAGAGTGGTCACTTGATCGAATTGGTGGCATGGGGTGGTTCGTTTGTGGCGGGACTGTTTTGTGGGGTGCTCGAGCACATTAATTTAGAGCGATGTCCCTGCCTCTCATGAATTGTTTCGCGTCTCCAGTTCGATCAAATGATAGCTCTCCACACACGCAAATGTTTACAAGTATAATACCTCAGATGTCATTCCTCCATGTTCAGTGTTAGTGAGTATCAACTCATAGCAGAAAAGTTATTCATTTCGAGACAATGGCACTCAGTATGGCACAGTCATGTCACGACTTGATTCCAGTCAACCGCCACCAATTGATCCAATAGTTTTGTCATCCGTGGAGTTATGAGTGACGTGAAGTCAACCAGCCAAACTGTACTTCATCGTAACCTGAAAAATAAAGTAAAATTCAATAAGAATCCTTGAAAGAATACTTTTAACATAATTAATATATGACATTACTTTCAATCCAGTCACTCGATAAATTAAAGTTGACGTGAATTTATCTCGCAGCGCCCAGAGCGACGTACATAAAGTTATTCGTAATTTTAACGTAAATAGGTGAAATGACGTAGACAAAACAATAAATACACATAGTCTGATTTCTTCAGCAAGCTTGAAGGAAATACTATTTAGAATCCAATTAAGTAAGTACCAACACCACGAACAAGTTGTTTCGGCATTGCGCACCACCTGGCAAAACTTAAGTTTATCAACGCAACAGTCGAGACATGATGTATCATGGGAACACATGTTTATTCCGAAAGTACAATTGAGACTTTTGATGTAAAGTGCTTTCACAGATTTAGGACTTAATTTTCGCTTTTACATTTTGACATGATAGACATTGGCCCACCAGTGTTGGCCTCAGAACTTGAAATCCTATCACGAAAATAGGTGACCAAACACGAATATTTCCTGAAATATTGTTAGTTTACTTCGGAAAACTCACCGTAGGGTCTATACAGATATTGGTCACTACTGGAAAGAATTTAATATCTTGTTTGTATCAACAATAGTCCATTTTAGAAGGATTATGTTCCGAGACAGAACCACGTGTACGAGTTGGTCCGAAAAATTTCCGTAAAGATCGTCAACCTTCGTAAGATGCACGGAGTTTGCCGATCGGAAAAATTTAGACAAATAATAGAGTTACTCTTCCTACACCAGACCGAAACATTATCATCATACACTGTTAAAAATTGCATAGAAGTTAAAAGACACGAGAAAATTTTCATAACGAAATCCAACAGTCTACAATACTTGGCAAACATTATTACAGACATACTTCTATATAATTAATAAGTTATAGGCTCCTATAAGATAAATAAATGTATTTATTATTAATGTTACATTGTAACCAATGTCAAGTGTGTACCCGGTATATATATGTACTTGTTTTGTTTGTTACATTGCTTAATAATGTTTTTATAATAAAAGATAAAAAAAAGAAGAAAAAAAAAGGCGTTGGACTCGAAATCCAATGGGCACTGCCCTCGCAGGTTCGAATCCTGCTCGCAGCGGAATCGTTTTATTTTCTTTTTAAGATTCAATTTTCTCCACAGTTTGGGAGAATTTTCGTTTCGACTCAATTAGATACATGTATATATTAATTTGAACAACTACTGCAAAGATAGTGGGTATATCCCGAAATCACAATTAATGTAATGTGAAATCAACGCAGAATGCATTCAATAGATTCAGTTCAGTGAGAATAGCGTTCCAGTTGAAAATACCTCGACAGCTGCGATGGCCGAGTGGTTAAGGCGTTGGACTTGAAATCCAATGGGAATTTCCCGCGCAAGTTCGAACCCTGCTCGCAGCGAATTTTGTTTTTTTGGTCGCATTTTACTTATGCCTTTTGGTGCAGTTATGACAAAAAATTAGATATTGACGTACATCTCACAATTGTATGAGTGTTCTTAAACCGGCCTCATTATCAAGTTAAGTAATATGAGAATTTCCTCAGAACCAGTATATTGTAAATGAAACCCAAAGTCCCAGTTACAAACCGTTAATGGTCAACATTAGACGGCTGGCTGACATTTCTAATTGCAAAACACAAAAAAACTTAAACTTTGAACCAAAAAGGCTCCTGAGGGATTCGAACCCTCGACCTCCAGTTTACTAGACTGGCGCTCTAACCAACTGAGCTAAGGAGCCAGGCGATTATTATTTCTCGCGAGACGGTGATCATTGTTCGTCTCTTTTTGCAATGGTCACCAATCAAACTGCAAATTAGTGTCTGCATTTCACAAGACGAGGTGGCCGAGTGGTTAAGGCGATGGACTGCTAATCCATTGGGGTTTCCCCGCGTGGGTTCGAATCCCATCCTCGTCGTTGAATATTTTAATCGATTTTTACGTTATTTTTATGTACATCGCGGTGTGTCGCAGTTATCAGCTTCGTGAAAAAGATCTCAAATTCATTTTAGCAAGACTATGCCATGAACAATACATGCGAATACATAAGAGTAATCACGACAGAAATGGTATAAGCCTCCGTGGCCTAATGGATAAGGCACCGGCCTCCTAAGCCGGGGATTGCGGATTCGAGTCCCGTCGGAGGTGGTAAATTTTTTGTTTTTCCTTTTTATTCTGTTTCAGTATTTCTTAGTTTATAAATGTTTTCTCAAGACAACATAATGATATACAACATTTTGGTTTTGAGGCGGTATGCAATTATATTTTTGAGGCGGCATGGCAATAATAAACTCTTAACTTTGTTTAAAATTGAATAAAATTTGAAACGAAAATCCACCTTTATTGTTCAACTAACAAAAAGGCTCCTGAGGGATTCGAACTCTCGACCTCCAGTTTACTAGACTGGCGCTCTAACCAACTGAGCTAAGGAGCCATCGATATATTTAGGAAGTGTGAGTGATATTGACATTGCACATTCACCATCAGGTAGCGTGGCCGAGTGGTCTAAGGCGCTGGTTTTAGGCACCAGTCTCTTCGGAGGCGTGGGTTCGAATCCCACCGCTGCCAATAAAATATGTTTTGTTAATAACTTTCCGCATTAGTGTGTCCCCTGGTTTTGAGATTAATTGCGCATGCGTCATAATTATGCGTATCCTCGTCGAAATGACATATAGCCAACTTAAGTAGCAGTGTACGGTCATTCAACAGTGTTGCTGCGATGGCCGAGTGGTTAAGGCGTTGGACTCGAAATCCAATGGGCACTGCCCTCGCAGGTTCGAATCCTGCTCGCAGCGGAATCGTTTTATTTTCTTTTTAAGATTCAATTTTCTCCACAGTTTGGGAGAATTTTCGTTTCGACTCAATTAGATACATGTATATATTAATTTGAACAACTACTGCAAAGATAGTGGGTATATCCCGAAATCACAATTAATGTAATGTGAAATCAACGCAGAATGCATTCAATAGATTCAGTTCAGTGAGAATAGCGTTCCAGTTGAAAATACCTCGACAGCTGCGATGGCCGAGTGGTTAAGGCGTTGGACTTGAAATCCAATGGGAATTTCCCGCGCAAGTTCGAACCCTGCTCGCAGCGAATTTTGTTTTTTTGGTCGCATTTTACTTATGCCTTTTGGTGCAGTTATGACAAAAAATTAGATATTGACGTACATCTCACAATTGTATGAGTGTTCTTAAACCGGCCTCATTATCAAGTTAAGTAATATGAGAATTTCCTCAGAACCAGTATATTGTAAATGAAACCCAAAGTCCCAGTTACAAACCGTTAATGGTCAACATTAGACGGCTGGCTCACCTGATACAGACCAATGTTACTCTGTAGTAATACAAAACTATTAGTTAAAATTCCTCAGTGATAAAGGGTATGTGGCATGCCACGCCAGCCGTTGAGGCATGCCAATATCCCATAATATGTCAAATATAGCGAATTATCGAAATATGAAATACCACGAAAAAGCGAAATAGGAAAATACAGCGAAATTGCGGAATAAAAAATGCATCGAAATGACGAAATAGCGCGAATTATGAAATAAGAAATTATTTTTATTAACTAAATAACGGAGATATTTGAAGAAGTGTTTTTGACGAAATAACGGGCATATTTGGAGAATTTTTTAAAGAGCGTACCCCAAACCTCCCCCAAGCCCACCCACCCAAGAGAAGAATTTTACTTATATTTCACCACAGTTGATCTATTGTGGTGTTGTTATTTCTAATACAAATCGGCGTTATTTCGTAAATATACATTCTTTATAGAGTTATTACCCTGTGGCAATGTTACGATTTTAGCTTGTCAAAGAACATGTGGCATGCCTCAACGGCTGGCGTGGCATGCTACATACCCTATATCACTGAGGAATTTTAACTAATAGTTTTGTATTACTACAGAGTAACATTGGTCTGTATCAGGTGGCTGGCTGACATTTCTAATTGCAAAACACAAAAAAACTTAAACTTTGAACCAAAAAGGCTCCTGAGGGATTCGAACCCTCGACCTCCAGTTTACTAGACTGGCGCTCTAACCAACTGAGCTAAGGAGCCAGGCGATTATTATTTCTCGCGAGACGGTGATCATTGTTCGTCTCTTTTTGCAATGGTCACCAATCAAACTGCAAATTAGTGTCTGCATTTCACAAGACGAGGTGGCCGAGTGGTTAAGGCGATGGACTGCTAATCCATTGGGGTTTCCCCGCGTGGGTTCGAATCCCATCCTCGTCGTTGAATATTTTAATCGATTTTTACGTTATTTTTATGTACATCGCGGTGTGTCGCAGTTATCAGCTTCGTGAAAAAGATCTCAAATTCATTTTAGCAAGACTATGCCATGAACAATACATGCGAATACATAAGAGTAATCACGACAGAAATGGTATAAGCCTCCGTGGCCTAATGGATAAGGCACCGGCCTCCTAAGCCGGGGATTGCGGATTCGAGTCCCGTCGGAGGTGGTAAATTTTTTGTCTTTCCTTTTTATTCTGTTTCAGTATTTCTTAGTTTATAAATGTTTTCTCAAGACAACATAATGATATACAACATTTTGGTTTTGAGGCGGTATGCAATTATATTTTTGAGGCGGCATGGCAATAATAAACTCTTAACTTTGTTTAAAATTGAATAAAATTTGAAACGAAAATCCACCTTTATTGTTCAACTAACAAAAAGGCTCCTGAGGGATTCGAACTCTCGACCTCCAGTTTACTAGACTGGCGCTCTAACCAACTGAGCTAAGGAGCCATCGATATATTTAGGAAGTGTGAGTGATATTGACATTGCACATTCACCATCAGGTAGCGTGGCCGAGTGGTCTAAGGCGCTGGTTTTAGGCACCAGTCTCTTCGGAGGCGTGGGTTCGAATCCCACCGCTGCCAATAAAATATGTTTTGTTAATAACTTTCCGCATTAGTGTGTCCCCTGGTTTTGAGATTAATTGCGCATGCGTCATAATTATGCGTATCCTCGTCGAAATGACATATAGCCAACTTAAGTAGCAGTGTACGGTCATTCAACAGTGTTGCTGCGATGGCCGAGTGGTTAAGGCGTTGGACTCGAAATCCAATGGGCACTGCCCTCGCAGGTTCGAATCCTGCTCGCAGCGGAATCGTTTTATTTTCTTTTTAAGATTCAATTTTCTCCACAGTTTGGGAGAATTTTCGTTTCGACTCAATTAGATACATGTATATATTAATTTGAACAACTACTGCAAAGATAGTGGGTATATCCCGAAATCACAATTAATGTAATGTGAAATCAACGCAGAATGCATTCAATAGATTCAGTTCAGTGAGAATAGCGTTCCAGTTGAAAATACCTCGACAGCTGCGATGGCCGAGTGGTTAAGGCGTTGGACTTGAAATCCAATGGGAATTTCCCGCGCAGGTTCGAACCCTGCTCGCAGCGAATTTTGTTTTTTTGGTCGCATTTTACTTATGCCTTTTGGTGCAGTTATGACAAAAAATTAGATATTGACGTACATCTCACAATTGTATGAGTGTTCTTAAACCGGCCTCATTATCAAGTTAAGTAATGTGAGAATTTCCTCAGAACCAGTATATTGTAAATGAAACCCAAAGTCCCAGTTACAAACCGTTAATGGTCAACATTAGACGGCTGGCTGACATTTCTAATTGCAAAACACAAAAAAACTTAAACTTTGAACCAAAAAGGCTCCTGAGGGATTCGAACCCTCGACCTCCAGTTTACTAGACTGGCGCTCTAACCAACTGAGCTAAGGAGCCAGGCGATTATTATTTCTCGCGAGACGGTGATCATTGTTCGTCTCTTTTTGCAATGGTCACCAATCAAACTGCAAATTAGTGTCTGCATTTCACAAGACGAGGTGGCCGAGTGGTTAAGGCGATGGACTGCTAATCCATTGGGGTTCCCCCGCGTGGGTTCGAATCCCATCCTCGTCGTTGAATATTTTAATCGATTTTTACGTTATTTTTATGTACATCGCGGTGTGTCGCAGTTATCAGCTTCGTGAAAAAGATCTCAAATTCATTTTAGCAAGACTATGCCATGAACAATACATGCGAATACATAAGAGTAATCACGACAGAAATGGTATAAGCCTCCGTGGCCTAATGGATAAGGCACCGGCCTCCTAAGCCGGGGATTGCGGGTTCGAGTCCCGGCGGAGGTGGTAAATTTTTTGTCTTTCCTTTTTATTCTGTTTCAGTATTTCTTAGTTTATAAATGTTTTCTCAAGACAACATAATGATATACAACATTTTGGTTTTGAGGCGGTATGCAATTATATTTTTGAGGCGGCATGGCAATGATAAACTCTTAACTTTGTTTAAAATTGAATAAAATTTGAAACGAAAATCCACCTTTATTGTTCAACTAACAAAAAGGCTCCTGAGGGATTCGAACTCTCGACCTCCAGTTTACTAGACTGGCGCTCTAACCAACTGAGCTAAGGAGCCATCGATATATTTAGTAAGTGTGAGTGATATTGACATTGCACATTCACCATCAGGTAGCGTGGCCGAGTGGTCTAAGGCGCTGGTTTTAGGCACCAGTCTCTTCGGAGGCGTGGGTTCGAATCCCACCGCTGCCAATAAAATATGTTTTGTTAATAACTTTCCGCATTAGTGTGTCCCCTGGTTTTGAGATTAATTGCGCATGCGTCATAATTATGCGTATCCTCGTCGAAATGACATATAGCCAACTTAAGTAGCAGTGTACGGTCATTCAACAGTGTTGCTGCGATGGCCGAGTGGTTAAGGCGTTGGACTCGAAATCCAATGGGCACTGCCCTCGCAGGTTCGAATCCTGCTCGCAGCGGAATCGTTTTATTTTCTTTTTAAGATTCAATTTTCTCCACAGTTTGGGAGAATTTTCGTTTCGACTCAATTAGATACATGTATATATTAATTTGAACAACTACTGCAAAGATAGTGGGTATATCCCGAAATCACAATTAATGTAATGTGAAATCAACGCAGAATGCATTCAATAGATTCAGTTCAGTGAGAATAGCGTTCCAGTTGAAAATACCTCGACAGCTGCGATGGCCGAGTGGTTAAGGCGTTGGACTTGAAATCCAATGGGAATTTCCCGCGCAGGTTCGAACCCTGCTCGCAGCGAATTTTGTTTTTTTGGTCGCATTTTACTTATGCCTTTTGGTGCAGTTATGACAAAAAATTAGATATTGACGTACATCTCACAATTGTATGAGTGTTCTTAAACCGGCCTCATTATCAAGTTAAGTAATGTGAGAATTTCCTCAGAACCAGTATATTGTAAATGAAACCCAAAGTCCCAGTTACAAACCGTTAATGGTCAACATTAGACGGCTGGCTGACATTTCTAATTGCAAAACACAAAAAAACTTAAACTTTGAACCAAAAAGGCTCCTGAGGGATTCGAACCCTCGACCTCCAGTTTACTAGACTGGCGCTCTAACCAACTGAGCTAAGGAGCCAGGCGATTATTATTTCTCGCGAGACGGTGATCATTGTTCGTCTCTTTTTGCAATGGTCACCAATCAAACTGCAAATTAGTGTCTGCATTTCACAAGACGAGGTGGCCGAGTGGTTAAGGCGATGGACTGCTAATCCATTGGGGTTTCCCCGCGTGGGTTCGAATCCCATCCTCGTCGTTGAATATTTTAATCGATTTTTACGTTATTTTTATGTACATCGCGGTGTGTCGCAGTTATCAGCTTCGTGAAAAAGATCTCAAATTCATTTTAGCAAGACTATGCCATGAACAATACATGCGAATACATAAGAGTAATCACGACAGAAATGGTATAAGCCTCCGTGGCCTAATGGATAAGGCACCGGCCTCCTAAGCCGGGGATTGCGGGTTCGAGTCCCGTCGGAGGTGGTAAATTTTTTGTCTTTCCTTTTTATTCTGTTTCAGTATTTCTTAGTTTATAAATGTTTTCTCAAGACAACATAATGATATACAACATTTTGGTTTTGAGGCGGTATGCAATTATATTTTTGAGGCGGCATGGCAATAATAAACTCTTAACTTTGTTTAAAATTGAATAAAATTTGAAACGAAAATCCACCTTTATTGTTCAACTAACAAAAAGGCTCCTGAGGGATTCGAACTCTCGACCTCCAGTTTACTAGACTGGCGCTCTAACCAACTGAGCTAAGGAGCCATCGATATATTTAGGAAGTGTGAGTGATATTGACATTGCACATTCACAATCAGGTAGCGTGGCCGAGTGGTCTAAGGCGCTGGTTTTAGGCACCAGTCTCTTCGGAGGCGTGGGTTCGAATCCCACCGCTGCCAATAAAATATGTTTTGTTAATAACTTTCCGTATTAGTGTGTCCCCTGGTTTTGAGATTAATTGCGCATGCGTCATAATTATGCGTATCCTCGTCGAAATGACATATAGCCAACTTAAGTAGCAGTGTACGGTCATTCAACAGTGTTGCTGCGATGGCCGAGTGGTTAAGGCGTTGGACTCGAAATCCAATGGGCACTGCCCTCGCAGGTTCGAATCCTGCTCGCAGCGGAATCGTTTTATTTTCTTTTTAAGATTCAATTTTCTCCACAGTTTGGGAGAATTTTCGTTTCGACTCAATTAGATACATGTATATATTAATTTGAACAACTAATGGATAAGGCACCGGCCTCCTAAGCCGGGGATTGCGGGTTCGAGTCCCGTCGGAGGTGGTAAATTTTTTGTCTTTCCTTTTTATTCTGTTTCAGTATTTCTTAGTTTATAAATGTTTTCTCAAGACAACATAATGATATACAACATTTTGGTTTTGAGGCGGTATGCAATTATATTTTTGAGGCGGCATGGCAATAATAAACTCTTAACTTTGTTTAAAATTGAATAAAATTTGAAACGAAAATCCACCTTTATTGTTCAACTAACAAAAAGGCTCCTGAGGGATTCGAACTCTCGACCTCCAGTTTACTAGACTGGCGCTCTAACCAACTGAGCTAAGGAGCCATCGATATATTTAGGAAGTGTGAGTGATATTGACATTGCACATTCACCATCAGGTAGCGTGGCCGAGTGGTCTAAGGCGCTGGTTTTAGGCACCAGTCTCTTCGGAGGCGTGGGTTCGAATCCCACCGCTGCCAATAAAATATGTTTTGTTAATAACTTTCCGCATTAGTGTGTCCCCTGGTTTTGAGATTAATTGCGCATGCGTCATAATTATGCGTATCCTCGTCGAAATGACATATAGCCAACTTAAGTAGCAGTGTACGGTCATTCAACAGTGTTGCTGCGATGGCCGAGTGGTTAAGGCGTTGGACTCGAAATCCAATGGGCACTGCCCTCGCAGGTTCGAATCCTGCTCGCAGCGGAATCGTTTTATTTTCTTTTTAAGATTCAATTTTCTCCACAGTTTGGGAGAATTTTCGTTTCGACTCAATTAGATACATGTATATATTAATTTGAACAACTACTGCAAAGATAGTGGGTATATCCCGAAATCACAATTAATGTAATGTGAAATCAACGCAGAATGCATTCAATAGATTCAGTTCAGTGAGAATAGCGTTCCAGTTGAAAATACCTCGACAGCTGCGATGGCCGAGTGGTTAAGGCGTTGGACTTGAAATCCAATGGGAATTTCCCGCGCAGGTTCGAACCCTGCTCGCAGCGAATTTTGTTTTTTTGGTCGCATTTTACTTATGCCTTTTGGTGCAGTTATGACAAAAAATTAGATATTGACGTACATCTCACAATTGTATGAGTGTTCTTAAACCGGCCTCATTATCAAGTTAAGTAATGTGAGAATTTCCTCAGAACCAGTATATTGTAAATGAAACCCAAAGTCCCAGTTACAAACCGTTAATGGTCAACATTAGACGGCTGGCTGACATTTCTAATTGCAAAACACAAAAAAACTTAAACTTTGAACCAAAAAGGCTCCTGAGGGATTCGAACCCTCGACCTCCAGTTTACTAGACTGGCGCTCTAACCAACTGAGCTAAGGAGCCAGGCGATTATTATTTCTCGCGAGACGGTGATCATTGTTCGTCTCTTTTTGCAATGGTCACCAATCAAACTGCAAATTAGTGTCTGCATTTCACAAGACGAGGTGGCCGAGTGGTTAAGGCGATGGACTGCTAATCCATTGGGGTTTCCCCGCGTGGGTTCGAATCCCATCCTCGTCGTTGAATATTTTAATCGATTTTTACGTTATTTTTATGTACATCGCGGTGTGTCGCAGTTATCAGCTTCGTGAAAAAGATCTCAAATTCATTTTAGCAAGACTATGCCATGAACAATACATGCGAATACATAAGAGTAATCACGACAGAAATGGTATAAGCCTCCGTGGCCTAATGGATAAGGCACCGGCCTCCTAAGCCGGGGATTGCGGGTTCGAGTCCCGTCGGAGGTGGTAAATTTTTTGTCTTTCCTTTTTATTCTGTTTCAGTATTTCTTAGTTTATAAATGTTTTCTCAAGACAACATAATGATATACAACATTTTGGTTTTGAGGCGGTATGCAATTATATTTTTGAGGCGGCATGGCAATAATAAACTCTTAACTTTGTTTAAAATTGAATAAAATTTGAAACGAAAATCCACCTTTATTGTTCAACTAACAAAAAGGCTCCTGAGGGATTCGAACTCTCGACCTCCAGTTTACTAGACTGGCGCTCTAACCAACTGAGCTAAGGAGCCATCGCTATATTTAGGAAGTGTGAGTGATATTGACATTGCACATTCACAATCAGGTAGCGTGGCCGAGTGGTCTAAGGCGCTGGTTTTAGGCACCAGTCTCTTCGGAGGCGTGGGTTCGAATCCCACCGCTGCCAATAAAATATGTTTTGTTAATAACTTTCCGTATTAGTGTGTCCCCTGGTTTTGAGATTAATTGCGCATGCGTCATAATTATGCGTATCCTCGTCGAAATGACATATAGCCAACTTAAGTAGCAGTGTACGGTCATTCAACAGTGTTGCTGCGATGGCCGAGTGGTTAAGGCGTTGGACTCGAAATCCAATGGGCACTGCCCTCGCAGGTTCGAATCCTGCTCGCAGCGGAATCGTTTTATTTTCTTTTTAAGATTCAATTTTCTCCACAGTTTGGGAGAATTTTCGTTTCGACTCAATTAGATACATGTATATATTAATTTGAACAACTAATGGATAAGGCACCGGCCTCCTAAGCCGGGGATTGCGGGTTCGAGTCCCGTCGGAGGTGGTAAATTTTTTGTCTTTCCTTTTTATTCTGTTTCAGTATTTCTTAGTTTATAAATGTTTTCTCAAGACAACATAATGATATACAACATTTTGGTTTTGAGGCGGTATGCAATTATATTTTTGAGGCGGCATGGCAATAATAAACTCTTAACTTTGTTTAAAATTGAATAAAATTTGAAACGAAAATCCACCTTTATTGTTCAACTAACAAAAAGGCTCCTGAGGGATTCGAACTCTCGACCTCCAGTTTACTAGACTGGCGCTCTAACCAACTGAGCTAAGGAGCCATCGATATATTTAGGAAGTGTGAGTGATATTGACATTGCACATTCACCATCAGGTAGCGTGGCCGAGTGGTCTAAGGCGCTGGTTTTAGGCACCAGTCTCTTCGGAGGCGTGGGTTCGAATCCCACCGCTGCCAATAAAATATGTTTTGTTAATAACTTTCCGCATTAGTGTGTCCCCTGGTTTTGAGATTAATTGCGCATGCGTCATAATTATGCGTATCCTCGTCGAAATGACATATAGCCAACTTAAGTAGCAGTGTACGGTCATTCAACAGTGTTGCTGCGATGGCCGAGTGGTTAAGGCGTTGGACTCGAAATCCAATGGGCACTGCCCTCGCAGGTTCGAATCCTGCTCGCAGCGGAATCGTTTTATTTTCTTTTTAAGATTCAATTTTCTCCACAGTTTGGGAGAATTTTCGTTTCGACTCAATTAGATACATGTATATATTAATTTGAACAACTACTGCAAAGATAGTGGGTATATCCCGAAATCACAATTAATGTAATGTGAAATCAACGCAGAATGCATTCAATAGATTCAGTTCAGTGAGAATAGCGTTCCAGTTGAAAATACCTCGACAGCTGCGATGGCCGAGTGGTTAAGGCGTTGGACTTGAAATCCAATGGGAATTTCCCGCGCAGGTTCGAACCCTGCTCGCAGCGAATTTTGTTTTTTTGGTCGCATTTTACTTATGCCTTTTGGTGCAGTTATGACAAAAAATTAGATATTGACGTACATCTCACAATTGTATGAGTGTTCTTAAACCGGCCTCATTATCAAGTTAAGTAATGTGAGAATTTCCTCAGAACCAGTATATTGTAAATGAAACCCAAAGTCCCAGTTACAAACCGTTAATGGTCAACATTAGACGGCTGGCTGACATTTCTAATTGCAAAACACAAAAAAACTTAAACTTTGAACCAAAAAGGCTCCTGAGGGATTCGAACCCTCGACCTCCAGTTTACTAGACTGGCGCTCTAACCAACTGAGCTAAGGAGCCAGGCGATTATTATTTCTCGCGAGACGGTGATCATTGTTCGTCTCTTTTTGCAATGGTCACCAATCAAACTGCAAATTAGTGTCTGCATTTCACAAGACGAGGTGGCCGAGTGGTTAAGGCGATGGACTGCTAATCCATTGGGGTTTCCCCGCGTGGGTTCGAATCCCATCCTCGTCGTTGAATATTTTAATCGATTTTTACGTTATTTTTATGTACATCGCGGTGTGTCGCAGTTATCAGCTTCGTGAAAAAGATCTCAAATTCATTTTAGCAAGACTATGCCATGAACAATACATGCGAATACATAAGAGTAATCACGACAGAAATGGTATAAGCCTCCGTGGCCTAATGGATAAGGCACCGGCCTCCTAAGCCGGGGATTGCGGGTTCGAGTCCCGTCGGAGGTGGTAAATTTTTTGTCTTTCCTTTTTATTCTGTTTCAGTATTTCTTAGTTTATAAATGTTTTCTCAAGACAACATAATGATATACAACATTTTGGTTTTGAGGCGGTATGCAATTATATTTTTGAGGCGGCATGGCAATAATAAACTCTTAACTTTGTTTAAAATTGAATAAAATTTGAAACGAAAATCCACCTTTATTGTTCAACTAACAAAAAGGCTCCTGAGGGATTCGAACTCTCGACCTCCAGTTTACTAGACTGGCGCTCTAACCAACTGAGCTAAGGAGCCATCGATATATTTAGGAAGTGTGAGTGATATTGACATTGCACATTCACAATCAGGTAGCGTGGCCGAGTGGTCTAAGGCGCTGGTTTTAGGCACCAGTCTCTTCGGAGGCGTGGGTTCGAATCCCACCGCTGCCAATAAAATATGTTTTGTTAATAACTTTCCGCATTAGTGTGTCCCCTGGTTTTGAGATTAATTGCGCATGCGTCATAATTATGCGTATCCTCGTCGAAATGACATATAGCCAACTTAAGTAGCAGTGTACGGTCATTCAACAGTGTTGCTGCGATGGCCGAGTGGTTAAGGCGTTGGACTCGAAATCCAATGGGCACTGTCCTCGCAGGTTCGAATCCTGCTCGCAGCGGAATCGTTTTATTTTCTTTTTAAGATTCAATTTTCTCCACAGTTTGGGAGAATTTTCGTTTCGACTCAATTAGATACATGTATATATTAATTTGAACAACTACTGCAAAGATAGTGGGTATATCCCGAAATCACAATTAATGTAATGTGAAATCAACGCAGAATGCATTCAATAGATTCAGTTCAGTTAGAATAGCGTTCCAGTTGAAAATAACTCGACAGCTGCGATGGCCGAGTGGTTAAGGCGTTGGACTTGAAATCCAATGGGAATTTCCCGCGCAGGTTCGAACCCTGCTCGCAGCGAATTTTGTTTTTTTGGTCGCATTTTACTTATGCCTTTTGGTGCAGTTATGACAAAAAATTAGATATTGACGTACATCTCACAATTGTATGAGTGTTCTTAAACCGGCCTCATTATCAAGTTAAGTAATGTGAGAATTTCCTCAGAACCAGTATATTGTAAATGAAACCCAAAGTCCCAGTTACAAACCGTTAATGGTCAACATTAGACGGCTGGCTGACATTTCTAATTGCAAAACACAAAAAAACTTAAACTTTGAACCAAAAAGGCTCCTGAGGGATTCGAACCCTCGACCTCCAGTTTACTAGACTGGCGCTCTAACCAACTGAGCTAAGGAGCCAGGCGATTATTATTTCTCGCGAGACGGTGATCATTGTTCGTCTCTTTTTGCAATGGTCACCAATCAAACTGCAAATTAGTGTCTGCATTTCACAAGACGAGGTGGCCGAGTGGTTAAGGCGATGGACTGCTAATCCATTGGGGTTTCCCCGCGTGGGTTCGAATCCCATCCTCGTCGTTGAATATTTTAATCGATTTTTACGTTATTTTTATGTACATCGCGGTGTGTCGCAGTTATCAGCTTCGTGAAAAAGATCTCAAATTCATTTTTTAAAGACTATGCCATGAACAATACATGCGAATACATAAGAGTAATCACGACAGAAATGGTATAAGCCTCCGTGGCCTAATGGATAAGGCACCGGCCTCCTAAGCCGGGGATTGCGGGTTCGAGTCCCGTCGGAGGTGGTAAATTTTTTGTCTTTCCTTTTTATTCTGTTTCAGTATTTCTTAGTTTATAAATGTTTTCTCAAGACAACATAATGATATACAACATTTTGGTTTTGAGGCGGTATGCAATTATATTTTTGAGGCGGCATGGCAATAATAAACTCTTAACTTTGTTTAAAATTGAATAAAATTTGAAACGAAAATCCACCTTTATTGTTCAACTAACAAAAAGGCTCCTGAGGGATTCGAACTCTCGACCTCCAGTTTACTAGACTGGCGCTCTAACCAACTGAGCTAAGGAGCCATCGATATATTTAGGAAGTGTGAGTGATATTGACATTGCACATTCACCATCAGGTAGCGTGGCCGAGTGGTCTAAGGCGCTGGTTTTAGGCACCAGTCTCTTCGGAGGCGTGGGTTCGAATCCCACCGCTGCCAATAAAATATGTTTTGTTAATAACTTTCCGCATTAGTGTGTTTCCTGGTTTTGAGATTAATTGCGCATGCGTCATAATTATGCGTATCCTCGTCGAAATGACATATAGCCAACTTAAGTAGCAGTGTACGGTCATTCAACAGTGTTGCTGCGATGGCCGAGTGGTTAAGGCGTTGGACTCGAAATCCAATGGGCACTGCCCTCGCAGGTTCGAATCCTGATCGCAGCGGAATCGTTTTATTTTCTTTTTAAGATTCAATTTTCTCCACAGTTTGGGAGAATTTTCGTTTCGACTCAATTAGATACATGTATATATTAATTTGAACAACTACTGCAAAGATAGTGGGTATATCCCGAAATCACAATTAATGTAATGTGAAATCAACGCAGAATGCATTCAATAGATTCAGTTCAGTGAGAATAGCGTTCCAGTTGAAAATACCTCGACAGCTGCGATGGCCGAGTGGTTAAGGCGTTGGACTTGAAATCCAATGGGAATTTCCCGCGCAGGTTCGAACCCTGCTCGCAGCGAATTTTGTTTTTTTGGTCGCATTTTACTTATGCCTTTTGGTGCAGTTATGACAAAAAATTAGATATTGACGTACATCTCACAATTGTATGAGTGTTCTTAAACCGGCCTCATTATCAAGTTAAGTAATGTGAGAATTTCCTCAGAACCAGTATATTGTAAATGAAACCCAAAGTCCCAGTTACAAACCGTTAATGGTCAACATTAGACGGCTGGCTGACATTTCTAATTGCAAAACACAAAAAAACTTAAACTTTGAACCAAAAAGGCTCCTGAGGGATTCGAACCCTCGACCTCCAGTTTACTAGACTGGCGCTCTAACCAACTGAGCTAAGGAGCCAGGCGATTATTATTTTCGCGAGACGGTGATCATTGTTCGTCTCTTTTTGCAATGGTCACCAATCAAACTGCAAATTAGTGTCTGCATTTCACAAGACGAGGTGGCCGAGTGGTTAAGGCGATGGACTGCTAATCCATTGGGGTTTCCCCGCGTGGGTTCGAATCCCATCCTCGCCGTTGAATATTTTAATCGATTTTTACGTTATTTTTATGTACATCGCGGTGTGTCGCAGTTATCAGCTTCGTGAAAAAGATCTCAAATTCATTTTAGCAAGACTATGCCATGAACAATACATGCGAATACATAAGAGTAATCACGACAGAAATGGTATAAGCCTCCGTGGCCTAATGGATAAGGCACCGGCCTCCTAAGCCGGGGATTGCGGGTTCGAGTCCCGTCGGAGGTGGTAAATTTTTTGTCTTTCCTTTTTATTCTGTTTCAGTATTTCTTAGTTTATAAATGTTTTCTCAAGACAACATAATGATATACAACATTTTGGTTTTGAGGCGGTATGCAATTATATTTTTGAGGCGGCATGGCAATAATAAACTCTTAACTTTGTTTAAAATTGAATAAAATTTGAAACGAAAATCCACCTTTATTGTTCAACTAACAAAAAGGCTCCTGAGGGATTCGAACTCTCGACCTCCAGTTTACTAGACTGGCGCTCTAACCAACTGAGCTAAGGAGCCATCGATATATTTAGGAAGTGTGAGTGATATTGACATTGCACATTCACCATCAGGTAGCGTGGCCGAGTGGTCTAAGGCGCTGGTTTTAGGCACCAGTCTCTTCGGAGGCGTGGGTTCGAATCCCACCGCTGCCAATAAAATATGTTTTGTTAATAACTTTCCGCATTAGTGTGTTTCCTGGTTTTGAGATTAATTGCGCATGCGTCATAATTATGCGTATCCTCGTCGAAATGACATATAGCCAACTTAAGTAGCAGTGTACGGTCATTCAACAGTGTTGCTGCGATGGCCGAGTGGTTAAGGCGTTGGACTCGAAATCCAATGGGCACTGCCCTCGCAGGTTCGAATCCTGCTCGCAGCGGAATCGTTTTATTTTCTTTTTAAGATTCAATTTTCTCCACAGTTTGGGAGAATTTTCGTTTCGACTCAATTAGATACATGTATATATTAATTTGAACAACTACTGCAAAGATAGTGGGTATATCCCGAAATCACAATTAATGTAATGTGAAATCAACGCAGAATGCATTCAATAGATTCAGTTCAGTGAGAATAGCGTTCCAGTTGAAAATACATCGACAGCTGCGATGGCCGAGTGGTTAAGGCGTTGGACTTGAAATCCAATGGGAATTTCCCGCGCAGGTTCGAACCCTGCTCGCAGCGAATTTTGTTTTTTTGGTCGCATTTTACTTATGCCTTTTGGTGCAGTTATGACAAAAAATTAGATATTGACGTACATCTCACAATTGTATGAGTGTTCTTAAACCGGCCTCATTATCAAGTTAAGTAATGTGAGAATTTCCTCAGAACCAGTATATTGTAAATGAAACCCAAAGTCCCAGTTACAAACCGTTAATGGTCAACATTAGACGGCTGGCTGACATTTCTAATTGCAAAACACAAAAAAACTTAAACTTTGAACCAAAAAGGCTCCTGAGGGATTCGAACCCTCGACCTCCAGTTTACTAGACTGGCGCTCTAACCAACTGAGCTAAGGAGCCAGGCGATTATTATTTCTCGCGAGACGGTGATCATTGTTCGTCTCTTTTTGCAATGGTCACCAATCAAACTGCAAATTAGTGTCTGCATTTCACAAGACGAGGTGGCCGAGTGGTTAAGGCGATGGACTGCTAATCCATTGGGGTTTCCCCGCGTGGGTTCGAATCCCATCCTCGTCGTTGAATATTTTAATCGATTTTTACGTTATTTTTATGTACATCGCGGTGTGTCGCAGTTATCAGCTTCGTGAAAAAGATCTCAAATTCATTTTAGCAAGACTATGCCATGAACAATACATGCGAATACATAAGAGTAATCACGACAGAAATGGTATAAGCCTCCGTGGCCTAATGGATAAGGCACCGGCCTCCTAAGCCGGGGATTGCGGGTTCGAGTCCCGTCGGAGGTGGTAAATTTTTTGTCTTTCCTTTTTATTCTGTTTCAGTATTTCTTAGTTTATAAATGTTTTCTCAAGACAACATAATGATATACAACATTTTGGTTTTGAGGCGGTATGCAATTATATTTTTGAGGCAGAATGCATTCAATAGATTCAGTTCAGTGAGAATAGCGTTCCAGTTGAAAATACCTCGACAGCTGCGATGGCCGAGTGGTTAAGGCGTTGGACTTGAAATCCAATGGGAATTTCCCGCGCAGGTTCGAACCCTGCTCGCAGCGAATTTTGTTTTTTTGGTCGCATTTTACTTATGCCTTTTGGTGCAGTTATGACAAAAAATTAGATATTGACGTACATCTCACAATTGTATGAGTGTTCTTAAACCGGCCTCATTATCAAGTTAAGTAATGTGAGAATTTCCTCAGAACCAGTATATTGTAAATGAAACCCAAAGTCCCAGTTACAAACCGTTAATGGTCAACATTAGACGGCTGGCTGACATTTCTAATTGCAAAACACAAAAAAACTTAAACTTTGAACCAAAAAGGCTCCTGAGGGATTCGAACCCTCGACCTCCAGTTTACTAGACTGGCGCTCTAACCAACTGAGCTAAGGAGCCAGGCGATTATTATTTCTCGCGAGACGGTGATCATTGTTCGTCTCTTTTTGCAATGGTCACCAATCAAACTGCAAATTAGTGTCTGCATTTCACAAGACGAGGTGGCCGAGTGGTTAAGGCGATGGACTGCTAATCCATTGGGGTTTCCCCGCGTGGGTTCGAATCCCATCCTCGTCGTTGAATATTTTAATCGATTTTTACGTTATTTTTATGTACATCGCGGTGTGTCGCAGTTATCAGCTTCGTGAAAAAGATCTCAAATTCATTTTAGCAAGACTATGCCATGAACAATACATGCGAATACATAAGAGTAATCACGACAGAAATGGTATAAGCCTCCGTGGCCTAATGGATAAGGCACCGGCCTCCTAAGCCGGGGATTGCGGGTTCGAGTCCCGTCGGAGGTGGTAAATTTTTTGTCTTTCCTTTTTATTCTGTTTCAGTATTTCTTAGTTTATAAATGTTTTCTCAAGACAACATAATGATATACAACATTTTGGTTTTGAGGCGGTATGCAATTATATTTTTGAGGCGGCATGGCAATAATAAACTCTTAACTTTGTTTAAAATTGAATAAAATTTGAAACGAAAATCCACCTTTATTGTTCAACTAACAAAAAGGCTCCTGAGGGATTCGAACTCTCGACCTCCAGTTTACTAGACTGGCGCTCTAACCAACTGAGCTAAGGAGCCATCGATATATTTAGGAATTGTGAGTGATATTGACATTGCACATTCACCATCAGGTAGCGTGGCCGAGTGGTCTAAGCCGCTGGTTTTAGGCACCAGTCTCTTCGGAGGCGTGGGTTCGAATCCCACCGCTGCCAATAAAATATGTTTTGTTAATAACTTTCCGCATTAGTGTGTCCGCTGGTTTTGAGATTAATTGCGCATGCGTCATAATTATGCGTATCCTCGTCGAAATGACATATAGCCAACTTAAGTAGCAGTGTACGGTCATTCAACAGTGTTGCTGCGATGGCCGAGTGGTTAAGGCGTTGGACTCGAAATCCAATGGGCACTGCCCTCGCAGGTTCGAATCCTGCTCGCAGCGGAATCGTTTTATTTTCTTTTTAAGATTCAATTTTCTCCACAGTTTGGGAGAATTTTCGTTTCGACTCAATTAGATACATGTATATATTAATTTGAACAACTACTGCAAAGATAGTGGGTATATCCCGAAATCACAATTAATGTAATGTGAAATCAACGCAGAATGCATTCAATAGATTCAGTTCAGTGAGAATAGCGTTCCAGTTGAAAATACCTCGACAGCTGCGATGGCCGAGTGGTTAAGGCGTTGGACTTGAAATCCAATGGGAATTTCCCGCGCAGGTTCGAACCCTGCTCGCAGCGAATTTTGTTTTTTTGGTCGAATTTTACTTATGCCTTTTGGTGCAGTTATGACAAAAAATTAGATATTGACGTACATCTCACAATTGTATGAGTGTTCTTAAACCGGCCTCATTATCAAGTTAAGTAATGTGAGAATTTCCTCAGAACCAGTATATTGTAAATGAAACCCAAATTCCCAGTTACAAACCGTTAATGGTCAACATTAGACGGCTGGCTGACATTTCTAATTGCAAAACACAAAAAAACTTAAACTTTGAACCAAAAAGGCTCCTGAGGGATTCGAACCCTCGACCTCCAGTTTACTAGACTGGCGCTCTAACCAACTGAGCTAAGGAGCCAGGCGATTATTATTTCTCGCGAGACGGTGATCATTGTTCGTCTCTTTCTGCAATGGTCACCAATCAAACTGCAAATTAGTGTCTGCATTTCACAAGACGAGGTGGCCGAGTGGTTAAGGCGATGGACTGCTAATCCATTGGGGTTTCCCCGCGTGGGTTCGAATCCCATCCTCGTCGTTGAATATTTTAATCGATTTTTACGTTATTTTTATGTACATCGCGGTGTGTCGCAGTTATCAGCTTCGTGAAAAAGATCTCAAATTCATTTTAGCAAGACTATGCCATGAACAATACATGCGAATACATAAGAGTAATCACGACAGAAATGGTATAAGCCTCCGTGGCCTAATGGATAAGGCACCGGCCTCCTAAGCCGGGGATTGCGGGTTCGAGTCCCGTCGGAGGTGGTAAATTTTGTGTCTTTCCTTTTTATTCTGTTTCAGTATTTCTTAGTTTATAAATGTTTTCTCAAGACAACATAATGATATACAACATTTTGGTTTTGAGGCGGTATGCAATTATATTTTTGAGGCGGCATGGCAATAATAAACTCTTAACTTTGTTTAAAATTGAATAAAATTTGAAACGAAAATCCACCTTTATTGTTCAACTAACAAAAAGGCTCCTGAGGGATTCGAACTCTCGACCTCCAATTTACTAGACTGGCGCTCTAACCAACTGAGCTAAGGAGCCATCGATATATTTAGGAAGTGTGAGTGATATTGACATTGCACATTCACCATCAGGTAGCGTGGCCGAGTGGTCTAAGGCGCTGGTTTTAGGCACCAGTCTCTTCGGAGGCGTGGGTTCGAATCCCACCGCTGCCAATAAAATATGCCGGAATTGCCACAAATGACAAAGCCTCTATCACCAGAAGCAGTAGGTAGTTTCAACGAATCACACGACGAACTACTATCACATGAGCTGCTATTTGGAACAACCATCAATAATTCATCTGAAATTTCAGACGACACACTGGTGAACGCAGTGAAAACACTTGAGTCAAGTTTCTGTGAAATTCACAACACTGTCCAGGACTCGGTTGACAACAACAAGAGTACTCTAGATTCACTTGATAACACAATTAAACAAGTCAAACACGCGGTGGATGGATTAAAAACAAAACTTGACAAGTTCGAGAAAGAAACAATTGGAATACTTAACTCGAAGATGAAGGAGCTGGAGAACAATCTGTCACAACAGATACAAGAAAAGCAGGAAAATAACAATAAACTAACTATCAAAGAACTTTTAGGACGCATAGCATCGCTAGAAAGAAAAACTCTGAATTAATGGAGGCACAACAGATAATAAACAGCGAACCGAACACTGTGCTACCCATTGAGGGAGACCCTCGTGATCAAACGACAGACATATCTGAGTTCGAGGACATCATTACTCACACTGCGCCAGAAATCAACGATCAACCGCCAGAGGATAAACGCCACGTGGATATTCTTATAATCGGGTCATCTATTGCGCGCCCAATAGAACCCCACAAAATGTATAGAGCAAAGTCAATAGATGTGCACACCCTGGATAATAAAACAATAAAAGGAGCAATTGATACAGTGAAAAACATGAATACTGTACCAACAAAGCTGCTAGTACAAATAGCATCTAATGATCTCACACGTAAATCCCCAAGTGAATGTATCAAGGAAGTGAAGCAACTGGTAACAGCAGCAAAGCAAATAAAAAATACAGAAAAAATCATCTTCGCGGGGATATTGCCCCGATTTAGTGAACAAACCGGAAGACCACATGGACATTATGAACGCTCTAGACTGGATTACAACCGTCAACTCCAATGTTTATGCCAAGAGCAGACTGTGGTCTACATACAACCACCATTCTTGTCGTCTGACGACATGGAAGATGGAGTACATCTATCCCCCGAGGAATCGTCAAACTTGTGCAATCCTACAAATACGCACTCTCGACGTCAGCAGATAACTCAGCATCACCTCGGCGTCAGAGCTGGAAGGGTCAATACTCACCACAACAGACGAGATATTGGCCTGAACATAACAAACAACATAACACTCAACGTCAAGACATTCACTACCGGAACAGTGATCACGAACGAAACAATTCGCATCAACGCCCTCAACACAGGAACAATGACCCGATAAGTGAACTGTACAAACATATACAGAATCTAGACCAGAAACTCGACCGGCTTTCGGGAAATAGACCTCATCAAAACTCTTACTAGTAATGTGCCGAATTCTTAAATCGGATGTTTATAAGATTTCACTTTAATGTTCTCGGTGGATTTTACCTACATTTCTATACAAGGTATCTGTATCCATGCAATACCAAGAATTTCCGATTGCATGTACATTATTATATATATAGAGAGAGTGGTTGAAGATTATACTTAAAAGTTCTTAGAGGGTCTGCGTACCCCCACATTAACAAAATTTATTACAACCACAACCTGCACTAAGAATATTAGCATACGTACACACGTACATCTTGATACATATAATATGTTATAATTACGTTTAGAAGTTACATATTCTGATATATTTATACTTTCGAATCCGGGTATATCCATTTTCAACATCATAAACAAAATTCAATGAAACATACTGCAAACATAAAAATTACATCTTGGAATATCAATGGTATTTCAGACAAATTAGACAATGAAGATATGATTGCAACTCTTAATGCATATGATATAATCATATTGTGCGAAACGTGGGCATCTGAGTCACAAACATATCACCTACCAGGATACATCACAAAAAACATAACTACCAGATCTAAAAAGAAAAAGGCGAGAAGACATAGTGGTGGAATTGCTATTCTAGTAAAGCAGAATATTCAATCTGGAATAACGCAAATAAAAGCACCAAGTAACAACAAAAATACGATCTGGCTTAAGCTAGACAAGGAATTCTTTCAGCTTGAAAAAGAACTTTATCTTTGCGCCGTGTATATCCCACCTATTGATTCACCATACTTTGACAATGATTTCCACAAAATAACCAGAGACATCTCTCAATTTTCGATCAAGGGCAATACTATTTTAATTGGAGACTTCAATGCTAGAACCGGTACCTTAAATGACTTCATAGCACACGACTCAGATGCACACGTGCCGCTACCAACAGGTTACGTAATTGACGATGCCGCGAGGCGTAACAACTTAGATGCAGCAACAAACCAGCATGGTCTCGAGTTGATTGATCTTTGTATCGCGGCCGGCCTTCGTATTCTAAATGGAAGATTTACGGGTGACATCCTAGGAAATTATACCTTCTTTGGCCACAACGGCAACAGTGCTGTAGATCTGGCCCTCACAAACAAATCATTCCTATCACAAGTATCATATTTCAGAACGCATTATAAGTGCTACTTATCGGATCACTGCCAAATAGGTGTTTCACTAAAGTGTTCACGCCAATTTACGGTCCAACCAGAGTACCCCCTTAAGCAATTACCACCGCCAAAGAAATGGACACCCGAATCATACAACTTACTGTTAAGTAACATTTCTACACCGCAGGGGGCTGGAGCCATAATTAATTTTGAGGAATCGACTATCATCATGCCCACCAAGTCAGGAATAAATGACGCCACTAAAAATATTACTGAAATGATTCACCACCTGAATGGATCAGCACCACTTATGGGGCAGCCGCAACGTAAAAAACGAAAAACAAAGAAAAAAATATGGTACACTGGTACACTGCAGAATCAAGCAAAAAATTTAAAATCCCTAGGCAAAAAAATGTCCTTATTCCCTCACGACCAGAGGATCCACGAGCAGTACCACGCAATGCACAGACAATACTTCCGGGCTGTTAAAGCAGCTAAAGCTAAAAAATGGCACGAAACTATAAAAACAATATCCAATGTTAATGCGAATGACTCCAAAGAATTTTGGAGAACAGTTAAACAACATGGTCTAGAATCACGCGATTCTCTTGACACCCCCCATAATGTTGAGCAGTGGATAAAACATTTCCAAAACCCAATTGAATGCAGTAGTGGTCCAAGTTGGGATATCAACCCACATTTATTAAAACTTGAAACGGAAGCAGACACCAATTATATAACTGATCGACCTATTATCATAAGTGAAATATCAAAAGCACTATCTAAATTAAAAAACAGAAAATCCAGTGGGCTCGATGGCCTAATAAATGAACAAATGAAACATGGCCGCGACTTCCTTGCCAAATCAATAACAAAACTATTCAATGCAATACTCGACAGTGGAATCTACCCAGAAACATGGAACATCACGCATATAACCACAATCTACAAATCCGGGCCCCGACATTTACCCGAAAATTATAGAGGCATATCTATAACAAGTTGCCTAGCTAAAGTTTTTAGCAGTGTCATTAATGAACGGATATTACAACTAACAACAAACCCAATAAACCAATTCCAACATGGCTTTATGCGAGGTCATAGAACATCAGATTGCCTCTTCATATTGAAAACGCTTATTCGCAAATATAACAGTAGACCCCAGCCATTGTACGCGTGTTTTGTTGATTACAAAAAAGCGTTTGACTCCGTCTGGAGAGATGGTCTAAAATTAAAGTTACTAAAACATGGCATAGGATTGAAAACATACAAGATTATTTCTTCAATGTATGACAAACAAAGGGCATGTTTGAAATTTGGAGATAAGGCCACCGAATACTTCGAAATCAAGCAAGGTGTTAAACAAGGTGATAATCTTAGCCCTACACTGTTTAACATTTATCTCAATGACCTACCACAAGAATTACTAGTAAATGGCGATCAACCAACACTCCAAACTAGTGAAGTACCATGCTTACTGTTTGCTGATGACCTAATACTACTATCAACATCACAAGAAGGGCTCCAACGAAAAATGGATACCCTCCGTGATTACAACATGAAATGGCAACTATATCTCAATATACAAAAAACTAAATGTATGACATTTACCGCGGGACCGCCGATACACACAAGCATAACTTACAACAACCAAGTATTAGAGTCAGTCACATCGTACACCTATCTGGGGCTACGAATCAACTACAAGGGTTCCTTTGAACTTGCACGCGCTGACCTCATTAAGAAGAGCCTCAAGTCATTTTTTCACATAGCAAAGGCCCTACCGACAAAACAATTGCCACAGCACCTCAATATCAAATTGCTTCAAAGCCTTGTCATCCCTATTTTAACATACAACTGTGAGCTATGGTTCCCAGATGCTATTAATAAAATATACAATTCATTCGACAGAGCTAAAGCTAGAGGCTTCGACTTCAATATTATGACAGTAATCGACAACATTGACTATGAAAAAACACAGACAAAATTTTGTAAGTTTCTCCTGAATATGCCGGAAAGAGCTAGTAATATTGCGTGCAGGCTTGAACAGGGCATTGCCCCATTGACAAAACATGCAGTATCTAGATTATGTCAGTATGAACAGTACATATCACAGTTACCCCCAGAGCGACTTGTAAAAGAAGCTTTTATGACTGACAAAATTCTATCCGAAGCTAATCTTGAATCATGGAATAGGTCGTTGTCACAATGTCAACAGTTAACCACATCTCTGTCACCACATCACAACATCAACGACTTCTTTGATAACTCAATAAAGACACAACTATTTAACGATAATACTCGCAGCAAACTCCCCAGAAATAGCAACAGACGTGATCCCCCACGGAACAAGCTTAGAACGTACAGAACGTTCAAAACAATCACTTCTTTGGAAGAATATCTTAACATCATTTCCATCCCCAAACAACGAGAATCCCTCACGAAATTCAGAATTAGCTGTCACACATTGGGCATTGAGCGCGGACGCTATTTCGATTTCGATGAAGCGGACCGCATATGTGAAACCTGCAACCAAATTGATAATGAGGAGCACTTCCTCCTCCATTGTACCTCACTGTCAGACGAGCGCGCCATATTTCACGAGAAACTAACACCTGATCTCCTAACCACCCCTAACGAGAAGCTATTCAATAAAATATTAACAAGCACAGACCCAACAACACTACAGGCACTGGCATATTTCGTCCACTGTGGACTGAAAAAGAAAGGTGTTTGGGAACCAAGTGCCGAACTGGTCAATCGAGTACAACAAAAAAGGAACATTGCCCTATCAACTTGATACCATCCTGGTTTGATGCTGGCTGATGACGTAATATCAACTCACATAATTACATTGTCATTTATATACATCCATATATGTATTTGTTGCTACTTATTTTGTTTCATATTCAATGTTCTTGTCTTGTTATTCTATGTTAATGTACATTTGACCATACATGGTGTAACGTACAAATAAACTTTGATTGATTTATTGATTGTTAATAACTTTCCGCATTAGTGTGTCCCCTGGTTTTGAGATTAATTGCGCATGCGTCATAATTATGCGTATCCTCGTCGAAATGACATATAGCCAACTTAAGTAGCAGTGTACGGTCATTCAACAGTGTTGCTGCGATGGCCGAGTGGTTAAGACGTTGGACTCGAAATCCAATGGGCACTGCCCTCGCAGGTTCGAATCCTGATCGCAGCGGAATCGTTTTATTTTCTTTTTAAGATTCAATTTTCTCCACAGTTTGGGAGAATTTTCGTTTCGACTCAATTAGATACATGTATATATTAATTTGAACAACTACTGCAAAGATAGTGGGTATATCCCGAAATCACAATTAATGTAATGTGAAATCAACGCAGAATGCATTCAATAGATTCAGTTCAGTGAGAATAGCGTTCCAGTTGAAAATACCTCGACAGCTGCGATGGCCGAGTGGTTAAGGCGTTGGACTTGAAATCCAATGGGAATTTCCCGCGCAGGTTCGAACCCTGCTCGCAGCGAATTTTGTTTTTTTGGTCGCATTTTACTTATGCCTTTTGGTGCAGTTATGACAAAAAATTAGATATTGACGTACATCTCACAATTGTATGAGTGTTCTTAAACCGGCCTCATTATCAAGTTAAGTAATGTGAGAATTTCCTCAGAACCAGTATATTGTAAATGAAACCCAAAGTCCCAGTTACAAACCGTTAATGGTCAACATTAGACGGCTGGCTGACATTTCTAATTGCAAAACACAAAAAAACTTAAACTTTGAACCAAAAAGGCTCCTGAGGGATTCGAACCCTCGACCTCCAGTTTACTAGACTGGCGCTCTAACCAACTGAGCTAAGGAGCCAGGCGATTATTATTTTCGCGAGACGGTGATCATTGTTCGTCTCTTTTTGCAATGGTCACCAATCAAACTGCAAATTAGTGTCTGCATTTCACAAGACGAGGTGGCCGAGTGGTTAAGGCGATGGACTGCTAATCCATTGGGGTTTCCCCGCGTGGGTTCGAATCCCATCCTCGCCGTTGAATATTTTAATCGATTTTTACGTTATTTTTATGTACATCGCGGTGTGTCGCAGTTATCAGCTTCGTGAAAAAGATCTCAAATTCATTTTAGCAAGACTATGCCATGAACAATACATGCGAATACATAAGAGTAATCACGACAGAAATGGTATAAGCCTCCGTGGCCTAATGGATAAGGCACCGGCCTCCTAAGCCGGGGATTGCGGGTTCGAGTCCCGTCGGAGGTGGTAAATTTTTTGTCTTTCCTTTTTATTCTGTTTCAGTATTTCTTAGTTTATAAATGTTTTCTCAAGACAACATAATGATATACAACATTTTGGTTTTGAGGCGGTATGCAATTATATTTTTGAGGCGGCATGGCAATAATAAACTCTTAACTTTGTTTAAAATTGAATAAAATTTGAAACGAAAATCCACCTTTATTGTTCAACTAACAAAAAGGCTCCTGAGGGATTCGAACTCTCGACCTCCAGTTTACTAGACTGGCGCTCTAACCAACTGAGCTAAGGAGCCATCGATATATTTAGGAAGTGTGAGTGATATTGACATTGCACATTCACCATCAGGTAGCGTGGCCGAGTGGTCTAAGGCGCTGGTTTTAGGCACCAGTCTCTTCGGAGGCGTGGGTTCGAATCCCACCGCTGCCAATAAAATATGTTTTGTTAATAACTTTCCGCATTAGTGTGTCCCCTGGTTTTGAGATTAATTGCGCATGCGTCATAATTATGCGTATCCTCGTCGAAATGACATATAGCCAACTTAAGTAGCAGTATACGGTCATTCAACAGTGTTGCTGCGATGGCCGAGTGGTTAAGGCGTTGGACTCGAAATCCAATGGGCACTGCCCTCGCAGGTTCGAATCCTGCTCGCAGCGGAATCGTTTTATTTTCTTTTTAAGATTCAATTTTCTCCACAGTTTGGGAGAATTTTCGTTTCGACTCAATTAGATACATGTATATATTAATTTGAACAACTACTGCAAAGATAGTGGGTATATCCCGAAATCACAATTAATGTAATGTGAAATCAACGCAGAATGCATTCAATAGATTCAGTTCAGTGAGAATAGCGTTCCAGTTGAAAATACCTCGACAGCTGCGATGGCCGAGTGGTTAAGGCGTTGGACTTGAAATCCAATGGGAATTTCCCGCGCAGGTTCGAACCCTGCTCGCAGCGAATTTTGTTTTTTTGGTCGCATTTTACTTATGCCTTTTGGTGCAGTTATGACAAAAAATTAGATATTGACGTACATCTCACAATTGTATGAGTGTTCTTAAACCGGCCTCATTATCAAGTTAAGTAAAGTGAGAATTTCCTCAGAACCAGTATATTGTAAATGAAACCCAAAGTCCCAGTTACAAACCGTTAATGGTCAACATTAGACGGCTGGCTGACATTTCTAATTGCAAAACACCAAAAAACTTAAACTTTGAACCAAAAAGGCTCCTGAGGGATTCGAACCCTCGACCTCCAGTTTACTAGACTGGCGCTCTAACCAACTGAGCTAAGGAGCCAGGCGATTATTATTTCTCGCGAGACGGTGATCATTGTTCGTCTCTTTTTGCAATGGTCACCAATCAAACTGCAAATTAGTGTCTGCATTTCACAAGACGAGGTGGCCGAGTGGTTAAGGCGATGGACTGCTAATCCATTGGGGTTTCCCCGCGTGGGTTCGAATCCCATCCTCGTCGTTGAATATTTTAATCGATTTTTACGTTATTTTTATGTACATCGCGGTGTGTCGCAGTTATCAGCTTCGTGAAAAAGATCTCAAATTCATTTTAGCAAGACTATGCCATGAACAATACATGCGAATACATAAGAGTAATCACGACATAAATGGTATAAGCCTCCGTGGCCTAATGGATAAGGCACCGGCCTCCTAAGCCGGGGATTGCGGGTTCGAGTCCCGTCGGAGGTGGTAATTTTTTTGTCTTTCCTTTTTATTCTGTTTCAGTATTTCTTAGTTTATAAATGTTTTCTCAAGACAACATAATGATATACAACATTTTGGTTTTGAGGCGGTATGCAATTATATTTTTGAGGCGGCATGGCAATAATAAACTCTTAACTTTGTTTAAAATTGAATAAAATTTGAAACGAAAATCCACCTTTATTGTTCAACTAACAAAAAGGCTCCTGAGGGATTCGAACTCTCGACCTCCAGTTTACTAGACTGGCGCTCTAACCAACTGAGCTAAGGAGCCATCGATATATTTAGGAAGTGTGAGTGATATTGACATTGCACATTCACCATCAGGTAGCGTGGCCGAGTGGTCTAAGGCGCTGGTTTTAGGCACCAGTCTCTTCGGAGGCGTGGGTTCGAATCCCACCGCTGCCAATAAAATATGTTTTGTTAATAACTTTCCGCATTAGTGTGTCCCCTGGTTTTGAGATTAATTGCGCATGCGTCATAATTATGCGTATCCTCGTCGAAATGGCATATAGCCAACTTAAGTAGCAGTGTACGGTCATTCAACAGTGTTGCTGCGATGGCCGAGTGGTTAAGGCGTTGGACTCGAAATCCAATGGGCACTGCCCTCGCAGGTTCGAATCCTGCTCGCAGCGGAATCGGTTTATTTTCTTTTTAAGATTCAATTTTCTCCACAGTTTGGGAGAATTTTCGTTTCGACTCAATTAGATACATGTATATATTAATTTGAACAACTACTGCAAAGATAGTGGGTATATCCCGAAATCACAATTAATGTAATGTGAAATCAACGCAGAATGCATTCAATAGATTCAGTTCAGTGAGAATAGCGTTCCAGTTGAAAATACCTCGACAGCTGCGATGGCCGAGTGGTTAAGGCGTTGGACTTGAAATCCAATGGGAATTTCCCGCGCAGGTTCGAACCCTGCTCGCAGCGAATTTTGTTTTTTTGGTCGCATTTTACTTATGCCTTTTGGTGCAGTTATGACAAAAAATTAGATATTGACGTACATCTCACAATTGTATGAGTGTTCTTAAACCGGCCTCATTATCAAGTTAAGTAATGTGAGAATTTCCTCAGAACCAGTATATTGTAAATGAAACCCAAAGTCCCAGTTACAAACCGTTAATGGTCAACATTAGACGGCTGGCTGACATTTCTAATTGCAAAACACAAAAAAACTTAAACTTTGAACCAAAAAGGCTCCTGAGGGATTCGAACCCTCGACCTCCAGTTTACTAGACTGGCGCTCTAACCAACTGAGCTAAGGAGCCAGGCGATTATTATTTCTCGCGAGACGGTGATCATTGTTCATCTCTTTTTGCAATGGTCACCAATCAAACTGCAAATTAGTGTCTGCATTTCACAAGACGAGGTGGCCGAGTGGTTAAGGCGATGGACTGCTAATCCATTGGGGTTTCCCCGCGTGGGTTCGAATCCCATCCTCGTCGTTGAATATTTTAATCGATTTTTACGTTATTTTTATGTACATCGCGGTGTGTCCCAGTTATCAGCTTCGTGAAAAAGATCTCAAATTCATTTTAGCAAGACTATGCCATGAACAATACATGCGAATACATAAGAGTAATCACGACAGAAATGGTATAAGCCTCCGTGGCCTAATGGATAAGGCACCGGCCTCCTAAGCCGGGGATTGCGGGTTCGAGTCCCGTCGGAGGTGGTAAATTTTTTGTCTTTCCTTTTTATTCTGTTTCAGTATTTCTTAGTTTATAAATGTTTTCTCAAGACAACATAATGATATACAACATTTTGGTTTTGAGGCGGTATGCAATTATATTTTTGAGGCGGCATGGCAATAATAAACTCTTAACTTTGTTTAAAATTGAATAAAATTTGAAACGAAAATCCACCTTTATTGTTCAACTAACAAAAAGGCTCCTGAGGGATTCGAACTCTCGACCTCCAGTTTACTAGACTGGCGCTCTAACCAACTGAGCTAAGGAGCCATCGATATATTTAGGAAGTGTGAGTGATATTGACATTGCACATTCACCATCAGGTAGCGTGGCCGAGTGGTCTAAGGCGCTGGTTTTAGGCACCAGTCTCTTCGGAGGCGTGGGTTCGAATCCCACCGCTGCCAATAAAATATGTTTTGTTAATAACTTTCCGCATTAGTGTGTCCCCTGGTTTTGAGATTAATTGCGCATGCGTCATAATTATGCGTATCCTCGTCGAAATGACATATAGCCAACTTAAGTAGCAGTGTACGGTCATTCAACAGTGTTGCTGCGATGGCCGAGTGGTTAAGGCGTTGGACTCGAAATCCAATGGGCACTGCCCTCGCAGGTTCGAATCCTGCTCGCAGCGGAATCGTTTTATTTTCTTTTTAAGATTCAATTTTCTCCACAGTTTGGGAGAATTTTCGTTTCGACTCAATTAGATACATGTATATATTAATTTGAACAACTACTGCAAAGATAGTGGGTATATCCCGAAATCACAATTAATGTAATGTGAAATCAACGCAGAATGCATTCAATAGATTCAGTTCAGTGAGAATAGCGTTCCAGTTGAAAATACCTCGACAGCTGCGATGGCCGAGTGGTTAAGGCGTTGGACTTGAAATCCAATGGGAATTTCCCGCGCAGGTTCGAACCCTGCTCGCAGCGAATTTTGTTTTTTTGGTCGCATTTTACTTATGCCTTTTGGTGCAGTTATGACAAAAAATTAGATATTGACGTACATCTCACAATTGTATGAGTGTTCTTAAACCGGCCTCATTATCAAGTTAAGTAATGTGAGAATTTCCTCAGAACCAGTATATTGTAAATGAAACCCAAAGTCCCAGTTACAAACCGTTAATGGTCAACATTAGACGGCTGGCTGACATTTCTAATTGCAAAACACAAAAAAACTTAAACTTTGAACCAAAAAGGCTCCTGAGGGATTCGAACCCTCGACCTCCAGTTTACTAGACTGGCGCTCTAACCAACTGAGCTAAGGAGCCAGGCGATTATTATTTCTCGCGAGACGGTGATCATTGTTCGTCTCTTTTTGCAATGGTCACCAATCAAACTGCAAATTAGTGTCTGCATTTCACAAGACGAGGTGGCCGAGTGGTTAAGGCGATGGACTGCTAATCCATTGGGGTTTCCCCGCGTGGGTTCGAATCCCATCCTCGTCGTTGAATATTTTAATCGATTTTTACGTTATTTTTATGTACATCGCGGTGTGTCGCAGTTATCAGCTTCGTGAAAAAGATCTCATATTCATTTTAGCAAGACTATGCCATGAACAATACATGCGAATACATAAGAGTAATCACGACAGAAATGGTATAAGCCTCCGTGGCCTAATGGATAAGGCACCGGCCTCCTAAGCCGGGGATTGCGGGTTCGAGTCCCGTCGGAGGTGGTAAATTTTTTGTCTTTCCTTTTTATTCTGTTTCAGTATTTCTTAGTTTATAAATGTTTTCTCAAGACAACATAATGATATACAACATTTTGGTTTTGAGGCGGTATGCAATTATATTTTTGAGGCGGCATGGCAATAATAAACTCTTAACTTTGTTTAAAATTGAATAAAATTTGAAACGAAAATCCACCTTTATTGTTCAACTAACAAAAAGGCTCCTGAGGGATTCGAACTCTTGACCTCCAGTTTACTAGACTGGCGCTCTAACCAACTGAGCTAAGGAGCCATCGATATATTTAGGAAGTGTGAGTGATATTGACATTGCACATTCACCATCAGGTAGCGTGGCCGAGTGGTCTAAGGCGCTGGTTTTAGGCACCAGTCTCTTCGGAGGCGTGGGTTCGAATCCCACCGCTGCCAATAAAATATGTTTTGTTAATAACTTTCCGCATTAGTGTGTCCCCTGGTTTTGAGATTAATTGCGCATGCGTCATAATTATGCGTATCCTCGTCGAAATGACATATAGCCAACTTAAGTAGCAGTGTACGGTCAGTCAACAGTGTTGCTGCGATGGCCGAGTGGTTAAGGCGTTGGACTCGAAATCCAATGGGCACTGCCCTCGCAGGTTCGAATCCTGCTCGCAGCGGAATCGTTTTATTTTCTTTTTAAGATTCAATTTTCTCCACAGTTTGGGAGAATTTTCGTTTCGACTCAATTAGATACATGTATATATTAATTTGAACAACTACTGCAAAGATAGTGGGTATATCCCGAAATCACAATTAATGTAATGTGAAATCAACGCAGAATGCATTCAATAGATTCAGTTCAGTGAGAATAGCGTTCCAGTTGAAAATACCTCGACAGCTGCGATGGCCGAGTGGTTAAGGCGTTGGACTTGAAATCCAATGGGAATTTCCCGCGCAGGTTCGAACCCTGCTCGCAGCGAATTTTGTTTTTTTGGTCGCATTTTACTTATGCCTTTTGGTGCAGTTATGACAAAAAATTAGATATTGACGTACATCTCACAATTGTATGAGTGTTCTTAAACCGGCCTCATTATCAAGTTAAGTAATGTGAGAATTTCCTCAGAACCAGTATATTGTAAATGAAACCCAAAGTCCCAGTTACAAACCGTTAATGGTCAACATTAGACGGCTGGCTGACATTTCTAATTGCAAAACACAAAAAAACTTAAACTTTGAACCAAAAAGGCTCCTGAGGGATTCGAACCCTCGACCTCCAGTTTACTAGACTGGCGCTCTTTCTTTTTTTTTTATCTTTTATTATAAAATAATTATTATAAGCAATGTGCTACAGTAACAAACAAAACGACGACATTTATATACACATGAAGTTACAATGAAAACAGTGATAATTCTTATATTTTATATTTGGTTTGGCACTATTTTCCTAATAGAAAAGCTGTACAGAAGCCTATATTATGTGATATATATCTGGTATACATATATCGGACTTTCCTTGTAGATAATTTCTAAAAAACTAATTTTACTACCATGGAATTTTTAACAGTGTTTCCAGGTGTAGCGAAGATAATGTTTCGGTGTGATGTAGGCGAAGTAACTCTAAAATTTCATCAAGTATTTTCATTCGACAATCTCCGTGTATCTCCGTACGCATACGAAGATTGACGAGGTTTGCGGAATTGTTCGGTGCAGTTCGTACACGTGTTTTTAACTGGAACATAAATTATTCCTTTAAAAATGGACTAATATATCTACAAAAAGGATATTGTAGTCATATCGATGTTGTCTGTTGTCTCTATGAAGTCTACGGTGAGTTTCATAGAGGAAAATAACCATATATCTGTGGGAAAAAGCACTTTAGCTTCGCCAAATTTTCGTGTTGATGTCTTCGACTTCAGCCCATGGGCTGGATCACGCCATGAATCTCCACTCGGGGCGTGAGCCAGAGCAGAGACCCATGGCACGATCCACCCATGTGCCAATATTGTGTGATAAAATGGACACGATATTATGAATATATTTGTTGTTTCACCATGTAAATATGCAAATTTATAAATTTATAAATATAAATGTAATAATATATTATTAATAATAATAAAATGGTTTGTTATTAATATTATACTAATAACACAATTTCCCAGGGCGCCACGGTCCATCAACAGCCCGACAGGAAGGACCAACAACCCGAGGTCCCACCAGAGGCCCGAAACGCAGTTAAGGGCCTCTAATGGGCCCAAGGGCTGCCAATCACCCATGAATCCTGACGAAGGTCCACCAAAAAACCCCGGCACCCGACAAAACCATGCCATTACCATTCCGCCTAGTGTGATCTCTTGATCAGTGATTTGACCAGAAGAGGGCGGCGGGCCCCACTGAAAACAAAGCCTCAATAACGCCCGCCGTCCGCCTCCAGTCAACCTCACCTCAAAATTTTGGATTTATATCGTGCAGGTAAAATACTGTTATTCTACTGGAGAAAGCTCTCTAAGCCTAAAGTGGTAATAATTATTCATAGCAACATACATGCTTATGGTTCTGTACATTTATATTTTGCGACATATTTATGTTAACCCTGTTCCATTATTATAATCGTGAATTCTGAATGGCACAAACCTGTGTCTGTTTTGCATACAGATGGATTTTTATTTATTTCTTTCTTTCTTTTATTTTTTTTTTTCAGGTAAAACTTATTTGTGTGCTGCATCTGATGAGTCGCGACTCGGTGACAAGTTGGAAATTCCAGAAAACTGGCATTCGTGGGATTGGCCTTGAATAGATATTCTTCGGCATGTCGGTTTCACTCCGCTCTGATGTGTCTTATCCTGTGATACAGTCTGAACAGTGGACCAGTTTTCTTGTATGGCTTAAAAACTGGGATCTAACAGAATTAGATCAATAATTATATTTTTAGGTGAGAAAAAGTCATGTGAAGTATCATACTCAATGTACTCACTATCTATCTTAATATATAAATATATTACATTTGATCCTCAGGAAAGTCTGTGGGCTCTGTGAGGTTTCGGCAGCTTTGTATAGTAAATATGGTGTGGCGAGCGCCAACTTATCACTGTGTATCATGCGTCATGCTACACTAGTGATTGCGTACTCTATCACAGAACCCAAAGACACCCCCAAGGATAAAATATAAATTTCAATATTTAATATAACTCACAAAAGTACATATGACCTTTTAAATGTCTGTGAATGAAAAATTATACAAACATTCAATAACAACACACCTACATGTATACATTGCAATGGAATTATAGACAATTACTGAATTATAAATTAAGGTGGAGTCCTTTAGTTTTACATGAGTGTTTCTTTGCAAACTATTACATGTAGTTCAAAGTTGGGTTTCGATAATTAATAATAAAAATAATTCAGGGACGTGTCTTATCGGTACACGTACATTGGGGTGTTTTGGGCAGGGGGCAGTGCATAAACATGTTTTGATCTTTCAAATGTTAGTAAGAACAAAAACAAAACAAAAACTTCTAAAAGCTTTTATTCCTATTGACTTCTGAAATGTTTGAAAAGTTTCGGTTTTTTAAATTAGGGATGTATGCATATAACTATAATTTTAGGGAGGGGTTTAATTGTATTCCCTCTTCTCGGTCAAGTTGGTCGTTTTCAAAATAGGGACTGATTTGCTATTTATAGGTATGGATCTATTTCTCTATATGTATTGTGTATACGTTGTGTTACATAAAGGGTGGGGGAGGGGCCGGGGGGGGGGGGGGAATTAAAATAAATAAATTAATAAATTGATATTAATATTTACATTTATGAATGATCACTTCATTTTTCAGTGATATACCAGTAATACATTAATACATGGTGCTTGCTTGTATCTTATGCAATTCACATATTTCTGCGCTCGTATCATTACGAAAGATCTAGTTTTGGCTTTCCATCAGTAAAATAGAGTATTGGATTCCCAGCCACTAGATATTTACTGAATTTTTCTTGCCAACCGTGATCTACTGTATATTGATGAAAGTATTCCACATGATCATGCATGATTTTTGAAAAAAGAAAATAGATGTCAATAATTTTCTGTTTTTTCAGACAGAAATTTCTTCGCTTCCATACAGCTAACCTGTATGAACTATACATTAAATTCAGGAAATGATAGTTTGGTGTGATTGAAAATTTATCCTGCCCAAACAAAATATACTTCTCGAATTCCTTGTCTGACACTGCTTTGTTATCATGATGCATTATATCTATAAGGCGCTTAAATTTCCATTTAAAATTTGTCAGACAAGGACAAGACTGAAAAATATGTTGTATATTTTCTACCTCTGAGTGGCATATTTTACACAGGCTGCTGTCTATTTTCCCAATTTTTTTCTGCTTTTCTAGTGTGAACACGGTATTATGGTAAATTTTGAAATCCAAAAATTTCATTTCGCATGATTTGATTGGTAAGTAAACTATCTCCCATTTAAGTTTATCTATAACTATTGAGCTGTGCGCAAACAATTTCATCCAATGCTGTTCTCCTGTGGGAATTTGGAAATGTTTTTCTCTCATTAGATCATATGCTATTTTTGTTGATATATTTTGTACTTCTGAAAAATTTCCACTTGAGTGTGGGTATTTTAAATTTGTATCGTTACTTTCCAGTTCTGCCAGCGATGATTGGGAGATAGTTTCATACCAACCACTTGGTAACGCTGTCAGGATGATCCTGTATTGAGTGGTGACTTGGCTGCATGTGCACTGGTCTGAACCGCATACTAAATCATGGATGGAGCTTGATGGCAAAAATCCTGGTATGTATTCATAAATAATGTCTTTGATTCTTGTTATACCCGCATGTACAAAATTTTCAAACCACAATGTTTTATTTATGAATTTGATCATGCTATTATCAAAAAGGCATAAATGGTGTATATCTTTATCAGGGTATTGCATTTCCCCATTGTTCCTGTTAATCTTATTCCATGCATAAAGTATTTCTTGGTAGAAGTTTGGCATTGTCTTGAGCAACTTTTTATCAATATCTTGATAGAATATGCCTTTATTCAGTTGTAAATCTTTATAATTTTGAAAATGGTACTCCATAAAGACAACCCATGGAAATTTACTTTGATTGTATCGCTTAACCCATTTCAATCTCATTGCATCTCTTTTCAGGATAATATCTGCCAAATTAAGTCCACCATCCATGATTTTTCCAATAGCTGTTGTGTATTTTATGACATTGTAATCACTGCCCCATAAATAATGTAAGCACAATGATTTGATTTTGTTCACATAAAAATCTGGTATACATAAAACATTTAATGGGTACCACATTGTAGACAATAGGAGACTGTTGATCACCAAGCTCTTCCCTTGAGAGGTCAAATTTCTTCCTCGCCAGAAATATAGTGTGTTTGATATTTTTTGTACTTTTTTCGACCAATTTAGTGTTTCGCATTCCTTTTTGTCTGGGCCAAGATAAATCCCTAGTATTTCTATGCTCTTGTTGATACATTGCAAAGGGAGGTCTCTGTTGTCTCTATGTTTTGACGCTCCCAAGGGAAGAATTTGTGATTTCTGCATATTAATTACAGCACATGATCCTTTAGAATAAGAATTAAAACATTTCATAACTTCCTGAATAGATTTTTTGTCTGAAACAGTAATTTTGTTGTCATCTGCATGTTGGAAGATTTTGCATTCTGTATTTGTTATTGGCATTTGTATTCCTCTTATTTTCAGGTTGCTGTTTATAAGCTTGGCCAATGGCTCTGAACACAGGACATAAAGAAGTGGTGAAAGAGGACACCCTTGTCGCACGGAGGATTCGACTGCGAAAAAAGAGGATAGATGCCCATTGATCTTCAGACAGCTCCGAGCATTAGTGTACATAAGTCTAATCCGAGAAATGAACTTTTCACCAAAATTGAGTCTCTTGAGGAGATCAAAAATATACTGATGTGATATTTTATCAAATGCTTTATAAAGATCTATTTTCATGAGATAACCGGTTTTGTTCTGTTCTTCTACGTAATCGATAATGTCCCTAATGCTTGACACAGTTTCACTTAGGTCTCGGCCTGGTACGCTACATGTTTGGAAAGTTGATAGTATTGTATGCACAACTTCCTTCAGACGATCTGACAGAACTTTTGCATACAACTTCCTATCAACCCCTAAGAGTGATATAGGTCTCCAATTATCTAAGTTGGATTTATCTCCTTTTTTGTGCAGTAAAATTATTATGCCTTTCTCCATTGATCTTGAAAGGGCATTGCATACTTCCATTCTATTGAATAATGATACTACGATAGGACCTATTTTATCCCAAAATTTTAAATAGAAGTCCCTGGTCAACCCATCAAGTCCTGGACTTTTGGAAGGAGCCATTGATTTGAGTGCCTTTGTCATTTCTTCTAGTGTAAATGGGCCATCCAACGTTACTTTTTGATTTTCCGTTAGCTTATCCTGCAATGAGTCTAGAAGTACTTTCTCTGCTTCTATATCAATATCATTATGTTCATATAGCTGGCCGTAGAATTTTGTCGCATGATCTAAAATCTCGAAAATATTTTGTATTCTTTTTCCAGAATCATCTGTTAAAAACCTGACAGAATTTTTCTCTTGTCGGTAGCGTTCTAATTCGTAAAAATACTTGGAATTTTTTTCTGATTCCAAGTGATGTTTTGATTTTGACCGTATTATAGCAGCCTTACATCTGTTTTGTTCATAAATATTCAACTTACTCATAATATCCTCTATTTTATATATATTTTGATATTCTTTTGGCCTTCCGCATTCGATACTTAGTTGCTTTTGTAAAGAAAATTCCTCTCGTCTTTCTTCTCTTGACATGTTTTGGGAATGTGAGATTGCTAATTTCTTTACTTTGTATTTGAAATTATCCCACCAAATCAATGGCTCACTTTCAAACAGAGGACATTCTAATGAAACACTGAGAAGCTTATGTATTACATCTACGAACATATATATTGTCGCTTAGCAATCGATCATTGAAGACCCAAACTCCAGGACCTTTTTCAAGCTTATCTAAGTTTATATTGGCTGAAAGAATAGCATGGTCACTCAAAGTATTATAATATATAAACGAGTATTGCACATATTCTGCGATATTTTTATCACAAAATATGTAGTCGATCCTACTTTGCTGCAAGAGACCATTGGTGATGCGATGCCATGTGAATTGTTTTTTATCGTAATTTTTCATGCGCCATATATCTACTAGTTTCCTGTCGTCTATTATCATATTAAAAGTATTTGAAGTTTTATCTGGAATGCCATTATGGCGATCGATTCCATTTAACACCGTGTTGAAATCTCCTAGAACAATGTTATTGGAAAACTGTTTTAGATATTTGTTTAACTCTTTCAAAAAGTTTACCTTTGGTGTGTATGCATTTGGGACATAAACATTGTGTATATTGTAAATTTGGTCTTCAATCTGCATTTCTATATGCAAATGTCTACCTTCAATATCTGCGTACTTCACTTTAAAATTATGTTTATACTTTTTAGTAACAAGAAAGGCCACCCCTCTTGACTGACTACCATAATTATTGTAAACAATTTCTCCAGGCCATAAATGTTTGTACATTTTTATGAAATCAGTATCCCAATGAGTCTCTTGCAGTGCAATAAGATCAAATCGTTTGTAGCTACATAGCTCAAAGACATTTTTTATTTTTTCTATACTTCTTAGACCGTTCACATTATATGTTGACAACAGTACCATTATAAGGCACAAAGAAGAATATATTGTAACTTTTATATCCATTATAATTGTTCTGTGGGGTTTTTTTTATGAAGCGACTCTGCTTTCTTGTAATTTGGAATAGGATTATACCTTGATCGTCTTTTTTCGACCATTTTTCCTCCCTGACCAGTCATCGTCTGTTCCTCTTTTTTCGTCACATCATTCACTTCCATTTCAGAGTTAGTTTCCGAGTCTCCTTGCCCTTGGCTGACCGTTGGTTGTACCACTGATACCTCCTGTGTATCCTTATCATCGCCCACCGCTGCCTCAGTGTTTCCTCCAAGGTCAGGTTCGTTTTCACCCTCATTCAGCTCCTTCGATGAGTTATTAGAATCATTTTCCATATTTTGCTCTTTCGGTTGCTCGTTTTCTATTTTCTCTTCTATCCCTGGTGTAATAATTTCTGCCTCCTTCGGTTTGACCTTGTCTGATGTCTCGACATTAATTTCATCACTGTCCCTATCTGACTTCTCTCCTTTTCCATCATTATTAACCTGGGCCATTTCCTTTTCATCTTCTGCATCACCCTCTTCTTCATCCATGCCTTTATCATCAAAGAAAGAATTGACATTATCCTGATCCCTTTTGAGCATAGATTCAGCTTCTTTATGGGAAATTTGAAGATATTCCCTTAAACAAACAATTTGATCGGCAGCACCTTGTGTGAGAGGGCGACCATCTGAGTCTGTTGGGGTGCATTCACAGTCCACTTCAGGTCTTTTGCAGGCTTTGCAATTCACACACTGTGCTGCTCTGTGCGAACTGAGTCCACATCGGTAACAAATAATCTTCGGACAAGTTGACGATTGATGTTCATCCGAAAAACAGATTCCGCACACTTTGACTTGACCATTGTGAATAACGCGGAAAGATTTCACCCCATCTGCCGTGCTAAACTTCATTACTGGAGGTAACGCTTTGACTGCATCAGGGAATTTTACTCTCACATGGCGCGTCCCATCAGCGACATTTGTTCCCTTGTGATATCGCCTCTTTATTTCATCCATTTCTTTAATATCAAAGGATTTCAGTTTTTCTGTGATCTCATTATCAGTGATATATGCTGGTAGGTGCATAATTGAGACAACCACTTTCTGGTTTGAAAGGAATCTTGGTTGGTAATTTGGTTTCCTGATCTCTATGGCACTTACTAGGATTTCTGCACTCTTTTGGCTGCATATGGTTAAATCGAAGGCATCCTTCCCAACGGGGACACATGCCATAACTGTATCTGGCCCTATAATCTTCTCCACATATGCAATTGTTGATGTAGCTGTAGTGGTTTTGAAATCACCTACATGCAGCCTCACTGTACAGTCTTTTTGGTAACTATCTTTTTGATTCTGATGTGCATTGGAAGTTGATGACAAAGCTGATGCATATGAAGGTCTGTTTTGCTGGGTATTTGCAGAGGATGAACTGCTACCTGCTTCTGTAGGTTTTGGCTTTGGGTCTGGGGGGTTTTCTTTGTCGCCCATTTTCGCTGTCACTTACTTGTGATGACAACGAAAAAACGTCTCCAAGAACTGGAAAAATTCCAGTTATTAAAACGCACAAGATTACTTTGTTACATCTTGCGGTTTTCTGTAGTTATAAACTCTGATAAATTGCTTATAATCTTCGAAAATAGAAAAATATTTCGCTTGATCAAAACAAACGTCTTTCCCGCTTCAATCGTGAACCGGAAGTGTTACTGGCGCTCTAACCAACTGAGCTAAGGAGCCTACGTTATTTTTAGGAAGTGTGAGTGATATTGACATTGCACATTCACCATCAGGTAGCGTGGCCGAGTGGTCTAAGGCGCTGGTTTTAGGCACCAGTCTCTTCGGAGGCGTGGGTTCGAATCCCACCGCTGCCAATAAAATGTTTTGTTAATAACTTTCCGCATTAGTGTGTCCCCGAGTTTAGAGATTAATTGCGCATGCGTCATAATTATGCGTATCCTCGTCGAAATGACATATAGCCAAATTAAGTAGCAGTGTACGGTCGTTCAACATTGTTGCTGCGATGGCCGAGTGGTTAAGGCGTTGGACTCGAAATCCAATGGGCACTGCCCTCGCAGGTTCGAATCCTGCTCGCAGCGGAATCATTTTATTTTATTTTTAAGATTCAATTTTCTCCACAGTTTGGGAGAATTTTCGTTTCGACTCAATTAGATACATGTACATATTAATTTGAAGAAAAAAACTACTGCAAAGATAGTGTGTATATCCCGAAATCACAATGTTATATTGTGTAATCAACGCAGAATGCATTCAATAGATTCAGTTCAGTGAGAATAGAGTTCCAGTTGAAAATACCTCGACAGCTGCGATGGCCGAGTGGTTAAGGCGTTGGACTTGAAATCCAATGGGAATTTCCCGCGAAGGTTCGAACCCTGCTCGCAGCGAATTTAGTTTTTTTTAATCGCATTTTACTTTTGCCTTTTGGTGCAGTTATGACAAAAAATGAGATATTGACGTACATCTCACAATTGTATGAATGTTTTTAAACCGGCCTCATTATCAAGTTAAGTAATGCGAGAATTTCCTCACAGAACTAGTATACTGTAATGAAACCCAAAGTCCCAGTTACAAGCCGTTAATGGTCAACATTAGACAGCTGGCTGACATTTCTAATTGCAAAACACAAAAAAACTTAAACTTTGAACCAAAAAGGCTCCTGAGGGATTCGAACCCTCGACCTCCAGTTTACTAGACTGGCGCTCTAACCAACTGAGCTAAGGAGCCAGGCGATTATTATTTCTCACGAGACGGTGATCAATGTTCGTCTCCTATTGCAATGGACACCAATCAAACTGCAAATTAGAGTCTGCATTTCACAAGACGAGGTGGCCGAGTGGTTAAGGCGATGGACTGCTAATCCATTGGGGTTTCCCCGCGTGGGTTCGAATCCCATCCTCGTCGTTGAATATTTTAATCGATTTTTACGTTATTTTTATGTACATCGCGGTGTGTCGCAGTTATCAGCTTCGTGAAAAAGATCTCAAATTCATTTTTAGCAAGACCATGCCATGAACAATACATGCCAATACAGAAGAGTAATCACGACAGAAATGGTGTAAGCCTCCGTGGCCTATTGGATAAGGCACCGGCCTCCTAAGCCGGGGATTGCGGGTTCGAGTCCCGTCGGAGGTGGTAAAAAAAATTTCTTTCCTTTTTATTCTGTTTCAATATTTCTTAGTTTATAAATGTATTCTCAAGACAACATAATGATATACAACATTTTGGTTTTGAGGCGGTATGCAATTATATTTTTGAGGCGGCATGGCAATAATAAACTCTTAACTTTGTTTAAAATTGAATAAAATTTGAAACGAAAATCCACCTTTATTGTTCAACTAACAAAAAGGCTCCTGAGGGATTCGAACCCTCGACCTCCAGTTTACTAGACTGGCGCTCTAACCAACTGAGCTAAGGAGCCTACGTTATTTTTAGGAAGTGTGAGTGATATTGACATTGCACATTCACCATCAGGTAGCGTGGCCGAGTGGTCTAAGGCGCTGGTTTTAGGCACCAGTCTCTTCGGAGGCGTGGGTTCGAATCCCACCGCTGCCAATAAAATGTTTTGTTAATAACTTTCCGCATTAGTGTGTCCCCGAGTTTAGAGATTAATTGCGCATGCGTCATAATTATGCGTATCCTCGTCGAAATGACATATAGCCAAATTAAGTAGCAGTGTACGGTCGTTCAACATTGTTGCTGCGATGGCCGAGTGGTTAAGGCGTTGGACTCGAAATCCAATGGGCACTGCCCTCGCAGGTTCGAATCCTGCTCGCAGCGGAATCATTTTATTTTCTTTTTAAGATTCAATTTTCTCCACAGTTTGGGAGAATTTTCGTTTCGACTCAATTAGATACATGTACATATTAATTTGAAGAAAAAAACTACTGCAAAGATAGTGTGTATATCCCGAAATCACAATGTTATATTGTGTAATCAACGCAGAATGCATTCAATAGATTCAGTTCAGTGAGAATAGAGTTCCAGTTGAAAATACCTCGACAGCTGCGATGGCCGAGTGGTTAAGGCGTTGGACTTGAAATCCAATGGGAATTTCCCGCGCAGGTTCGAACCCTGCTCGCAGCGAATTTAGTTTTTTTTAATCGCATTTTACTTTTGCCTTTTGGTGCAGTTATGACAAAAAATGAGATATTGACGTACATCTCACAATTGTATGAATGTTTTTAAACCGGCCTCATTATCAAGTTAAAGGAATAGGGTGCTGAAAAAACAATAATATTTTCTTTCAATATACCGATAATATATATATATAATGTCCATTGGGCGCATATAATCTAATATTGGGCCGCCATTCGTTATTTTTATAACGATTATAAAAAATTCCGAAGTTAGCCGAAGATTTTGTTGTAGACGAAGTCACGTGATCATCGGCCCGATCACGTGATTGCCACATGTAAACAGAAGCATAGCACGTGATTGATCACGTGGTAACCAATCGACAACGCATAGATACGCTACGGCAGTATTTTAAGTTTGCATGTAGTCGATCGCGGCTTTTGAAGATTGTCGCGTTATCACACTACGAATGCAAAACTTTGCCTAAAACATCGCCGTTCTCGTAATTAAATGTCTTTATCGTGTTATTATTATATGTATCGCGATGTGTTGTTACTATAAAGCCATGCCCGTATATTATTCAGTTTTGCGCGCATTTATCTATATAAACACGTGCTCGTGTTTATATATATTTTTTTCGTTACCGGAATAGTCCAAGTTATATTATATATTAATATAAATATTGCATATATATGCGAAGACTTGCACAGTTATTATGCAATTATCATCTCGCAAACATTCCAATTTCCAGACGACCTTTGTCTTATGTCAATAAAGAGCGTTTCGTTTTAATTTATCGTAACGCGGTAAAAAAAAATATCGGTTTATTGCTGTCGGATTTAATCAATTATAATCAAGTCATTCATTACCAATATGATATGATAAGTTCATTTTTCTTGGTTATGAATCATGTATATATTAGGGTAATATGGTGTTTATATATATTTCGGAATATTGCTTCCCCTACCCCCAAACTATCTTGCCGACTGTCACTGATGAAATCACTGCGTTTATGCGTGGTTATTGGCCTATAAAATTAACATTATATGGATGCGGTCTATTGAAATGCAGGTCATAACTCGACCTCTATGTGTCAATTACGCATAACAATAGGATTATGAAATATATAAACGTTCGCCGTGGTTCGTTTAAACATCCAATCATATATAACACATTTTGAAGGAGGGATAATAATCCGGTTTAATATGTAAGCACATATACAAGCGTTCTTTATTCGCAATATATTGTAATAGTGAACGCTCTTTATCGCGTCAAGGTAAAGGGACTGGACTTAGAACAGTTGTCATCGTGATTTTTTTACTGATTACACCAATACAGGTCAATACATGTACACGAACTTCCGATATGCATGCTTTATATATCCTTCCAAGTCATAGCAATTTCCGCTTTATTAAACTCTTTTTATTCGTACCATATTAGGAAAACTCTTAACATGGAACGCTCTTTATTGACCCATGGTGAAAGAAATGGGGAATCGACTTAGAATAGTTGTTATCGTGATTTATTCAACATACTCTCCACTTTAACTGCAATTGTATGTATTCGTAACCATGACTGACTTGTCAAATACAACGCTCTTTATTTGGTACATGTAATCGGTTTCTGATTTTGCGCAACGAGTTTCCCACAGAAATCGCGCCAAATGGCACGTAAACGAACATCATTTGGAAATGAATACAGCATTATACCTAACTGAGAGTCACTAGACCGGCCACAGCCGAAAACATTGCATTTATATGGCATTGTTACGAATGAATGATTGTAAATACGGGACACTCGGGGTATATATACGGAAAATTAAAACAACATCGTGAACACGCGCCCTAATAGAGTTCACATGCCTGCTCGTGTTTTTATAAGCTTTATTTTTGACACGAAAGTGTTACATACCCCGCTCAATCGGCCTTCTATAGTTTTTTTGTCAAAACAATAAGTTTCCAAACAGCGCTTAAGACAAATCACAAGTGAATATAACTCACCGCGCGATGACAATTAACAATGTGTATACAATGCTATTGATATTCCCCGCAGTAAGTCCATCACGCTCACGCGCTGAGGTCTATTCCGTCGTCATATAGGTAGACACAATTAACTCCGATTCCGTGTTTTTAATTAGTTTACCTCGCTTGACGTCATGCGAGGTTTTGCGACGGAGAAAGCCGACAACCGCTGGCGGTATTATTTATTTATTTCTCGGCTTAATTATTACGCGATTTTTATGGGACTTGGATTATTGTGATCACAATAGGGGTGGCTTTCCGATAGAGTTTTGTTGTTTCATGAGCATTGTAATCCTTTAAGTAATGCGAGAATTTCCTCACAGAACTAGTATACTGTAATGAAACCCAAAGTCCCAGTTACAAGCCGTTAATGGTCAACATTAGACAGCTGGCTGACATTTCTAATTGCAAAACACAAAAAAACTTAAACTTTGAACCAAAAAGGCTCCTGAGGGATTCGAACCCTCGACCTCCAGTTTACTAGACTGGCGCTCTAACCAACTGAGCTAAGGAGCCAGGCGATTATTATTTCTCACGAGACGGTGATCAATGTTCGTCTCCTATTGCAATGGACACCAATCAAACTGCAAATTAGAGTCTGCATTTCACAAGACGAGGTGGCCGAGTGGTTAAGGCGATGGACTGCTAATCCATTGGGGTTTCCCCGCATGGGTTCGAATCCCATCCTCGTCGTTGAATATTTTAATCGATTTTTACGTTATTTTTATGTACATCGCGGTGTGTCGCAGTTATCAGCTTCGTGAAAAAGATCTCAAATTCATTTTTAGCAAGACCATGCCATGAACAATACATGCCAATACAGAAGAGTAATCACGACAGAAATGGTGTAAGCCTCCGTGGCCTAATGGATAAGGCACCGGCCTCCTAAGCCGGGGATTGCGGGTTCGAGTCCCGTCGGAGGTGGTAAATTTTTTTTCTTTCCTTTTTATTCTGTTTCAATATTTCTTAGTTTATAAATGTATTCTCAAGACAACATAATGATATACAACATTTTGGTTTTGAGGCGGTATGCAATTATATTTTTGAGGCGGCATGGCAATAATAAACTCTTAACTTTGTTTAAAATTGAATAAAATTTGAAACGAAAATCCACCTTTATTGTTCAACTAACAAAAAGGCTCCTGAGGGATTCGAACCCTCGACCTCCAGTTTACTAGACTGGCGCTCTAACCAACTGAGCTAAGGAGCCTACGTTATTTTTAGGAAGTGTGAGTGATATTGACATTGCACATTCACCATCAGGTAGCGTGGCCGAGTGGTCTAAGGCGCTGGTTTTAGGCACCAGTCTCTTCGGAGGCGTGGGTTCGAATCCCACCGCTGCCAATAAAATGTTTTGTTAATAACTTTCCGCATTAGTGTGTCCCCGAGTTTAGAGATTAATTGCGCATGCGTCATAATTATGCGTATCCTCGTCGAAATGACATATAGCCAAATTAAGTAGCAGTGTACGGTCGTTCAACATTGTTGCTGCGATGGCCGAGTGGTTAAGGCGTTGGACTCGAAATCCAATGGGCACTGCCCTCGCAGGTTCGAATCCTGCTCGCAGCGGAATCATTTTATTTTCTTTTTAAGATTCAATTTTCTCCACAGTTTGGGAGAATTTTCGTTTCGACTCAATTAGATACATGTACATATTAATTTGAAGAAAAAAACTACTGCAAAGATAGTGTGTATATCCCGAAATCACAATGTTATATTGTGTAATCAACGCAGAATGCATTCAATAGATTCAGTTCAGTGAGAATAGAGTTCCAGTTGAAAATACCTCGACAGCTGCGATGGCCGAGTGGTTAAGGCGTTGGACTTGAAATCCAATGGGAATTTCCCGCGCAGGTTCGAACCTTGCTCGCAGCGAATTTTGTTTTTTTTAATCGCATTTTACTTTTGCCTTTTGGTGCAGTTATGACAAAAAATGAGATATTGACGTACATCTCACAATTGTATGAATGTTTTTAAACCGGCCTCATTATCAAGTTAAGTAATGCGAGAATTTCCTCACAGAACTAGTATACTGTAATGAAACCCAAAGTCCCAGTTACAAGCCGTTAATGGTCAACATTAGACAGCTGGCTGACATTTCTAATTGCAAAACACAAAAAAACTTAAACTTTGAACCAAAAAGGCTCCTGAGGGATTCGAACCCTCGACCTCCAGTTTACTAGACTGGCGCTCTAACCAACTGAGCTAAGGAGCCAGGCGATTATTATTTCTCACGAGACGGTGATCAATGTTCGTCTCCTATTGCAATGGACACCAATCAAACTGCAAATTAGAGTCTGCATTTCACAAGACGAGGTGGCCGAGTGGTTAAGGCGATGGACTGCTAATCCATTGGGGTTTCCCCGCGTGGGTTCGAATCCCATCCTCGTCGTTGAATATTTTAATCGATTTTTACGTTATTTTTATGTACATCGCGGTGTGTCGCAGTTATCAGCTTCGTGAAAAAGATCTCAAATTCATTTTTAGCAAGACCATGCCATGAACAATACATGCCAATACAGAAGAGTAATCACGACAGAAATGGTGTAAGCCTCCGTGGCCTAATGGATAAGGCACCGGCCTCCTAAGCCGGGGATTGCGGGTTCGAGTCCCGTCGGAGGTGGTAAATTTTTTTTCTTTCCTTTTTATTCTGTTTCAATATTTCTTAGTTTATAAATGTATTCTCAAGACAACATAATGATATACAACATTTTGGTTTTGAGGCGGTATGCAATTATATTTTTGAGGCGGCATGGCAATAATAAACTCTTAACTTTGTTTAAAATTGAATAAAATTTGAAACGAAAATCCACCTTTATTGTTCAACTAACAAAAAGGCTCCTGAGGGATTCGAACCCTCGACCTCCAGTTTACTAGACTGGCGCTCTAACCAACTGAGCTAAGGAGCCTACGTTATTTTTAGGAAGTGTGAGTGATATTGACATTGCACATTCACCATCAGGTAGCGTGGCCGAGTGGTCTAAGGCGCTGGTTTTAGGCACCAGTCTCTTCGGAGGCGTGGGTTCGAATCCCACCGCTGCCAATAAAATGTTTTGTTAATAACTTTCCGCATTAGTGTGTCCCCGAGTTTAGAGATTATTTGCGCATGCGTCATAATTATGCGTATCCTCGTCGAAATGACATATAGCCAAATTAAGTAGCAGTGTACGGTCGTTCAACATTGTTGCTGCGATGGCCGAGTGGTTAAGGCGTTGGACTCGAAATCCAATGGGCACTGCCCTCGCAGGTTCGAATCCTGCTCGCAGCGGAATCATTTTATTTTCTTTTTAAGATTCAATTTTCTCCACAGTTTGGGAGAATTTTCGTTTCGACTCAATTAGATACATGTACATATTAATTTGAAGAAAAAAACTACTGCAAAGATAGAGTGTATATCCCGAAATCACAATGTTATATTGTGTAATCAACGCAGAATGCATTCAATAGATTCAGTTCAGTGAGAATAGAGTTCCAGTTGAAAATACCTCGACATCTGCGATGGCCGAGTGGTTAAGGCGTTGGACTTGAAATCCAATGGGAATTTCCCGCGCAGGTTCGAACCCTGCTCGCAGCGAATTTAGTTTTTTTTAATCGCATTTTACTTTTGCCTTTTGGTGCAGTTATGACAAAAAATGAGATATTGACGTACATCTCACAATTGTATGAATGTTTTTAAACCGGCCTCATTATCAAGTTAAGTAATGCGAGAATTTCCTCACAGAACTAGTATACTGTAATGAAACCCAAAGTCCCAGTTACAAGCCGTTAATGGTCAACATTAGACAGCTGGCTGACATTTCTAATTGCAAAACACAAAAAAACTTAAACTTTGAACCAAAAAGGCTCCTGAGGGATTCGAACCCTCGACCTCCAGTTTACTAGACTGGCGCTCTAACCAACTGAGCTAAGGAGCCAGGCGATTATTATTTCTCACGAGACGGTGATCAATGTTCGTCTCCTATTGCAATGGACACCAATCAAACTGCAAATTAGAGTCTGCATTTCACAAGACGAGGTGGCCGAGTGGTTAAGGCGATGGACTGCTAATCCATTGGGGTTTCCCCGCGTGGGTTCGAATCCCATCCTCGTCGTTGAATATTTTAATCGATTTTTACGTTATTTTTATGTACATCGCGGTGTGTCGCAGTTATCAGCTTCGTGAAAAAGATCTCAAATTCATTTTTAGCAAGACCATGCCATGAACAATACATGCCAATACAGAAGAGTAATCACGACAGAAATGGTGTAAGCCTCCGTGGCCTAATGGATAAGGCACCGGCCTCCTAAGCCGGGGATTGCGGGTTCGAGTCCCGTCGGAGGTGGTAAATTTTTTTTCTTTCCTTTTTATTCTGTTTCAATATTTCTTAGTTTATAAATGTATTCTCAAGACAACATAATGATATACAACATTTTGGTTTTGAGGCGGTATGCAATTATATTTTTGAGGCGGCATGGCAATAATAAACTCTTAACTTTGTTTAAAATTGAATAAAATTTGAAACGAAAATCCACCTTTATTGTTCAACTAACAAAAAGGCTCCTGAGGGATTCGAACCCTCGACCTCCAGTTTACTAGACTGGCGCTCTAACCAACTGAGCTAAGGAGCCTACGTTATTTTTAGGAAGTGTGAGTGATATTGACATTGCACATTCACCATCAGGTAGCGTGGCCGAGTGGTCTAAGGCGCTGGTTTTAGGCACCAGTCTCTTCGGAGGCGTGGGTTCGAATCCCACCGCTGCCAATAAAATGTTTTGTTAATAACTTTCCGCATTAGTGTGTCCCCGAGTTTAGATATTAATTGCGCATGCGTCATAATTATGCGTATCCTCGTCGAAATGACATATAGCCAAATTAAGTAGCAGTGTACGGTCGTTCAACATTGTTGCTGCGATGGCCGAGTGGTTAAGGCGTTGGACTCGAAATCCAATGGGCACTGCCCTCGCAGGTTCGAATCCTGCTCGCAGCGGAATCATTTTATTTTCTTTTTAAGATTCAATTTTCTCCACAGTTTGGGAGAATTTTCGTTTCGACTCAATTAGATACATGTACATATTAATTTGAAGAAAAAAACTACTGCAAAGATAGTGTGTATATCCCGAAATCACAATGTTATATTGTGTAATCAACGCAGAATGCATTCAATAGATTCAGTTCAGTGAGAATAGAGTTCCAGTTGAAAATACCTCGACAGCTGCGATGGCCGAGTGGTTAAGGCGTTGGACTTGAAATCCAATGGGAATTTCCCGCGCAGGTTCGAACCCTGCTCGCAGCGAATTTTGTTTTTTTTAATCGCATTTTACTTTTGCCTTTTGGTGCAGTTATGACAAAAAATGAGATATTGACGTACATCTCACAATTGTATGAATGTTTTTAAACCGGCCTCATTATCAAGTTAAGTAATGCGAGAATTTCCTCACAGAACTAGTATGAAACCCAAAGTCCCAGTTACAAGCCGTTAATGGTCAACATTAGACAGCTGGCTGACATTTCTAATTGCAAAACACAAAAAAACTTAAACTTTGAACCAAAAAGGCTCCTGAGGGATTCGAACCCTCGACCTCCAGTTTACTAGACTGGCGCTCTAACCAACTGAGCTAAGGAGCCAGGCGATTATTATTTCTCACGAGACGGTGATCAATGTTCGTCTCCTATTGCAATGGACACCAATCAAACTGCAAATTAGAGTCTGCATTTCACAAGACGAGGTGGCCGAGTGGTTAAGGCGATGGACTGCTAATCCATTGGGGTTTCCCCGCGTGGGTTCGAATCCCATCCTCGTCGTTGAATATTTTAATCGATTTTTACGTTATTTTTATGTACATCGCGGTGTGTCGCAGTTATCAGCTTCGTGAAAAAGATCTCAAATTCATTTTTAGCAAGACCATGCCATGAACAATACATGCCAATACAGAAGAGTAATCACGACAGAAATGGTGTAAGCCTCCGTGGCCTAATGGATAAGGCACCGGCCTCCTAAGCCGGGGATTGCGGGTTCGAGTCCCGTCGGAGGTGGTAAATTTTTTTTCTTTCCTTTTTATTCTGTTTCAATATTTCTTAGTTTATAAATGTATTCTCAAGACAACATAATGATATACAACATTTTGGTTTTGAGGCGGTATGCAATTATATTTTTGAGGCGGCATGGCAATAATAAACTCTTAACTTTGTTTAAAATTGAATAAAATTTGAAACGAAAATCCACCTTTATTGTTCAACTAACAAAAAGGCTCCTGAGGGATTCGAACCCTCGACCTCCAGTTTACTAGACTGGCGCTCTAACCAACTGAGCTAAGGAGCCTACGTTATTTTTAGGAAGTGTGAGTGATATTGACATTGCACATTCACCATCAGGTAGCGTGGCCGAGTGGTCTAAGGCGCTGGTTTTAGGCACCAGTCTCTTCGGAGGCGTGGGTTCGAATCCCACCGCTGCCAATAAAATGTTTTGTTAATAACTTTCCGCATTAGTGTGTCCCCGAGTTTAGAGATTAATTGCGCATGCGTCATAATTATGCGTATCCTCGTCAAAATGACATATAGCCAAATTAAGTAGCAGTGTACGGTCGTTCAACATTGTTGCTGCGATGGCCGAGTGGTTAAGGCGTTGGACTCGAAATCCAATGGGCACTGCCCTCGCAGGTTCGAATCCTGCTCGCAGCGGAATCATTTTATTTTCTTTTTAAGATTCAATTTTCTCCACAGTTTGGGAGAAATTTCGTTTCGACTCAATTAGATACATGTACATATTAATTTGAAGAAAAAAACTACTGCAAAGATAGTGTGTATATCCCGAAATCACAATGTTATATTGTGTAATCAACGCAGAATGCATTCAATAGATTCAGTTCAGTGAGAATAGAGTTCCAGTTGAAAATACCTCGACAGCTGCGATGGCCGAGTGGTTAAGGCGTTGGACTTGAAATCCAATGGGAATTTCCCGCGCAGGTTCGAACCCTGCTCGCAGCGAATTTTGTTTTTTTTAATCGCATTTTACTTTTGCCTTTTGGTGCAGTTATGACAAAAAATGAGATATTGACGTACATCTCACAATTGTATGAATGTTTTTAAACCGGCCTCATTATCAAGTTAAGTAATGCGAGAATTTCCTCACAGAACTAGTATACTGTAATGAAACCCAAAGTCCCAGTTACAAGCCGTTAATGGTCAACATTAGACAGCTGGCTGACATTTCTAATTGCAAAACACAAAAAAACTTAAACTTTGAACCAAAAAGGCTCCTGAGGGATTCGAACCCTCGACCTCCAGTTTACTAGACTGGCGCTCTAACCAACTGAGCTAAGGAGCCAGGCGATTATTATTTCTCACGAGACGGTGATCAATGTTCGTCTCCTATTGCAATGGACACCAATCAAACTGCAAATTAGAGTCTGCATTTCACAAGACGAGGTGGCCGAGTGGTTAAGGCGATGGACTGCTAATCCATTGGGGTTTCCCCGCGTGGGTTCGAATCCCATCCTCGTCGTTGAATATTTTAATCGATTTTTACGTTATTTTTATGTACATCGCGGTGTGTCGCAGTTATCAGCTTCGTGAAAAAGATCTCAAATTCATTTTTAGCAAGACCATGCCATGAACAATACATGCCAATACAGAAGAGTAATCACGACAGAAATGGTGTAAGCCTCCGTGGCCTAATGGATAAGGCACCGGCCTCCTAAGCCGGGGATTGCGGGTTCGAGTCCCGTCGGAGGTGGTAAATTTTTTTTCTTTCCTTTTTATTCTGTTTCAATATTTCTTAGTTTATAAATGTATTCTCAAGACAACATAATGATATACAACATTTTGGTTTTGAGGCGGTATGCAATTATATTTTTGAGGCGGCATGGCAATAATAAACTCTTAACTTTGTTTAAAATTGAATAAAATTTGAAACGAAAATCCACCTTTATTGTTCAACTAACAAAAAGGCTCCTGAGGGATTCGAACCCTCGACCTCCTGTTTACTAGACTGGCGCTCTAACCAACTGAGCTAAGGAGCCTACGTTATTTTTAGGAAGTGTGAGTGATATTGACATTGCACATTCACCATCAGGTAGCGTGGCCGAGTGGTCTAAGGCGCTGGTTTTAGGCACCAGTCTCTTCGGAGGCGTGGGTTCGAATCCCACCGCTGCCAATAAAATGTTTTGTTAATAACTTTCCGCATTAGTGTGTCCCCGAGTTTAGAGATTAATTGCGCATGCGTCATAATTATGCGTATCCTCGTCGAAATGACATATAGCCAAATTAAGTAGCAGTGTACGGTCGTTCAACATTGTTGCTGCGATGGCCGAGTGGTTAAGGCGTTGGACTCGAAATCCAATGGGCACTGCCCTCGCAGGTTCGAATCCTGCTCGCAGCGGAATCATTTTATTTTCTTTTTAAGATTCAATTTTCTCCACAGTTTGGGAGATATTTTTGACGTACATCTCACAATTGTATGAATGTTTTTAAACCGGCCTCATTATCAAGTTAAGTAATGCGAGAATTTCCTCACAGAACTAGTATACTGTAATGAAACCCAAAGTCCCAGTTACAAGCCGTTAATGGTCAACATTAGACAGCTGGCTGACATTTCTAATTGCAAAACACAAAAAAACTTAAACTTTGAACCAAAAAGGCTCCTGAGGGATTCGAACCCTCGACCTCCAGTTTACTAGACTGGCGCTCTAACCAACTGAGCTAAGGAGCCAGGCGATTATTATTTCTCACGAGACGGTGATCAATGTTCGTCTCCTATTGCAATGGACACCAATCAAACTGCAAATTAGAGTCTGCATTTCACAAGACGAGGTGGCCGAGTGGTTAAGGCGATGGACTGCTAATCCATTGGGGTTTCCCCGCGTGGGTTCGAATCCCATCCTCGTCGTTGAATATTTTAATCGATTTTTACGTTATTTTTATGTACATCGCGGTGTGTCGCAGTTATCAGCTTCGTGAAAAAGATCTCAAATTCATTTTTAGCAAGACCATGCCATGAACAATACATGCCAATACAGAAGAGTAATCACGACTGAAATGGTGTAAGCCTCCGTGGCCTAATGGATAAGGCACCGGCCTCCTAAGCCGGGGATTGCGGGTTCGAGTCCCGTCGGAGGTGGTAAATTTTTTTTCTTTCCTTTTTATTCTGTTTCAATATTTCTTAGTTTATAAATGTATTCTCAAGACAACATAATGATATACAACATTTTGGTTTTGAGGCGGTATGCAATTATATTTTTGAGGCGGCATGGCAATAATAAACTCTTAACTTTGTTTAAAATTGAATAAAATTTGAAACGAAAATCCACCTTTATTGTTCAACTAACAAAAAGGCTCCTGAGGGATTCGAACCCTCGACCTCCAGTTTACTAGACTGGCGCTCTAACCAACTGAGCTAAGGAGCCTACGTTATTTTTAGGAAGTGTGAGTGATATTGACATTGCACATTCACCATCAGGTAGCGTGGCCGAGTGGTCTAAGGCGCTGGTTTTAGGCACCAGTCTCTTCGGAGGCGTGGGTTCGAATCCCACCGCTGCCAATAAAATGTTTTGTTAATAACTTTCCGCATTAGTGTGTCCCCGAGTTTAGAGATTAATTGCGCCTGCGTCATAATTATGCGTATCCTCGTCGAAATGACATATAGCCAAATTAAGTAGCAGTGTACGGTCGTTCAACATTGTTGCTGCGATGGCCGAGTGGTTAAGGCGTTGGACTCGAAATCCAATGGGCACTGCCCTCGCAGGTTCGAATCCTGCTCGCAGCGGAATCATTTTATTTTCTTTTTAAGATTCAATTTTCTCCACAGTTTGGGAGAATTTTCGTTTCGACTCAATTAGATACATGTACATATTAATTTGAAGAAAAAAACTACTGCAAAGATAGTGTGTATATCCCGAAATCACAATGTTATATTGTGTAATCAACGCAGAATGCATTCAATAGATTCAGTTCAGTGAGAATAGAGTTCCAGTTGAAAATACCTCGACAGCTGCGATGGCCGAGTGGTTAAGGCGTTGGACTTGAAATCCAATGGGAATTTCCCGCGCAGGTTCGAACCCTGCTCGCAGCGAATTTTGTTTTTTTTTAATCGCATTTTACTTTTGCCTTTTGGTGCAGTTATGACAAAAAATGAGATATTGACGTACATCTCACAATTGTATGAATGTTTTTAAACCGGCCTCATTATCAAGTTAAGTAATGCGAGAATTTCCTCACAGAACTAGTATACTGTAATGAAACCCAAAGTCCCAGTTACAAGCCGTTAATGGTCAACATTAGACAGCTGGCTGACATTTCTAATTGCAAAACACAAAAAAACTTAAACTTTGAACCAAAAAGGCTCCTGAGGGATTCGAACCCTCGACCTCCAGTTTACTAGACTGGCGCTCTAACCAACTGAGCTAAGGAGCCAGGCGATTATTATTTCTCACGAGACGGTGATCAATGTTCGTCTCCTATTGCAATGGACACCAATCAAACTGCAAATTAGAGTCTGCATTTCACAAGACGAGGTGGCCGAGTGGTTAAGGCGATGGACTGCTAATCCATTGGGGTTTCCCCGCGTGGGTTCGAATCCCATCCTCGTCGCTGAATATTTTAATCGATTTTTACGTTATTTTTATGTACATCGCGGTGTGTCGCAGTTATCAGCTTCGTGAAAAAGATCTCAAATTCATTTTTAGCAAGACCATGCCATGAACAATACATGCCAATACAGAAGAGTAATCACGACAGAAATGGTGTAAGCCTCCGTGGCCTAATGGATAAGGCACCGGCCTCCTAAGCCGGGGATTGCGGGTTCGAGTCCCGTCGGAGGTGGTAAATTTTTTTTCTTTCCTTTTTATTCTGTTTCAATATTTCTTAGTTTATAAATGTATTCTCAAGACAACATAATGATATACAACATTTTGGTTTTGAGGCGGTATGCAATTATATTTTTGAGGCGGCATGGCAATAATAAACTCTTAACTTTGTTTAAAATTGAATAAAATTTGAAACGAAAATCCACCTTTATTGTTCAACTAACAAAAAGGCTCCTGAGGGATTCGAACCCTCGACCTCCAGTTTACTAGACTGGCGCTCTAACCAACTGAGCTAAGGAGACTACGTTATTTTTAGGAAGTGTGAGTGATATTGACATTGCACATTCACCATCAGGTAGCGTGGCCGAGTGGTCTAAGGCGCTGGTTTTAGGCACCAGTCTCTTCGGAGGCGTGGGTTCGAATCCCACCGCTGCCAATAAAATGTTTTGTTAATAACTTTCCGCATTAGTGTGTCCCCGAGTTTAGAGATTAATTGCGCATGCGTCATAATTATGCGTATCCTCGTCGAAATGACATATAGCCAAATTAAGTAGCAGTGTACGGTCGTTCAACATTGTTGCTGCGATGGCCGAGTGGTTAAGGCGTTGGACTCGAAATCCAATGGGCACTGCCCTCGCAGGTTCGAATCCTGCTCGCAGCGGAATCATTTTATTTTCTTTTTAAGATTCAATTTTCTCCACAGTTTGAGAGAATTTTCGTTTCGACTCAATTAGATACATGTACATATTAATTTGAAGAAAAAAACTACTGCAAAGATAGTGTGTATATCCCGAAATCACAATGTTATATTGTGTAATCAACGCAGAATGCATTCAATAGATTCAGTTCAGTGAGAATAGAGTTCCAGTTGAAAATACCTCGACAGCTGCGATGGCCGAGTGGTTAAGGCGTTGGACTTGAAATCCAATGGGAATTTCCCGCGCAGGTTCGAACCCTGCTCGCAGCGAATTTTGTTTTTTTTAATCGCATTTTACTTTTGCCTTTTGGTGCAGTTATGACAAAAAATGAGATATTGACGTACATCTCACAATTGTATGAATGTTTTTAAACCGGCCTCATTATCAAGTTAAGTAATGCGAGAATTTCCTCACAGAACTAGTATACTGTAATGAAACCCAAAGTCCCAGTTACAAGCCGTTAATGGTCAACATTAGACAGCTGGCTGACATTTCTAATTGCAAAACACAAAAAAACTTAAACTTTGAACCAAAAAGGCTCCTGAGGGATTCGAACCCTCGACCTCCAGTTTACTAGACTGGCGCTCTAACCAACTGAGCTAAGGAGCCAGGCGATTATTATTTCTCACGAGACGGTGATCAATGTTCGTCTCCTATTGCAATGGACACCAATCAAACTGCAAATTAGAGTCTGCATTTCACAAGACGAGGTGGCCGAGTGGTTAAGGCGATGGACTGCTAATCCATTGGGGTTTCCCCGCGTGGGTTCGAATCCCATCCTCGTCGTTGAATATTTTAATCGATTTTTACGTTATTTTTATGTACATCGCGGTGTGTCGCAGTTATCAGCTTCGTGAAAAAGATCTCAAATTCATTTTTAGCAAGACCATGCCATGAACAATACATGCCAATACAGAAGAGTAATCACGACAGAAATGGTGTAAGCCTCCGTGGCCTAATGGATAAGGCACCGGCCTCCTAAGCCGGGGATTGCGGGTTCGAGTCCCGTCGGAGGTGGTAAATTTTTTTTCTTTCCTTTTTATTCTGTTTCAATATTTCTTAGTTTATAAATGTATTCTCAAGACAACATAATGATATACAACATTTTGGTTTTGAGGCGGTATGCAATTATATTTTTGAGGCGGCATGGCAATAATAAACTCTTAACTTTGTTTAAAATTGAATAAAATTTGAAACGAAAATCCACCTTTATTGTTCAACTAACAAAAAGGCTCCTGAGGGATTCGAACCCTCGACCTCCAGTTTACTAGACTGGCGCTCTAACCAACTGAGCTAAGGAGCCTACGTTATTTTTAGGAAGTGTGAGTGATATTGACATTGCACATTCACCATCAGGTAGCGTGGCCGAGTGGTCTAAGGCGCTGGTTTTAGGCACCAGTCTCTTCGGAGGCGTGGGTTCGAATCCCACCGCTGCCAATAAAATGTTTTGTTAATAACTTTCCGCATTAGTGTGTCCCCGAGTTTAGAGATTAATTGCGCATGCGTCATAATTATGCGTATCCTCGTCGAAATGACATATAGCCAAATTAAGTAGCAGTGTACGGTCGTTCAACATTGTTGCTGCGATGGCCGAGTGGTTAAGGCGTTGGACTCGAAATCCAATGGGCACTGCCCTCGCAGGTTCGAATCCTGCTCGCAGCGGAATCATTTTATTTTCTTTTTAAGATTCAATTTTCTCCACAGTTTGGGAGAATTTTCGTTTCGACTCAATTAGATACATGTACATATTAATTTGAAGAAAAAAACTACTGCAAAGATAGTGTGTATATCCCGAAATCACAATGTTATATTGTGTAATCAACGCAGAATGCATTCAATAGATTCAGTTCAGTGAGAATAGAGTTCCAGTTGAAAATACCTCGACAGCTGCGATGGCCGAGTGGTTAAGGCGTTGGACTTGAAATCCAATGGGAATTTCCCGCGCAGGTTCGAACCCTGCTCGCAGCGAATTTTGTTTTTTTTAATCGCATTTTACTTTTGCCTTTTGGTGCAGTTATGACAAAAAATGAGATATTGACGTACATCTCACAATTGTATGAATGTTTTTAAACCGGCCTCATTATCAAGTTAAGTAATGCGAGAATTTCCTCACAGAACTAGTATACTGTAATGAAACCCAAAGTCCCAGTTACAAGCCGTTAATGGTCAACATTAGACAGCTGGCTGACATTTCTAATTGCAAAACACAAAAAAACTTAAACTTTGAACCAAAAAGGCTCCTGAGGGATTCGAACCCTCGACCTCCAGTTTACTAGACTGGCGCTCTAACCAACTGAGCTAAGGAGCCAGGCGATTATTATTTCTCACGAGACGGTGATCAATGTTCGTCTCCTATTGCAATGGACACCAATCAAACTGCAAATTAGAGTCTGCATTTCACAAGACGAGGTGGCCGAGTGGTTAAGGCGATGGACTGCTAATCCATTGGGGTTTCCCCGCGTGGGTTCGAATCCCATCCTCGTCGTTGAATATTTTAATCGATTTTTACGTTATTTTTATGTACATCGCGGTGTGTCGCAGTTATCAGCTTCGTGAAAAAGATCTCAAATTCATTTTTAGCAAGACCATGCCATGAACAATACATGCCAATACAGAAGAGTAATCACGACAGAAATGGTGTAAGCCTCCGTGGCCTAATGGATAAGGCACCGGCCTCCTAAGCCGGGGATTGCGGGTTCGAGTCCCGTCGGAGGTGGTAAATTTTTTTTCTTTCCTTTTTATTCTGTTTCAATATTTCTTAGTTTATAAATGTATTCTCAAGACAACATAATGATATACAACATTTTGGTTTTGAGGCGGTATGCAATTATATTTTTGAGGCGGCATGGCAATAATAAACTCTTAACTTTGTTTAAAATTGAATAAAATTTGAAACGAAAATCCACCTTTATTGTTCAACTAACAAAAAGGCTCCTGAGGGATTCGAACCCTCGACCTCCAGTTTACTAGACTGGCGCTCTAACCAACTGAGCTAAGGAGCCTACGTTATTTTTAGGAAGTGTGAGTGATATTGACATTGCACATTCACCATCAGGTAGCGTGGCCGAGTGGTCTAAGGCGCTGGTTTTAGGCACCAGTCTCTTCGGAGGCGTGGGTTCGAATCCCACCGCTGCCAATAAAATGTTTTGTTAATAACTTTCCGCATTAGTGTGTCCCCGAGTTTAGAGATTAATTGCGCATGCGTCATAATTATGCGTATCCTCGTCGAAATGACATATAGCCAAATTAAGTAGCAGTGTACGGTCGTTCAACATTGTTGCTGCGATGGCCGAGTGGTTAAGGCGTTGGACTCGAAATCCAATGGGCACTGCCCTCGCAGGTTCGAATCCTGCTCGCAGCGGAATCATTTTATTTTCTTTTTAAGATTCAATTTTCTCCACAGTTTGGGAGAATTTTCGTTTCGACTCAATTAGATACATGTACATATTAATTTGAAGAAAAAAACTACTGCAAAGATAGTGTGTATATCCCGAAATCACAATGTTATATTGTGTAATCAACGCAGAATGCATTCAATAGATTCAGTTCAGTGAGAATAGAGTTCCAGTTGAAAATACCTCGACAGCTGCGATGGCCGAGTGGTTAAGGCGTTGGACTTGAAATCCAATGGGAATTTCCCGCGCAGGTTCGAACCCTGCTCGCAGCGAATTTTGTTTTTTTTAATCGCATTTTACTTTTGCCTTTTGGTGCAGTTATGACAAAAAATGAGATATTGACGTACATCTCACAATTGTATGAATGTTTTTAAACCGGCCTCATTATCAAGTTAAGTAATGCGAGAATTTCCTCACAGAACTAGTATACTGTAATGAAACCCAAAGTCCCAGTTACAAGCCGTTAATGGTCAACATTAGACAGCTGGCTGACATTTCTAATTGCAAAACACAAAAAAACTTAAACTTTGAACCAAAAAGGCTCCTGAGGGATTCGAACCCTCGACCTCCAGTTTACTAGACTGGCGCTCTAACCAACTGAGCTAAGGAGCCAGGCGATTATTATTTCTCACGAGACGGTGATCAATGTTCGTCTCCTATTGCAATGGACACCAATCAAACTGCAAATTAGAGTCTGCATTTCACAAGACGAGGTGGCCGAGTGGTTAAGGCGATGGACTGCTAATCCATTGGGGTTTCCCCGCGTGGGTTCGAATCCCATCCTCGTCGTTGAATATTTTAATCGATTTTTACGTTATTTTTATGTACATCGCGGTGTGTCGCAGTTATCAGCTTCGTGAAAAAGATCTCAAATTCATTTTTAGCAAGACCATGCCATGAACAATACATGCCAATACAGAAGAGTAATCACGACAGAAATGGTGTTAGCCTCCGTGGCCTAATGGATAAGGCACCGGCCTCCTAAGCCGGGGATTGCGGGTTCGAGTCCCGTCGGAGGTGGTAAATTTTTTTTCTTTCCTTTTTATTCTGTTTCAATATTTCTTAGTTTATAAATGTATTCTCAAGACAACATAATGATATACAACATTTTGGTTTTGAGGCGGTATGCAATTATATTTTTGAGGCGGCATGGCAATAATAAACTCTTAACTTTGTTTAAAATTGAATAAAATTTGAAACGAAAATCCACCTTTATTGTTCAACTAACAAAAAGGCTCCTGAGGGATTCGAACCCTCGACCTCCAGTTTACTAGACTGGCGCTCTAACCAACTGAGCTAAGGAGCCTACGTTATTTTTAGGAAGTGTGAGTGATATTGACATTGCACATTCACCATCAGGTAGCGTGGCCGAGTGGTCTAAGGCGCTGGTTTTAGGCACCAGTCTCTTCGGAGGCGTGGGTTCGAATCCCACCGCTGCCAATAAAATGTTTTGTTAATAACTTTCCGCATTAGTGTGTCCCCGAGTTTAGAGATTAATTGCGCATGCGTCATAATTATGCGTATCCTCGTCGAAATGACATATAGCCAAATTAAGTAGCAGTGTACGGTCGTTCAACATTGTTGCTGCGATGGCCGAGTGGTTAAGGCGTTGGACTCGAAATCCAATGGGCACTGCCCTCGCAGGTTCGAATCCTGCTCGCAGCGGAATCATTTTATTTTCTTTTTAAGATTCAATTTTCTCCACAGTTTGGGAGAATTTTCGTTTCGACTCAATTAGATACATGTACATATTAATTTGAAGAAAAAAACTACTGCAAAGATAGTGTGTATATCCCGAAATCACAATGTTATATTGTGTAATCAACGCAGAATGCATTCAATAGATTCAGTTCAGTGAGAATAGAGTTCCAGTTGAAAATACCTCGACAGCTGCGATGGCCGAGTGGTTAAGGCGTTGGACTTGAAATCCAATGGGAATTTCCCGCGCAGGTTCGAACCCTGCTCGCAGCGAATTTTGTTTTTTTTAATCGCATTTTACTTTTGCCTTTTGGTGCAGTTATGACAAAAAATGAGATATTGACGTACATCTCACAATTGTATGAATGTTTTTAAACCGGCCTCATTATCAAGTTAAGTAATGCGAGAATTTCCTCACAGAACTAGTATACTGTAATGAAACCCAAAGTCCCAGTTACAAGCCGTTAATGGTCAACATTAGACAGCTGGCTGACATTTCTAATTGCAAAACACAAAAAAACTTAAACTTTGAACCAAAAAGGCTCCTGAGGGATTCGAACCCTCGACCTCCAGTTTACTAGACTGGCGCTCTAACCAACTGAGCTAAGGAGCCAGGCGATTATTATTTCTCACGAGACGGTGATCAATGTTCGTCTCCTATTGCAATGGACACCAATCAAACTGCAAATTAGAGTCTGCATTTCACAAGACGAGGTGGCCGAGTGGTTAAGGCGATGGACTGCTAATCCATTGGGGTTTCCCCGCGTGGGTTCGAATCCCATCCTCGTCGTTGAATATTTTAATCGATTTTTACGTTATTTTTATGTACATCGCGGTGTGTCGCAGTTATCAGCTTCGTGAAAAAGATCTCAAATTCATTTTTAGCAAGACCATGCCATGAACAATACATGCCAATACAGAAGAGTAATCACGACAGAAATGGTGTAAGCCTCCGTGGCCTAATGGATAAGGCACCGGCCTCCTAAGCCGGGGATTGCGGGTTCGAGTCCCGTCGGAGGTGGTAAATTTTTTTTCTTTCCTTTTTATTCTGTTTCAATATTTCTTAGTTTATAAATGTATTCTCAAGACAACATAATGATATACAACATTTTGGTTTTGAGGCGGTATGCAATTATATTTTTGAGGCGGCATGGCAATAATAAACTCTTAACTTTGTTTAAAATTGAATAAAATTTGAAACGAAAATCCACCTTTATTGTTCAACTAACAAAAAGGCTCCTGAGGGATTCGAACCCTCGACCTCCAGTTTACTAGACTGGCGCTCTAACCAACTGAGCTAAGGAGCCTACGTTATTTTTAGGAAGTGTGAGTGATATTGACATTGCACATTCACCATCAGGTAGCGTGGCCGAGTGGTCTAAGGCGCTGGTTTTAGGCACCAGTCTCTTCGGAGGCGTGGGTTCGAATCCCACCGCTGCCAATAAAATGTTTTGTTAATAACTTTCCGCATTAGTGTGTCCCCGAGTTTAGAGATTAATTGCGCATGCGTCATAATTATGCGTATCCTCGTCGAAATGACATATAGCCAAATTAAGTAGCAGTGTACGGTCGTTCAACATTGTTGCTGCGATGGCCGAGTGGTTAAGGCGTTGGACTCGAAATCCAATGGGCACTGCCCTCGCAGGTTCGAATCCTGCTCGCAGCGGAATCATTTTATTTTCTTTTTAAGATTCAATTTTCTCCACAGTTTGGGAGAATTTTCGTTTCGACTCAATTAGATACATGTACATATTAATTTGAAGAAAAAAACTACTGCAAAGATAGTGTGTATATCCCGAAATCACAATGTTATATTGTGTAATCAACGCAGAATGCATTCAATAGATTCAGTTCAGTGAGAATAGAGTTCCAGTTGAAAATACCTCGACAGCTGCGATGGCCGAGTGGTTAAGGCGTTGGACTTGAAATCCAATGGGAATTTCCCGCGCAGGTTCGAACCCTGCTCGCAGCGAATTTTGTTTTTTTTAATCGCATTTTACTTTTGCCTTTTGGTGCAGTTATGACAAAAAATGAGATATTGACGTACATCTCACAATTGTATGAATGTTTTTAAACCGGCCTCATTATCAAGTTAAGTAATGCGAGAATTTCCTCACAGAACTAGTATACTGTAATGAAACCCAAAGTCCCAGTTACAAGCCGTTAATGGTCAACATTAGACAGCTGGCTGACATTTCTAATTGCAAAACACAAAAAAACTTAAACTTTGAACCAAAAAGGCTCCTGAGGGATTCGAACCCTCGACCTCCAGTTTACTAGACTGGCGCTCTAACCAACTGAGCTAAGGAGCCAGGCGATTATTATTTCTCACGAGACGGTGATCAATGTTCGTCTCCTATTGCAATGGACAACAATCAAACTGCAAATTAGAGTCTGCATTTCACAAGACGAGGTGGCCGAGTGGTTAAGGCGATGGACTGCTAATCCATTGGGGTTTCCCCGCGTGGGTTCGAATCCCATCCTCGTCGTTGAATATTTTAATCGATTTTTACGTTATTTTTATGTACATCGCGGTGTGTCGCAGTTATCAGCTTCGTGAAAAAGATCTCAAATTCATTTTTAGCAAGACCATGCCATGAACAATACATGCCAATACAGAAGAGTAATCACGACAGAAATGGTGTAAGCCTCCGTGGCCTAATGGATTGCGGGTTCGAGTCCCGTCGGAGGTGGTAAAATTTTTTTCTTTCCTTTTTATTCTGTTTCAATATTTCTTAGTTTATAAATGTATTCTCAAGACAACATAATGATATACAACATTTTGGTTTTGAGGCGGTATGCAATTATATTTTTGAGGCGGCATGGCAATAATAAACTCTTAACTTTGTTTAAAATTGAATAAAATTTGAAACGAAAATCCACCTTTATTGTTCAACTAACAAAAAGGCTCCTGAGGGATTCGAACCCTCGACCTCCAGTTTACTAGACTGGCGCTCTAACCAACTGAGCTAAGGAGCCTACGTTATTTTTAGGAAGTGTGAGTGATATTGACATTGCACATTCACCATCAGGTAGCGTGGCCGAGTGGTCTAAGGCGCTGGTTTTAGGCACCAGTCTCTTCGGAGGCGTGGGTTCGAATCCCACCGCTGCCAATGAAATGTTTTGTTAATAACTTTCCGCATTAGTGTGTCCCCGAGTTTAGAGTTTAATTGCGCATGCGTCATAATTATGCGTATCCTCGTCGAAATGACATATAGCCAAATTAAGTAGCAGTGTACGGTCGTTCAACATTGTTGCTGCGATGGCCGAGTGGTTAAGGCGTTGGACTCGAAATCCAATGGGCACTGCCCTCGCAGGTTCGAATCCTGCTCGCAGCGGAATCATTTTATTTTCTTTTTAAGATTCAATTTTCTCCACAGTTTGGGAGAATTTTCGTTTCGACTCAATTAGATACATGTACATATTAATTTGAAGAAAAAAACTACTGCAAAGATAGTGTGTATATCCCGAAATCACAATGTTATATTGTGTAATCAACGCAGAATGCATTCAATAGATTCAGTTCAGTGAGAATAGAGTTCCAGTTGAAAATACCTCGACAGCTGCGATGGCCGAGTGGTTAAGGCGTTGGACTTGAAATCCAATGGGAATTTCCCGCGCAGGTTCGAACCCTGCTCGCAGCGAATTTTGTTTTTTTTAATCGCATTTTACTTTTGCCTTTTGGTGCAGTTATGACAAAAAATGAGATATTGACGTACATCTCACAATTGTATGAATGTTTTTAAACCGGCCTCATTATCAAGTTAAGTAATGCGAGAATTTCCTCACAGAACTAGTATACTGTAATGAAACCCAAAGTCCCAGTTACAAGCCGTTAATGGTCAACATTAGACAGCTGGCTAACATTTCTAATTGCAAAACACAAAAAAACTTAAACTTTGAACCAAAAAGGCTCCTGAGGGATTCGAACCCTCGACCTCCAGTTTACTAGACTGGCGCTCTAACCAACTGAGCTAAGGAGCCAGGCGATTATTATTTCTCACGAGACGGTGATCAATGTTCGTCTCCTATTGCAATGGACACCAATCAAACTGCAAATTAGAGTCTGCATTTCACAAGACGAGGTGGCCGAGTGGTTAAGGCGATGGACTGCTAATCCATTGGGGTTTCCCCGCGTCGGTTCGAATCCCATCCTCGTCGTTGAATATTTTAATCGATTTTTACGTTATTTTTATGTACATCGCGGTGTGTCGCAGTTATCAGCTTCGTGAAAAAGATCTCAAATTCATTTTTAGCAAGACCATGCCATGAACAATACATGCCAATACAGAAGAGTAATCACGACAGAAATGGTGTAAGCCTCCGTGGCCTAATGGATTGCGGGTTCGAGTCCCGTCGGAGGTGGTAAATTTTTTTTCTTTCCTTTTTATTCTGTTTCAATATTTCTTAGTTTATAAATGTATTCTCAAGACAACATAATGATATACAACATTTTGGTTTTGAGGCGGTATGCAATTATATTTTTGAGGCGGCATGGCAATAATAAACTCTTAACTTTGTTTAAAATTGAATAAAATTTGAAACGAAAATCCACCTTTATTGTTCAACTAACAAAAAGGCTCCTGAGGGATTCGAACCCTCGACCTCCAGTTTACTAGACTGGCGCTCTAACCAACTGAGCTAAGGAGCCTACGTTATTTTTAGGAAGTGTGAGTGATATTGACATTGCACATTCACCATCAGGTAGCGTGGCCGAGTGGTCTAAGGCGCTGGTTTTAGGCACCAGTCTCTTCGGAGGCGTGGGTTCGAATCCCACCGCTGCCAATAAAATGTTTTGTTAATAACTTTCCGCATTAGTGTGTCCCCGAGTTTAGAGATTAATTGCGCATGCGTCATAATTATGCGTATCCTCGTCGAAATGACATATAGCCAAATTAAGTAGCAGTGTACGGTCGTTCAACATTGTTGCTGCGATGGCCGAGTGGTTAAGGCGTTGGACTCGAAATCCAATGGGCACTGCCCTCGCAGGTTCGAATCCTGCTCGCAGCGGAATCATTTTATTTTCTTTTTAAGATTCAATTTTCTCCACAGTTTGGGAGAATTTTCGTTTCGACTCAATTAGATACATGTACATATTAATTTGAAGAAAAAAACTACTGCAAAGATAGTGTGTATATCCCGAAATCACAATGTTATATTGTGTAATCAACGCAGAATGCATTCAATAGATTCAGTTCAGTGAGAATAGAGTTCCAGTTGAAAATACCTCGACAGCTGCGATGGCCGAGTGGTTAAGGCGTTGGACTTGAAATCCAATGGGAATTTCCCGCGCAGGTTCGAACCCTGCTCGCAGCGAATTTTGTTTTTTTTAATCGCATTTTACTTTTGCCTTTTGGTGCAGTTATGACAAAAAATGAGATATTGACGTACATCTCACAATTGTATGAATGTTTTTAAACCGGCCTCATTATCAAGTTAAGTAATGCGAGAATTTCCTCACAGAACTAGTATACTGTAATGAAACCCAAAGTCCCAGTTACAAGCCGTTAATGGTCAACATTAGACAGCTGGCTGACATTTCTAATTGCAAAACACAAAAAAACTTAAACTTTGAACCAAAAAGGCTCCTGAGGGATTCGAACCCTCGACCTCCAGTTTACTAGACTGGCGCTCTAACCAACTGAGCTAAGGAGCCAGGCGATTGTTATTTCTCACGAGACGGTGATCAATGTTCGTCTCCTATTGCAATGGACACCAATCAAACTGCAAATTAGAGTCTGCATTTCACAAGACGAGGTGGCCGAGTGGTTAAGGCGATGGACTGCTAATCCATTGGGGTTTCCCCGCGTGGGTTCGAATCCCATCCTCGTCGTTGAATATTTTAATCGATTTTTACGTTATTTTTATGTACATCGCGGTGTGTCGCAGTTATCAGCTTCGTGAAAAAGATCTCAAATTCATTTTTAGCAAGACCATGCCATGAACAATACATGCCAATACAGAAGAGTAATCACGACAGAAATGGTGTAAGCCTCCGTGGCCTAATGGATAAGGCACCGGCCTCCTAAGCCGGGGATTGCGGGTTCGAGTCCCGTCGGAGGTGGTAAATTTTTTTTCTTTCCTTTTTATTCTGTTTCAATATTTCTTAGTTTATAAATGTATTCTCAAGACAACATAATGATATACAACATTTTGGTTTTGAGGCGGTATGCAATTATATTTTTGAGGCGGCATGGCAATAATAAACTCTTAACTTTGTTTAAAATTGAATAAAATTTGAAACGAAAATCCACCTTTATTGTTCAACTAACAAAAAGGCTCCTGAGGGATTCGAACCCTCGACCTCCAGTTTACTAGACTGGCGCTCTAACCAACTGAGCTAAGGAGCCTACGTTATTTTTAGGAAGTGTGAGTGATATTGACATTGCACATTCACCATCAGGTAGCGTGGCCGAGTGGTCTAAGGCGCTGGTTTTAGGCACCAGTCTCTTCGGAGGCGTGGGTTCGAATCCCACCGCTGCCAATAAAATGTTTTGTTAATAACTTTCCGCATTAGTGTGTCCCCGAGTTTAGAGATTAATTGCGCATGCGTCATAATTATGCGTATCCTCGTCGAAATGACATATAGCCAAATTAAGTAGCAGTGTACGGTCGTTCAACATTGTTGCTGCGATGGCCGAGTGGTTAAGGCGTTGGACTCGAAATCCAATGGGCACTGCCCTCGCAGGTTCGAATCCTGCTCGCAGCGGAATCATTTTATTTTCTTTTTAAGATTCAATTTTCTCCACAGTTTGAGAGAATTTTCGTTTCGACTCAATTAGATACATGTACATATTAATTTGAAGAAAAAAACTACTGCAAAGATAGTGTGTATATCCCGAAATCACAATGTTATATTGTGTAATCAACGCAGAATGCATTCAATAGATTCAGTTCAGTGAGAATAGAGTTCCAGTTGAAAATACCTCGACAGCTGCGATGGCCGAGTGGTTAAGGCGTTGGACTTGAAATCCAATGGGAATTTCCCGCGCAGGTTCGAACCCTGCTCGCAGCGAATTTTGTTTTTTTTAATCGAATTTTACTTTTGCCTTTTGGTGCAGTTATGACAAAAAATGAGATATTGACGTACATCTCACAATTGTATGAATGTTTTTAAACCGGCCTCATTATCAAGTTAAGTAATGCGAGAATTTCCTCACAGAACTAGTATACTGTAATGAAACCCAAAGTCCCAGTTACAAGCCGTTAATGGTCAACATTAGACAGCTGGCTGACATTTCTAATTGCAAAACACAAAAAAACTTAAACTTTGAACCAAAAAGGCTCCTGAGGGATTCGAACCCTCGACCTCCAGTTTACTAGACTGGCGCTCTAACCAACTGAGCTAAGGAGCCAGGCGATTATTATTTCTCACGAGACGGTGATCAATGTTCGTCTCCTATTGCAATGGACACCAATCAAACTGCAAATTAGAGTCTGCATTTCACAAGACGAGGTGGCCGAGTGGTTAAGGCGATGGACTGCTAATCCATTGGGGTTTCCCCGCGTCGGTTCGAATCCCATCCTCGTCGTTGAATATTTTAATCGATTTTTACGTTATTTTTATGTACATCGCGGTGTGTCGCAGTTATCAGCTTCGTGAAAAAGATCTCAAATTCATTTTTAGCAAGACCATGCCATGAACAATACATGCCAATACAGAAGAGTAATCACGACAGAAATGGTGTAAGCCTCCGTGGCCTAATGGATAAGGCACCGGCCTCCTAAGCCGGGGATTGCGGGTTCGAGTCCCGTCGGAGGTGGTAAAAATTTTTTCTTTCCTTTTTATTCTGTTTCAATATTTCTTAGTTTATAAATGTATTCTCAAGACAACATAATGATATACAACATTTTGGTTTTGAGGCGGTATGCAATTATATTTTTGAGGCGGCATGGCAATAATAAACTCTTAACTTTGTTTAAAATTGAATAAAATTTGAAACGAAAATCCACCTTTATTGTTCAACTAACAAAAAGGCTCCTGAGGGATTCGAACCCTCGACCTCCAGTTTACTAGACTGGCGCTCTAACCAACTGAGCTAAGGAGCCTACGTTATTTTTAGGAAGTGTGAGTGATATTGACATTGCACATTCACCATCAGGTAGCGTGGCCGAGTGGTCTAAGGCGCTGGTTTTAGGCACCAGTCTCTTCGGAGGCGTGGGTTCGAATCCCACCGCTGCCAATAAAATGTTTTGTTAATAACTTTCCGCATTAGTGTGTCCCCGAGTTTAGAGATTAATTGCGCATGCGTCATAATTATGCGTATCCTCGTCGAAATGACATATAGCCAAATTAAGTAGCAGTGTACGGTCGTTCAACATTGTTGCTGCGATGGCCGAGTGGTTAAGGCGTTGGACTCGAAATCCAATGGGCACTGCCCTCGCAGGTTCGAATCCTGCTCGCAGCGGAATCATTTTATTTTCTTTTTAAGATTCAATTTTCTCCACAGTTTGGGAGAATTTTCGTTTCGACTCAATTAGATACATGTACATATTAATTTGAAGAAAAAAACTACAGCAAAGATAGTGTGTATATCCCGAAATCACAATGTTATATTGTGTAATCAACGCAGAATGCATTCAATAGATTCAGTTCAGTGAGAATAGAGTTCCAGTTGAAAATACCTCGACAGCTGCGATGGCCGAGTGGTTAAGGCGTTGGACTTGAAATCCAATGGGAATTTCCCGCGCAGGTTCGAACCCTGCTCGCAGCGAATTTTGTTTTTTTTAATCGAATTTTACTTTTGCCTTTTGGTGCAGTTATGACAAAAAATGAGATATTGACGTACATCTCACAATTGTATGAATGTTTTTAAACCGGCCTCATTATCAAGTTAAGTAATGCGAGAATTTCCTCACAGAACTAGTATACTGTAATGAAACCCAAAGTCCCAGTTACAAGCCGTTAATGGTCAACATTAGACAGCTGGCTGACATTTCTAATTGCAAAACACAAAAAAACTTAAACTTTGAACCAAAAAGGCTCCTGAGGGATTCGAACCCTCGACCTCCAGTTTACTAGACTGGCGCTCTAACCAACTGAGCTAAGGAGCCAGGCGATTATTATTTCTCACGAGACGGTGATCAATGTTCGTCTCCTATTGCAATGGACACCAATCAAACTGCAAATTAGAGTCTGCATTTCACAAGACGAGGTGGCCGAGTGGTTAAGGCGATGGACTGCTAATCCATTGGGGTTTCCCCGCGTCGGTTCGAATCCCATCCTCGTCGTTGAATATTTTAATCGATTTTTACGTTATTTTTATGTACATCGCGGTGTGTCGCAGTTATCAGCTTCGTGAAAAAGATCTCAAATTCATTTTTAGCAAGACCATGCCATGAACAATACATGCCAATACAGAAGAGTAATCACGACAGAAATGGTGTAAGCCTCCGTGGCCTAATGGATAAGGCACCGGCCTCCTAAGCCGGGGATTGCGGGTTCGAGTCCCGTCGGAGGTGGTAAATTTTTTTTCTTTCCTTTTTATTCTGTTTCAATATTTCTTAGTTTATAAATGTATTCTCAAGACAACATAATGATATACAACATTTTGGTTTTGAGGCGGTATGCAATTATATTTTTGAGGCGGCATGGCAATAATAAACTCTTAACTTTGTTTAAAATTGAATAAAATTTGAAACGAAAATCCACCTTTATTGTTCAACTAACAAAAAGGCTCCTGAGGGATTCGAACCCTCGACCTCCAGTTTACTAGACTGGCGCTCTAACCAACTGAGCTAAGGAGCCTACGTTATTTTTAGGAAGTGTGAGTGATATTGACATTGCACATTCACCATCAGGTAGCGTGGCCGAGTGGTCTAAGGCGCTGGTTTTAGGCACCAGTCTCTTCGGAGGCGTGGGTTCGAATCCCACCGCTGCCAATAAAATGTTTTGTTAATAACTTTCCGCATTAGTGTGTCCCCGAGTTTAGAGATTAATTGCGCATGCGTCATAATTATGCGTATCCTCGTCGAAATGACATATAGCCAAATTAAGTAGCAGTGTACGGTCGTTCAACATTGTTGCTGCGATGGCCGAGTGGTTAAGGCGTTGGACTCGAAATCCAATGGGCACTGCCCTCGCAGGTTCGAATCCTGCTCGCAGCGGAATCATTTTATTTTCTTTTTAAGATTCAATTTTCTCCACAGTTTGGGAGAATTTTCGTTTCGACTCAATTAGATACATGTACATATTAATTTGAAGAAAAAAACTACTGCAAAGATAGTGTGTATATCCCGAAATCACAATGTTATATTGTGTAGTCAACGCAGAATGCATTCAATAGATTCAGTTCAGTGAGAATAGAGTTCCAGTTGAAAATACCTCGACAGCTGCGATGGCCGAGTGGTTAAGGCGTTGGATCCAATGGGAATTTCCCGCGCAGGTTCGAACCCTGCTCGCAGCGAATTTTGTTTTTTTAATCGCATTTTACTTTTGCCTTTTGGTGCAGTTATGACAAAAAATGAGATATTGACGTACATCTCACAATTGTATGAATGTTTTTAAACCGGCCTCATTATCAAGTTAAGTAATGCGAGAATTTCCTCACAGAACTAGTATACTGTAATGAAACCCAAAGTCCCAGTTACAAGCCGTTAATGGTCAACATTAGACAGCTGGCTGACATTTCTAATTGCAAAACACAAAAAAACTTAAACTTTGAACCAAAAAGGCTCCTGAGGGATTCGAACCCTCGACCTCCAGTTTACTAGACTGGCGCTCTAACCAACTGAGCTAAGGAGCCAGGCGATTATTATTTCTCACGAGACGGTGATCAATGTTCGTCTCCTATTGCAATGGCACCTAATGCGCACGAGTGTAGACCATAAACGATATCTGATCCTACGGAGGATAACATAGTTTTTGATATGCGATCTTTATCTGTTTTTAGTGATTTTTTAACAGTTTCAAAGGATCTATATCAGATAGTGCATATCAACTGATCCTTAAAAGACGCCATTTTTATTATAGATTATGAGCTCCCGCTTCGAAATCTGTTGGTCATATTAAATCGAATTCTCTACTCTCCCAATACCACAGAGACGTCAGATTTATTTTGTTTTGAATAAATCGGCCAAAATCAATTATCAACTCATTCTCTTTGTTGACATTTTTAATTTTTTCCCCAAAATACCTTCAGTTTAGCAACAATATTATGATCATATATTTGATCCGCTTCCTGGTCCGAAAGATTTAACATAACAACGCAAGTTGGTATGGACGCCATATACGATGAAAACATTCATTTAAAAGTCAATAAAATATACCGTAGTAAATAAATCACAAATATAACACGAAAACTCGGACGAGTTAGTATGAATTTATACTAATTGCACAAGCTTGAAACTTATAATACATTTCCATCGATAGACAAACATGTCAAAATCTTTATATTATAATATAAACTTTTAACTGCAAGTACAATTTGCAAATCTGAGAGTGAGATTCTGATGATTACTTATTTACTAGGACTATAATAAAACCTATAGGCCTAGTAAATATAAGTAATCAAATAGTTATTCCTAATTTCCTATGAATCTGAGTCAATGTTCAACCTATGTCATTTTATGGCATTTCAGCATTGCCATTGGGAATATCTCTGACCACCGGTGACATCATATAACAAAATTAACATTAACAGCCAGTGATTGAGTGAATATCATTGGAATTTGAACTGTAGTTTAGGCCAAAATATATATATATACCCGTGTTTCTGGTGACACGCAAGAAAAAAATAGGGGTGGGTGGTGGCTTTTCATTTTATTTAATTTTTTAATTTTTCTCAAACTAAATATGAATACCGGTACCGGCTTTACCACCAGACTGTTTCTCCTTGTTTTTAATGTAGACCTACTATAAAATAATAAAACTAAGTATATTATAATAAGTGTAATTTATTGTTTTATTGAATAAAACATGAAAAAAATAAAAAAAATTTACATGGAAAATAAAATCAGATGTGTACTAATTTTGCAAAATCAATAAAATTAAAATGGTCGGGCGGGTCACCAGAAACACATGTCTTTTTTTTATTTTGGCCTTAGTAGTTTATAATAATTAATATTCTAGATCTCGTGCATTGTAACAGGTTAGATACCATATTTATTAATAACCATTTCTTACTAAAGCATCATTGATGAGTAGTTAACCCACAGGAAATATTAAGATAATAGTTCACCAAAATACCTTACATTTCCTCAATACTGTATAAATCAATAGGGCTCCTAGTTGATTGATTGTTTATTGCAAAGTCGTCAATTAAGGCGAAACATGCTATAACATATATACAATATTTACAATATTTACAATAGGTCACAAAAAACAATTGTTACACAATCATACATATATTAATATATAATATGATAAATGTATAGATATATATCGTAATATGTATTATAATATCTTATATATATTATATTATAATTTAATCCTTTATAATATCATTATCATAATATTTTGCCTGAAATAATTATTCACGGATATAAATAATGCACCTACTCACACGTTTTTCAATTTGGAATAATCGGCTCAGTCTTATTTTAATTTTCTTGATGCCAATTTGATAAAAATACTAACGTTTTTCAGTAATAGTTGATTTTCCAAAGATAATAGTCTTTCGAATTTTTCTTTCGTAGGATTCTCCCAGTAATATTTCGGGATATAGTCTGCCCGAATTATCTGTAGTTCTTTGCAAATAATAATAAAATGGTATTCATCACCCGTGCCATCACCGCAAATATCACAGGTTTTGTCACCATTATCCACAGATTTAGATTTCCATCTTGTATATTCGACAGGCAGTTTTATATTTGCGGTTCTAAATTTTAGCAAAATGTTTGCTAAGTGAGCCGGTAAGAAACTTAGATAGCGACCCATGCCCGGCCTCGTTTTAATACTCATATAAAAACGTGCTCTAGATGAGTTTGCATTCTGCATTTCAGTAAATAGTTCTGTTGTGTGTCGCTCAATAAGCTCTGATTTTATATTTCTAATTTCAGCCTTTGTTAAACCTGACTGATTTGTCCATGCTCGTTCTATGTTAAGTTCTTTCAGTGTTTTAGAAATAAAAAATAGCCATGGGCTATTGAAGGAGCCGTCAGAATTGTGATCCAATTCTTTAACAAGAATATATATATTTTTTGCAAGTTCTGAGCCATCGTGTGATAGTAGTTTGGACCAGTAAGATAGTGCTCTGCACTTTATCTCAATGGACAGAGGGTGTCTGCCAAATTCACCGTAAACCATATAATTTGGTGTACTTGTTTTCAGATATCCTATAATTTTGCAGTATTTAAGATGAAGCGATTCAATAATTTTAGTTCTTTCGTGACACCAAATTTCACTCCCATATAATAGGATGGGTACTATCATGCAGTCAAATAGTTTTAACATAATATCGATTGGAAGCTTGAGAGATCTCACTTTGTTTAGTAATCCATACATTGCTCTTGTGCCAATTGTAACTATTTTTTTCAAATTTTGGCAAAATCTTCCATTGTAAAAAAAGGTTACTCCCAAATATACAAATTCTTTAACTGTTTCGAGTTCTTGACCTCGATATCTGAACGTTGGAATTGGTTTGGGTAACTTATTACTAAATATTATGACTTTAGTTTTTTTTGTATTCACTTGTAACTTCCAAGCATCTGCATAATCTGCAAATGCTTGGAGAGAACGGTGCATATTTTCTTCTGTATCAGACATTAATACTGTGTCATCTGCATAAAGAATACAAAACAATTTTATGTAACATCCCACATTTTCAATATATAGTTCATCTAAATAACTCAAATTTTGTATTGCACAATCATTCATAAAATCTTGGATGTCGTTAATGTACAAGGAAAATAAAAAAGGTGACATTATTTCCCCTTGAAAAAGTCCCACATTACTAACAAAAAAGTCAGAAATGTTGTGACTGTCTTTTACACATGTTTTTATCTTACCGTACATATTTCTAATGACATTAAGTATTTTTCCGTTGATATTGCATTGGGCTAATTTCAGCCATATTGCATCCCTCCATATGGTATCAAAAGCTTTTCTAAAATCAATAAATGTGCAATATAATTTTTTCCCACTTTTTAGGTATAGGTTGATTACACTGTGTAAAACAAATATGTTATCTACGGTTGAGTGGGATTTTCTAAATCCCGTCTGATTTTTTAAAATTAGTTCATGATCATCTGAAAAAGAAACCATTCTATTGTTTAGAATGGCTGTAAATACTTTAGAAAGACAGCTTAAAAGTGTAATTCCCCGATATGAATCCGGCATAGTTCGGTCACCAGACTTTTTATATATAGGTTTTATCATCCCGACAGCCCATTCCCGCGGGTAGTTTCCAGAATCCAAGATTAAATTGAAAAGTAAGGAATAAATGGGCATCATTTTCTCAACAAAAGCCTTCAGATATTCATTTAAAAGCCCGTCGTGACCAGCGGCTTTACTGTTTTTCAAATTGAAAATTACAGATTTAATTTCTTCTTCGGTTATAGCGTTATTTAGATAACTGTCATGGAGCGACGACTCATTTAATTCATCTATATAATTACCTAGATTATCAGATTCGTCTGAGTCGTTTAAGCTTTTAAAATAATCAGAAAATATCTCCAGATCAAAGTTCGTGGTGTTATTTTGAAATTTATTATTATTGGATAATTTATTTAGTTTATCCCAGAATGCCTTGCTGGAACTATTGCTGTAACTCTTCAGTTCAGAAATATCTGCATCTCGCTGATGTTTTATTTTCGAATCCATAGTTTTTCTATAAAGAGTTCCAGCGTTTTTCATATGTTGTTTGTTTGATAATGATTTTTCTCTATTATATAGTCGTTTTGCCTTGTGAAAAGCTTGTCTCTTTGACTTACATTCATCATCAAACCAAGTTTGATTTGGTGGTTTATGTATTGTTTTCTTGTGATTTGGATTGTAAGTTCCAAATGTGTTTTTTGCGGAATCCAATAAAATACACGTTACATCCTCGCATATTTCATCCACTATGGATTGATTACACGCAGACCCAGTTTCAGGTCGCCATTGTTCTAATTTTTCAATTACTTGATTAATTTTATTGTGATCAAGATTCACAGCGAAATCATTTCTCTTGTCAGGATCCCATTTTTTTATTTTACGATTTGTTTCGGTATCCACATTTGTAGTTATGAGAGGACCATGGGCTCCCACATCGTGACGAGCGTCAAATTTCAATTCTAAATGGAGTGCGTTGTGTATATCTGAATATAGGGAAGAAAACTCGTTCACCCGAAAATTCTCTATTGTTCGCAATAGATTAATATTGCCCAAAGCGTAATCAATTACACTCTTATCGGATGACGTAAGTTTACCATGGCCATTATCTTCCCCAAATCGTCCGTTAACAATAAATATAGATGTCGATTCACAGAACTTAATCAATTTATACCCGTAGCTGTTACTTTTCCCCTTATCCTCGGAGCAGCGTTTATTTATGGGAATACAATTTGATTGAGATTCGAGGTGTATATAGTCAAAAAGTGATTGAGTATTCGTGGCGTCCGTAATGTGTTGTAAATCAGTGAAGTTAATTGAATTGTTCAGTTCGCACATGTTGTTTGAGCGAGCGTTCATATCTCCGCAAATCAGAAGCAGATCGTCATCGCGACGCAAACGGCGTATATCAGTTTCTAACTCAATTGGCCAATCGTCGTTACAATACCTTGTGTTTGTCGGTGGAATATACACCGCACCTATAAGTAAGCTTCGTGAGTTCAATTCGCGATCCGAATCAACACGTACCCAGGCCGCATTTTTAGCTTCCGATTCAACTACTGTGATATATTTGAAAATCTGCTTTTTTGCGGCTATTTGCGAAAGCGGTCATGTTGACCTATAGGGCTCCTTGTGCACTTCTATTTATCTGTTGTCTGCTTTATCACATTAATACCTCTCCAAATCAATAATAGACCATTCCTATGTACCCATTTAATATATTAAGGGTTAAACAACTGAATGGTGATTGTGAAAGTTTCCTACATAGTCATGGGTCCTGGAAAAAAAATCTATCCACTCAATGTCAAATTCCATCACTTGGCAGACAAGCAGCCCACTATAGGCCCTCACCCCCCCCCATTATTTCTCCGGGAATAAAATGGGGATGAACCAATTTTCACCCACTATTGTATTATTAAATAATTGTTCAGGTACATTGTAATTATAAATTGGCCCTTCCATTATATTTAAATAAAACAAAATAAAATAAGATGGCATAATCAATTACAATATGGTAGGCCTACCTCAGACTTTGCTTCAGACTAAGGTCAATTAATATGGGAGGCCCTTTTCACATTTATTATTTATTTACACTTAAGCTCAAATATTTTCCCTTAGGCGCAAATATTAGCGCTTAAGCGCAAATAACCTCTATCATTTGCGCTTAAGCGCAAATATTTACGCTTAAGTGCAAATCAAAATTAATATGCATTGATCTCCCCTGAATAAATTTTTAAATGGCACAGGCCTAAACACATCACTAAAGTTTATATAGCCCCACCATATGAGGGAAACAATCCCCCAGTAACCCCAAGATCCCTTTTATGACCATGGGAATGCTATAGATCTGTCTCTTTTATAAAATATACTATATCTCTGGGATGCTGATATTATGAAAATAGGGCTTTTTCTCTTATTTCAAGTCAATAAGTACACCATATGAGGGAAGCAAACCCCCCAGTAACCCCTAATTCCCTATTTATGGCCATGGAAATGGTATATATCTGTGCAGGAGATGTCCCTTTAATAAAATATACTTGAGCTCTGGGAGTGAGGCACCAATTCTTGGGACACCAGGGACAGAGATGCTGATATACATATGGATTTTTTTTCTTCTTCAACTTTCCAGTCTGTATGGGGCTACTACTATGGGCCCATGATTATATAATATGAGATGGACTCAATCATTCACATCAGAGGGATGTTAGGGAGCGTTAGGTATTTGCGCTTAAGCGCAAACGATTTGCGCTTGAGTGCAAATAATTGATGGACACATATTTGCGCTTAAGCGCAAATGATTTACGCTTAAGCGCAAATAATTAATAAATGTGAAAAGGGCCTCCCATAAATTAAAGCACATATCATATTATGTACTCATCCTCCAGTGTTGAATGGACAGAACAGTTTCTATGTTTGTAAATAATGTGAAAACAAGTAAATATTTGCAAGAATCAGAAGAAGAAAATTGGGGGGGGGCATAGCTCTGAAGGGGGTACTAGTAGGCTTATATATTGACGAACACTTGATCTGTTTCTATTTTAAATGTCAATATCTCAGATTTTGAGAACAATTGAACAGGAGCTGTTCATTTTATTAAAAACAGCAGGCCTACGCAGTCTGAGCATCCCATAATTTCATATCGGTTCAATAGTCATGAATTGGTGAAAAATTTCCATTTTATAATATTAAACTTTTTTTTTTTAATTCTCCCTACCGAAATGGGAACAAATGGCAGTTTGCATGGCAAACCAACATGCTTCCAGAAAAAAGTGTTCATTTGATACTAAATATGCAGGCTCTGAACCATCCAGCCATTCGACCCTTTGTGATAATTTTTATAAAAATAAAAGGTCGGTAGACCTCATGTCCGCCTCTAAGCGTCGGCTTGATACGACCGTTGTTTGCGCATAAAAATTGGCATGGCGGAACTCGAAATCGAATTTGATCTGTCTTTTGTGCTAGTAAACCTACATACCAAATTTAATTTCATTCAGTACACATTTACTAAAGTTATCATCCGGAAACCTCAAATTGGCAAAAATTATAAGTCAAAAAGGGACATAACTCTGGTGAAAATGGGCGGGCGGAACCCGAATTCGAACTTGAACTGTGTTTTGCTGGGAGAAAGACACATACAAAATTTGGTTTAAATCTGATTAACTCTACTAAGTTATCATCCGGACACCAACTTTTGGGGTTTTATATGTCGGGTCGGCGGACAAAAAAGGGCCACAACAATCCAAAATCAAGTTATCATCCGGAAACCAAAAAACAGAAGAAAAACTGAATTTTCTATGTCGAAAAAGGGGCATAACTCTGCCAAAAATGGTCGGGCAGAACCCAAGTTCGAAATTGACCTGTGTTTTGCTGGGAGAAAGTAACATACCAAATTTGGTTTGAATCCGATTAACTCCACTAAAGTTATCATCCGGAAACCAATTTTCAGGGGTTTTCTAAGTAAAAAAAGTGGCATAACTCTGGTGAAAATTGGCGGACAGAACCAGAATTTGAACTTGACCTGTCTTTTCTGCTAGTAAACCCACATACCAAATTTAATTTAATTTGGTTCACTGTAACTAAAGTTATCATCGGAAACCTCGGACGGACGCACGGACGTGCTGATTATAATAGTCCTCCGAACCCTTTGGGTCGGCGGACAATAAATTTGAGGATTTGGCAGGCACCACCTGACAGAGAGGTCATCATCATGAATGTAGGACTATTATTAATAGGAAAATTTATGTGATAATATAAATTTGGAAATAAATTAATTTTGTTCAATCTCATAATTTTGTGGATCTTCTAGGTCTAGATTTGGTGTAGCCAAGTTAACATTTTGGTCAGAACACAGTACACAGTGCCATATATATGCAGAACTGGTATAAGTGTTAAACAGTTGACAATATAGCAGCTGACAGCATAAGAGCAACAATTAGATATTTTTGACAGTAATTGAGTTAAAATTGATCTATTAGATGTCTTATAGCTTATTTTCTATTAAATATTAATTATTAAATATAGGCCTGTAATGTATTTAAGTTTTTCACACCAAAATTTGAATACTTCCCTACTTTTAGACTGAAATGGCCATCAGATGAAAAATTAGGGTGTTATGTTGGAAATGTTCAAGTTAGAAAGTTGAAAATTACATTTTCACATTTGCCCACTGACTGTGTGTGAAGGCCATGCATCACAGAAACGTTTGAAATTCTTACTGAAGCTTTAACCCAGTAAACATGTGTTCGCTGATAGTCTTAACAACCTAGCCCAAAGTGAGGCTAGTGGTTGCAGGAATAATTAAGTGACCAATACAATTTGTATTTGACCTCAGTACATGACTTTATTCAAACAGTGACAGCAAGCATCTAAATTACAGCAATGGTACATTGAGAATTGGAAAGTATGCGAAGTTTAGAGCTACATTAACACTTCCATGACAGGAGCTTCCTGAAATTTTGCGAAAACATTGTGCCAATGCATTCTCTTATTTGTGCGAGTCTCCCATAGGGAGCCTCGCATATATAAGAGCATACATTGGCCTAACAATATTTTCCTTGACCTTATAAGTCAGTGCATTCTTTTATATATGGAAGACTCGCATATATAAGAGAATTCACTCACACAGTATCTTTAATGCTGCACCAGCACAGCTCCTGTCATGAAAGGTTTAAGATAGCGATTGAATGCTGAAAAATCCAGTTCACTCCAAAGAGCGACCCCCTCATCATCTAATCTCTTGAACCCTATATATCTCAATCGCTTGAGTCATTAATTCAAAAGGGTTTTGTATTATTAAAGATGCAGGAATGTATCTGAAAATTAATTATGCTGATGCCAAACTGGGCAGGGGATGAATAATTAGTATTGCGCAAGCAGACTGTCCAACCACAAGCAGTTCCTTGGCAGCATGTGGGAAATAAATGTTTTTTGTATGTATCTGACCAAATGTTTGAACAACTTCAAGATAGAGAAAAAGAATGAGCCAAACAAAAAACTGAAATGATGTTAAAATAATTTATTATCTATATCAATGAACAGAAATAATTTTAAAATATGGACAAATTTTGTTCTTATACCAATCATAAATATCGCACAAATAGCATGTTATTGTCAAGATCATATGCCTTGTTAGTAAACAGAAGCCATATTATGATACAATACAGTACATAAATAGTGTGATATACACAAAACACTTGAAAGCGGGGAGACCAACTACATGAGCTTTGGTGAAAATTGCCACCAAATTATTTACAACATACCAATATAGCGTTTGCTAATGCTTGCCACTCAAGATTTTGCTGTTGAATGGGTGACCATGAATAACTCTCTCAAACAAATCGCCACTGATAAAGTGTTGTATATAAACAAATGCTCGGCTCACACGAATTGTGTTTTGTGGATAATATCGCATTGATACTATCATTATACTATACTATTATTAGTATATTCTTGAGAAAATTAATAATTTGGTAACTTTATTTCTAAGTTATAACCCACAATGAAGGCCATCTCTGCCTTTAAACAAACATGAAGTCAGTAAATGTTTTCTGAACAAAGATCAATAGTAGATTTATGTACAAAATGTATGTTTTACATGTAATGGATAATTCCATAGCCAGTCTTAGGGGTGGGGCATAGCAGCCGTAAACTGGAGGTGTGACTGTGCCAATGGGACTAAGGATACCCCGTCCCCCCCTCAGTAAACATTTAATTAAAATAATAAAATAACAGATTCCCATTGCAGGTGGACAACCCTAACCCCTAACACTAATCCTAAATATATTGACCGAAAAATGTAGGAATAAAAGATCTGACAAAATTATGCATGTAGCGAAAGTCGAAAAACGGGAATAACTCCACACAAAAAAGTCGGACAGACGTCATAATCGCAGACGAACAAGTTCCCATGGTACTAAATATCTGAGCCAAGTTTCAATAACATTGACCTAAAGATATAGGAATAAAAGCTTGGACAATATTATGCATGTTACAAAAAAAATTCTAAATAGAAAAAGGGGGATAACTCCACATAAAAAGTCTGACAGACGTCATAATTGCAGGTGCAAAGATTACCATGGTACTAAATATCTGTACGAGGAGAGCTTTCCAATGAATGGCAACAAGCCATATTTCCGACTAAATCCTGAAAAGTTACCCATAATTCTGCTGTGGTTATGGGGTTGATTAATTAGGACAGTACTGTACAACCCAGGCCATCCATGCCTTTAATTGATTTTACAGCCTGTGCTTATGCTGGTTTACACACACAAACAAAAACTTACTCTGTTCTCGGCTTTAATGTATACAAATTAACAAATGTCACCCAATATGAAGGACATTGTTATCGCAAGTCCAGGACATTATGATTTGACAACAAAAATATTGTTTGAAAATACATGTAGCTGATCTAACACAGAATGTATGCACGGATATGTAAATTAGGATGAACAAAGATGGCATCATAATTTAAATGCAGCAAATGACCACCTCACTTGCTGATTGGTAGAATATATCTGAGTACTCATTATTATTTGTTTGGCGGCTGTCGAAAGCTCCATTGGCGGAATAGTTGGGTATTGTTTTATTAATGCCACTGGGGCATATAAAATATGATGCTCTGCTGCCCTCCACACATGCACTGCCCTTATGCACATATACATACCTGCTATACAAGAGTATACAAGACAAAAGGAACTAGAGATGCACCAGTCCCAGATAGACGTAGTGCCACCTTTGTTGTTGAAATATACAATGAGGTTGCCATAAATTCAAAGCTACAGTGTCGCCAATTTGTACAATATACAATGACCTGAAGAATAACCATGTCGCATCAACAAATGAACTGCCGACTGTTTGCAACAAATTAGTAGTACTCATATTGTCAGAATCTCTTTGATATGCGATCAAGGATTGTTAACCCCTCGATTGTAGATTAAATTGTCCCTGTAAAATAGTATTAGTAGTACTCATATTGTCAGAATCTCTGATACGAGATCAAGGATTGTTAACCCCTGTTGTAGATTAAACTGTCACTGTAAAAACACACAGTATACAATAATACCCAGCATTTTCAGACGTCTGAAATAACACAGATTAATCGATGATCGAAATGGTAATCGATTATTGGCTTTATCGTCGGTTCATCGATTATACGATTAAACGGGGCACCCTATATGGATGGAGAATTTGTTTTTATTTTCTAAATCCAAGAAGGTGTACCCACAAGATGAAGCAACCTCATTCCGCTCATCGCAGCAATTGGTCCACTCAAAATTGCGGCGGATCTCAGCAGCAATCCTCGACATCTAAATGTGCCAATTTTGAGTAGAAAGGATAATAATCATATGCCCATCGAAACATTTATCACTGCGAGTCGCTGCAATTGCTACTAACACTACATTTGTATGATCTTATATAATATATATGTTGGACTTATATGTTGTACAGCGTAGAATAGAAGTATATACCGCAGATCTACAGTGCAGTTCTGTGATGGTAAAGGTGAGAAGGATAGACATCATCATAGACTATGATGCTATCAGAAATATATTGCCCCAGACACCTAGCTGCACCAATTTCAACCGAATTTGTTGTGGTGACACTGGATACACTGACAGACATTATTTTAAAGAGATTCATTTTCTTCAAAATTTCAATTTAAAAATATTTTTGATTCTGTTTGTATTATTTTTTATTAATAGTTCAATCTAAATAGATGCATTTATAACATCTGCCAGGATACCCCAAGTTAACAAATTTGATTGAAACCATTCAGGGGTCTGGGATAAAAATTTCGGATATATAGACATATAATGAAACCATCCTTGCATTGTTCATAGGGTTCCGGCATTTCGTGGCGATGATTTCTGGTGAAAAACCAGAAGATTTGTAAGCCAAACTCTGAATGCCGTCGCTTCAATTAGCGGTTGAAAAATGGATTTTGGCAAATCGACGCGATTTCTCACTTAAAAATGGCCCGCCGTATTGAGCGGATTTAGGCTGCTTCATCTTGGGGGTATTGTACCTGGACAGACAGAAAACCACTACTTCCAGGTGAAATTAAGGATAACTCCAGAACAGAAAATGCTAGCAATGAAATTGCGGCCTCTTTCATGATTGCTCCAGAAACTGAACAGCATACCAAATTTCATTCAGATCCAATAATCCATGGCTGAGATGAATTCCTAGACACGCAGACAGACAGATATACATATGAACAAAATCAGTCCAGTATACATGTATCTCCCATTTCTTTTGTGGATACTTTAGTTGTCATCGCCTTCTCTATCCTGAAAGGGTAAATAGCATGAATACCTAATAAAAAATTACTTAAATAATATAATAATATTAGAAGTGAAGCCATCAGACTAAGTTGAATATTGGAATTTAAGATCTGTTGTCAATAATGAGCCACAGTAAAATCCATTAAGCTAAAAATTATATCATCCCTACAGGATAAACCATTTTTCTAACAAGGCACTCAATATATCACACAATATATGATCTTCCTAGGGACGATCATTCCATTCATTATGTTGGGCTACACTGGACTCAGTACCAGTGTTGCATTGTCCAGGGCTAAGCTCACAACACCTACTTGGGAGGAGGTGTATAACTGCTTGGGGCATAATGTGTCATCATCTGGTGCGATAGCGGATTGGAGGTGGAGATCGAAAACACATAGATAAGATCTGTGTTGCAATAAAAATTATCATTTTGTTAAAATTTGCCAAGATTATATCATTATTTCTCACATATGATAAAAACAAAACCATTTTAGATCAACCTTGAGACCAACACCCTCATAATTTAAATACATAGCTTCAGTGAAACTATATATACATGTACATGTAAATTATGAGGGTGTTGGTGTCCAGTTTTATTTGCCTCGCCTCGCATATATAAGAAAATGCATTGGCCTAACAATAATTTACCTTGATCTTGTAAGCCAGTGCATTTTCTGATATATGCGAGGCTCCCTATGGGTGACTCGCATATACATGTACAAGAAAATGCACTGGCACATGGTCTTTAATGTTGCACCAGCACAGCTCATGTCATGAAAGGGTAAAGGCATGAGAAAAAAGAAAAAAAATTGCACAAAAGATATGCATATAAAAAAAATTGAGGAGGGGCATTGGGAGGGGACTAAAAATAGGGTCGGGAGGGGATGTAAATCTATCATTTTTTTATATTTGCCTTACCACCCAGGATACAAGATCTTGAAATGTATCCATATCTCGGTAGGTGGCAACACCCTCTGGTAAAGAGTTCCACACCTTTGTTGCTCTGGGAAAGAATGAGTTGGAGTACCCAGATGCTCTGGTATGTGGTTTCAGGGGCATATCAATGTCTAATTTGGTACTTAACTCTTTCGTGATGGAAGCTGCACTGGTGTATCATTAAAAACCCTGTGTCAATGCATTCTCTTATATATTTCAAGTCTCTCATAGGGAGCCTCACATATATGAGAGAAAGCACTGGCATACTGGCATTGGATATGTTGGAGGTGTTGCTCCATCTTGGAGATGTTACCCATCTTCAGAAACTATTTGATTTCCTGTATCGAGATGACTCGTGTATCATTCGAAAGTGATACATTGGATTCACAATGAATCATTACAGCCATACCCCACCCCAAGGTCAAAGACAAATTAATATTCCAAAACACTTTAAAGGATTAGTATCCTCATGAAACAACAAACTCTATCGGAAAGCCACCCCTATTGTGATCACAATGATCCAAGTCCCATAAAAATAGCGTAATAAATAAGCCGAGAAATATATAAATAATACCACCACCGGTTGTCGGCTATCTCCGTCGCAAAACCTCGCATGACGTCAAGCGAGGTAAACTAATTAAAAACAGGGAATCGGAGTCGGAGTTAATTATGTCTACCCATATGGCGATGGAAAATCCGGAATCGACATCAGCGCATGAGTGTAATGGAATTGCTGCGGGGCATATCAATAGCATTGTGTACACAGGGTGAATTGTCATCGCGCGGTGAGTTATCTTCACATGTGATTTGTCTTAAGTGCTGTTTGGAAAGTTATTGTTTTGACAACAAGACAGTCAAAGACTATGGGGTCGCTCACCCGACTGCAAAGACTGCTAAGACTGGGATTCTTGAGACCATAAGTCAGAACTTTTCATAATCACTTTAAAAGAAGTGGATCTAAACAGGATATGTGGATAGAGAGGCTTCATGTCGATCAGTGAATATCTACCTTTAAATTACCAATGGAACACTACAGATCACGAGATCACCAGATTACGGGACGCTTAGTGGTCGGATATGGTGTCATGTGAGGCGAAGGCCGAGCCTAATATTGATCTCGCTGAGCCTCATATGACACCATATCCGACCACTAAGCATCCCGTAACGTATTTATTATGTCAGTGGGCAAAATCCAGCACATCCCTTTAATTAGTCGTCGCTGTAATTTATTGCAATTTGGCAAGATAAATGTGTCGGCTATGGCCATTCACTTATGTTATGTCACAGTGACGCGTCATGGGCGTTGAACGTCAACGCATTGAGTCAATGGCTAATTACCAAAAGTAGGACAACTTGTTGAGTTTGATAGTTAATTTATGAGTCTTTAAAATTCCTCAAATATATCGCATGCAGGTTTTGATACATGGTACTACATGTATGTCTTTAAATTCACAGAAAATAATTTCCGACAGATACCCCTTTCTTGGCGCCAAAATACACCAAAAATATTCCCGAGGCGACTGAGTTTCTGAAAAACAAGATGGCGGATAAGCACCTAATATTTATTTCATATGGGTTCATATACCGTCACTATATATCGACGCTGATTGGCTAATTGCAAGAGCTGACATAATAATAGATTATATGCGCCCTATGGACATTTTATAAATATATTATCGGTATACTGAAAGAAAATATTATTGTTTTTTCAGGACCCTATTCCTTTAAGACAAATCACAAGTGAAGATAACTCACCGCGCGATGACAATTCACCATGTTTACACAATGTTATTGATATGCCCCGCAGTAATTCCATTACACTCACGCGCTGATGTCAATTCTAGATTTCCATCGCCATATAGGTAGACATAATTAACTCCGACTCCGATTGGTGGTATTATTTATTTATGTCTCGGCTTATTTATTACGCGATTTTTATGGGACTTGGATCATTGTGATCACAATAAGAGTGGCTTTCCGATAGAGTTTTGTTGTTTCATGAGGATACTAATCCTTTAAATAGTATTTACCAACTGATCCTGTGGGTGTGGAACTGCTATGGATTCTTTGACCTGCGAATGTTTGTACATGCTGCCATCTCTGTCATCAGTACCTGACAGCTACATGCAGACAACAGTAACAAATGTGTCATCTTTGATACCAGGTGCCTTCCTGCTCTGCCTGGCTGCATCTGAAAAAAAGAGAAATAAACATTTAGTGAGCTATTAGAACAAATAGCAGGTTACAATATGATAAGCAATTCACAGTATTCAATAATATATATTGATAATACGTAGCTTGTAATCTGGTGAGACAGTAAACAGTTTCAACAAGTGCAACACCAAGCATACTAATTGACCCTCCCCACTTTCAGTTTAGAGAGTGGCAACGCTAAATGTTTGTATGGATCGAGGTACACGATGTTCAAGAAGATCCATAACTCTTAAGGTGAAGATCAATTGTATCATGAAACCAATCATATCAGCTGTATCCTCTCATTATTGTCTATCATTATACTAGCGTGGATCCACCATCCGGCGCCATCAGCGCACTTCCCCTATTTTCGGAAGGAGAAAAAGATTTTGGGAGATTTTTGCTAAAATACATGTAAATGTGGCAATTTACATGTTTCATATTAGGCCGACACAAATGTAAAGTATTTTAACTGTGCATAGCCAAGGGTGGGTCCACCATCCCATGTGTTGGCACCCCTCCTCCCCTAATTTTGCCAGATTAAAGAATTGTGGGACGACTTTGGGTGCCATTTCAGTGTTTCTGTATTAGTTTCTGCAATATCTGGCCCTATGCATGAAGTTTAAACACTGAATATTGCTAACATAGATGCAGTAATTTTATGTCTTCTATTATAAGCTGACTCAAACACATGACAATTTGTCCCACAAAATTCTCAGAGGACTATTGTAATATAACCCACATCTGTCCTATTCCTTGTTTGGATATTAACTCCAGTTCATATTATCTGATCGAAACAAAACTGGTTATGAGGAATAACCATCTGAATATTGAGGTCAGGTTTTATTATGGTTCTGGTTCGATGACTTTGTTGCATTTTTGTTGGCCTTTTTTATGTACTTAGAAATTTAAATTTGCATGTTGACCGGATAATATCTCTGGTTAATAGTATTATCTGATTGGAAAAAGACTTGGGATGAGTTACAAAAATTCACATTATTCAATATCTATTGTGGGCAATATCAAATATGGTTCAGTACGATAATTTTTATCAGACCTATATATGTTGTTTTTTTTACTTTCTGTTCAAATTTTCATGTTGTCCAGATGAAAACTCCAGTTAATATCCACTGATCAAAACAAATCTATATGGTGAATATCCATCACATTATTCAGTTTGAGTATGAATTTGGTTCTGGTATGATGATTAATGATGGAGTTATGCCCCTTTTTTATTTATAAATCAGTTTTTGGGACGTCCAGATGCTAACTTAAGCAGTATTCAATAGTTCCTTGTTAATTGATACGTGGGTCACATTTGAGAAAACACAGGTCAAGTTCTATTTTGGTCATGGTCAGATGATTTTGACAGATTTGGTACGTATGTGGTTCACATTTGAGAAGATGCAGACCAATTAAGTTTGATACTATTTGACTTAGAAATAATAACATTTGTGTTGTGCAAATGCTAGATTGAGCGATCTTCAAAAGAATCTTCTCCTAATATTTTAGTGTGTGGCTCACCTTTTTTACTCTTAAAAATATCAATATCCCAAAAAGCCACCTCGATTTACGTAGAAATCAGTTTTTTTGGTTGTTCGGATGATATATAACTTGAGCGATATTTAAAGGAATATTATACTGAAATTTTTTTTTGTATTTTGTTTCAATATACCTATATTATATATTTAAAATGTCCAATTTGCCCAAATAATCTTGTGTTTGATCGCTAATTTTGTTTTTATAACGAAAAAAAAAAAAAAATTCTGAAATATGCCAAAAATCTTATGCTGCAGACGCAGTCACATGATTTAAGTCACATGATCAGCGGCCGGTGTGGTCACATGATTTAACACATGAAAAATGACGTAGCGATTAGGCGAATTCCTGTTACTATCAAGCGTCTATGATTTTCAACTTCTTATATATATTTGAATGTATACAATTTGTCTTAAGCTGCTTACCAGTTTATCTATGTATACATGGCATGGGCATATATTATCGACCTCTTTGTGTCAATTACGCATAACAATAGCATTATAAAAGATCTAACGGTTGACCATGGTTCGTTTGAACATCCAATCATATATAACACTTTTTGAAGGAGGGATAATTTCTGGTTTAATAAATAATCACATTACAAATGCTCTTTATCCGCATCATATCAGGAATAGACTTAACACGGAACGTTCTTTATTGGGTCATGGTAAAGGAAAATGGCGACTCGTCTTAGAATAGTTGTCATCGTAAATATTTACTAATTACACCAATACACGTAAATATATGTACACAAACTTTCGATATATATGCTTCATATGCCCGTCAAAGTCGTAGCAAAGTTAAAAGTCATTTCCGGTTTATTAAACAATTTTTATTTGCACCATATCAGGAATAAGCTTAACATGGAAATGACTTTATTCAGTCATGGTGAAGGAAAGTGGGGACTCAATTTAGAACAGTTGTCATCATAAATATTTACTAAATTATTGACCAATGTACTCCCCACTATAACTACAGTTTTATGTTAAAGTAACCATGCCACTCTTGTAAATATAAATGCTCTTTATTTTGTATATGCAATCGCTTTTAGCGATAGGGTCGATTGGATATACTAACGACTGGATGCTCTGCTCCGTCAAATATATATTATTTATGGGAGAAATGAATGTAGAATTATACCTAATTGAGAGTCCCTATACCGGCCACAGCCGAAAATGCTGCATTTATTTGGCACATATCGTATAATGATAATTCGATCCATTTCCCCATTTCTAATGTCAGACCATTACAGTTGGACACAAATTTCTAGTGTTGAATATTGTTAGATTTTAAATACCATTCACAGCCACTACAGAAATGTACATGCATAGTATTAAGCTAAATATATCAAATTGTGGAAATCTGTGCATCACAATGCATCTGTTAACAAGGGGTATGCATCTAAGATGCTATGTCAAGTTTATTGGCAGTCGAAAAAAAACTTCTGCCCAAAAAGTCGGACAAACCTGTTTTCGTACTCGTCCGAGATATTGTTGCAAGAGACTCATACATCAAATATGGTTTGAATCAGTTAATATTTAATTGAGTTATCGCGCTAACAGTAAAAAACATGCTAAAAATAGACAAACTAATGTCCATAACTCCGGGGGAAAAATTTGGACAAACTGGTTTTCGAACTCGTTCGAGATATTGTTGCAAGAGAATCATATATCAAATATGGTTTGAATCAGTTAATATATGATTGAGTTATCGCGCTAATGGTGAAAAAATGCTAAAAATAGACCAACTAAGGCACATAACTCCGGGAAAAAATCGAACAAACCTGGTTTTCAAACTCGTCCGAGATATTGTTGCAAGAGACTCATATATCAAATATGGTTTGAATCAGTTAATATTTTATTCAGTTATTTCGCTAATGGTGAAAAAAAATGCTAAAAATAGGCAAACTAAGGCCCATAACTACGGGGAAAAAATTTGGACAAACCTAGTTGGTTGAGTTATCGCAGTAAGGGTGAAAAAAATGCAAAAAAGTCATCAAAGATGGATAACTCTTGTCAAAAAGTTTGGACGTGACCCATTTTCTACAGGCAGTAAATAGTCATTGGGAGCAACTCGCATACCAAAATTGTTTTTAATCCGTTCACAAATGTCAAAGTTGTAACACATTCTTTAGGTCCGACCGCCAACCGTCCCTCTTCAAACCATGTCGATTTTTTTATAAACTCGACTAAAAATGTGTTGTAATCAGATTCTTTAAGTGTTGCACCCATATTTTTTACCTCAGAACAGAAAGCGCATGCACATTTTATCAGGGTTTTCATACCACTGTCAAACATACTGTCCTAATTAGTTGTCTTTTGTACAGATAATGCTTTTAGCCTGCCGATAAATGAGGTGCCTGAGTAGTGATCTGCGAGTATTCAAGATTTTATTCAATGTCAACATCGATCACCTGATTCTAGATCAACACCGAATCAGTTCGCAGATTCAGATATTTTGGAATCGGCGTTATTTTGATTTATCTACTATATTAAAATGGAGGTTGCTGTTTGTGGCAAGAAAAAAGTTTTATTCTTTAACATTACTCCATAGTAGTTGATATAATATAAATAAAACAAGGGGTAAGCATCTTACGCATCTAAGATGCTATGTCGAGTTTATTGGCAGTCGAAAAAAAACTTGGCAATAAGTCCCACACAAGGCCCAAAAAAGTCACTAAAAATAGACAAACTAAAGCACATAATTCCGAGGAAAATATTTGGACAAACCTGGTTTTTCGAACTCCTCCGAGATATTGTTGCAAGAGACTTATATACCAAATATGGTTAGAATCAGTTAATATTTAATTGAGTTATCGTGCTAGCAGTGAAAAAATAGACAAACTAAGGCCCATAACTCCGGGGAAAAAATTCGGACAAACCTGGTTTTCGAACACGTCTGAGATATTGTTACAAGAGACTCATATATCAAATATGATTTGAATCAGTTAATATTTTATTAAGTTATCGCGCTAACGGTGAAAAAAATGCTAAAAATAGACAAACTAAGGCCCCTAACTCCGAGGAAAAAATTCGGACAAACCTGGTTTTCGAACTCGTCCAAGATATTGTTGCAAGAGACTCATATATCAAATATGGTTTGAATCAGTTAATATTTGATTCAGTTATCGCGCCAACGGTGAAAAAAAATGCTAAAAATAGACAAACTAAGACCCATAACACTGAGGAAAAAATTCGGACAAACCTGGTTATCGAACTCGTCCGAGATATTGTTGCAAGAGGCTCATTAATCAAATATGGTTTGAATCAGTTAATATTTGAATGACTTATTGCGCTAATGGTGAAAAAAAATGCAAAAAGGTAATCAAAGATGGATAACTCTTGTCAAAAAGTTCGGACGTGACCCATTTTCTACAGGCAGTAATTAGTCATTGGGAGCAACTCACATAACAAATTGTTTTCGAATCCGTTAACAAATGTTAAAGTTATAAGGCATTATTTAGGTCCGCCCGCTGCCCGATAGCCCGCCTGCCCCCCGCCCGCCCGCCAACCGTCCCTCGTCAAACCATGAGTCAAATTTGTTATAAACTCGACTAACAAGTGCACCACCCAGAGTATCCCCTCTCCAAGGTGGCCTTTCGGTTTATTAATTTTCTGATGTTGCTTAATTCGAACGATGTCTAAATCTTGTCAGTGATTCCATGATAAAATCTAAATTGAAATCAGTTCATATTTGTTTCAGTTATCAAACCAGACAGAGCAAAATTGCAAAAGAATCGATAATCGACAAAAAGATATGATTTCCTGATAAAGAAGGATAACTCTCAAATCGAAAACGTGAACGTCATTTGCCCCTCTTTTGAAAGCAGTCATGATGGTGAATCTCCATACTAGTGATGTTCCGATAATGAAAAAGCCCTTCGGACCGATTTCCAATAACTGGAAGCACAATCGGCCGATTTCAGATTCCGATGTTTATATATATTTTGCATTGCTCCCATAATGGACCTATATACACTCATTGCACGTGGTATAGTTTCAAAGCCAAATACATCAAAGAAATATATACCACTGTCCAAAATTATTTCCACCGATGTTAGTTGTGCGCTGCCTTTGATGTATATCAGTAGTTGTTTTGACAAAGAGATCAAAAGTGCTGACTCCGAGTAACATTATGACCATGTGTGGAATACTTGCATGCGGTAGTAAAGTCTTGATTGAATACTTGTAAGTTATGACAATTTATGGAATGGTAATGATTATTAACTAAATTTAGATTGATGGATAATAATTGCTGTCATATTTGTCTGAGACTTCCCAAGTTCCCATGGGTCACACCTTTTGTCTTTTAACAAACCGGCCAAAAACGGCCAAATAAAGCTGCAACAGCCTAAAATATCTTCGGTCTGTCTCAATAGAACCATACAAATATGGATATCATTGGAACCGGTTCATTGACCACATTGCGATGGTTACAGTTATGCCCTGTGCCAATGCATGCTCTTATATATGCGAGTCGACCATAGGTCGCCTCGCATATATAAGAGAATTCATTGGCCTAAAAAAAACTTTTTTTTAACACTTTTTACCATTTTTTCTTACATTCTTTAACAATTTTATAATTTTTAATGTGTTAAGCCAATGCATTCTCTTATATATGCGAGGCGACCTATGGTCGACTCGCATATATAAGAGAATGCATTGGCACAGGGCCCTTCTGTTGGGTAAAGGGTTAATAACATTGGAGCAATAACATAGATGACACCCTTCCCACACCCAACTGGCAGATTGATGATTATATCATTTCCTTGAAAAATATACTTCAGTGCATCAAGTTGCCCCTTCTTTAACCCTTTACCCAACAGAACGGCCCTGTGCTAATGCATTCTCTTATATATGCGAGTCGACCATAGGTTGCCTCGCATATATAAGAGAATGAATTGGCTTAACACATTAAAAATTATAAAATTGTTAAAGAATGTAAGAAATAATGGTAAAAAGTTTTTTAAAAAGATTTTTTTTAGGCCTATGGTCGACTCGCATATATAAGAGAATGCATTGGCACAGGGCATAACTGTAACTATCACAATTTGGTCAAGGAGCCGGTTCCAATGATATCCATATTTGTATGGTTCTATTGAGACAGACCGAAGATATTTTAGGCTGTTGAAGCTTTATTTGGCCGGTTTTGGCCGGTTTGTTGGGTAAAGGGTTAACAACTGGGAAGCATTTACAGTTCAGCCTCAAACTCCATGAAAGGGTTTACCTCCCTTGATGACTCGGTAAGGAAGTATGACTGACCCGTGCGCTCTGGTAAAGATTGGGTCTGCCTACTCAATTTTTTTTTGCAAGAGCGCCTCCCAAGTTCAACATGGAGTTATAAGCATATTTCATAGCATACGCTGTACAGACGAAAAAGTTAATTATGCCCCTCCTCACGTTGGTCGTTATTGAAGACAGTTCTGATTGCGACTACACTAATTCATTCAATGTGTGCTTCCAATTATTGACATAGCATGTGACGTCACATGCCATGTGCTCAACAGGGAGCTACACTGTAATGGGGTCAGCTGTTTAAAGTCTTTGAATCTATTTCGTGTCAACGCGATTGAACCAATAACTTCATATATTACACACGATGTGTATTGCCATGCTTATAATATATTCCCAAACATTGGACCCAATCCCCTAGATCATGCCATGAATCTCTACTCTGGCTGACGCCCGTGTCTACAACGTCAGCCAGAGTAGAGATTCATGGCATGATCTACCAGTCCCTGTGAGAAAACCGCAGCAGATTTTTTCCCATTCGTCCCATGCAGCATGTTTCTTCGCCGCGTTTCAGTGTAATGATATGTTGCAAAGTGTTACGAAGTGTAAGTTGTAACCAGTACGTGTTACAAATAATATAACGGCGTCATAAGAAAACCACAGCATATTTTTAAAACTCATCTCAATGCAGAGATATGTTACAATGTGTTACAAAGCGTTACGTAAATGATTTCTGAGATCCACAGAGACCGCTCGTAGACAGTTGTTACAAATGATATAAAGTCCCTGTGAGAAAACCACAGTATATTTTTTCATATCATCCGAGTGTAGTGATAAGTTATGTTACAAAGTTTTACGAAGCATAACGTTGTGTGATTTCTGAGATCCACAGAGACCGCTCGTTGATGGGTGTATGCAAATGATGTAAAGTCGCTATGAGAAAACTTATGGATATTTCTTCAACTCGTATCAGTGTAGTTACGAAGGTTTGTGTGATTTATGAGATTCCACATATCGATGTACCACTCATAGACGGGAGTTCAAATTATTGTTCAATGCGAGGCTCCCAAGTCCCCACGAGAATAACAGCAGAATTTTGCGACGATATTTGGCATATCCATTTTAATAGCATTTGAAGCATCTGTGGGAATGTTACCCAATCCTGTTTTTAATAACTGTAATTTCTATATTTCATAGAAAACACAAAGTGACAAACATGACGATGATCACCACGATGATGAGAATGAACTTTAAAATTATAGATTTGATCTTGATTAGTTAATAATATTTCAATGTAATTAAACAATTACCACAAAAAAAACTTGAGCTTTACTGACTCAGCACAAATCTTTAGACTCAGCTCTTTGTGAAAACAATCCCCACTGAGCTTCACAAAGCCACGAACATGTACCGCATACCTGGTGTCAACTTTGTGTGCACAAGTCGCTAGCTGTAAATAGGAAATATCAGAAAGTTCATCTTCTCCTCTCTGTAAAACATTGTTCATAATATTTGCCAAATTTGGAATTTTGGTTATATAAATCAGGGAGCAATCAAGAAAAATAAAAGTTACCAAATATTATGGGATGATTATCCAATTTAAAAATTTTATCATGACAAAATACAAATCTTGAGGTACCAGTAGGGGTGATAACTTCAATTTTAATATTCCGTTCATATCATGTCATGATGTCATGTTCAAATACTCATCTCCTTTTGTCTTTTGTCATGCATAATATAATAATATCAGACAAAAATATTCGCACCATCTACACATAAATTTACCTCAGCTTGACTGAAAGTTACCAATGCATTGGCAAGGTATTCACCACTATCCTTCTTCCATCGGATGACATCTTGATGGTGGTCTACTAATGGGCCGTATACATAGTCCATCACTGACTAGCATCTCCAGAAAGCCAAACTCATGAGGATCTGCAAAAAAAATAGCACATATTAAAGACATATTGACGTTGTGTGTTATCAATTCATTTGTAAAAGTAACTACTTGAACAAGATTATTCTCCATTTCTATTTTATCACCCTACCGGAGTGTTTCACATCACTTTAAACAAGCAGTCACAGATGGCGGTATCCTCCGCCGAATTGTGCAGTTGGGGAAGTGCATTCTCAATGTTTGCGTTCTCAATATGTGCTAAACAAGAGGTGGAATTTTGTCAAAAAGCCTGGCTTGCGAACTCATTTTAGGTACTGGTCATGGGAACGAATATACCAAAAATCTTTTAAATCCGTTTACATTTGTGGAAATTAGCCCTGTGATGTCATCCATTTGCACCAAAAATAAGTCCAACAACTCTGCTGAAAATATCCGGCCGGGCCTGGTTTGCGAACTCGTTCTAGATACTGGTCATGTGAACTCATATACCAAAAATCTTTTAAATCCGTTTATATTTGTGGAAATTAGCCCAGTGACGTTGTCAATCTGCACCAAAAATAATAAACAAAAAGTCCAATAACTCTGCTGAAACTATGCGGGCAGACCTGGTTTGCAAACTCGATCTAGATACTGGTCAAGTGAACTCATATACCAATTATCTTTGAAATCCGTTGAGATTTGTGGTAATGAGCCCTGTCACGTCGTCTATTTGCTATTTGGTAAATTCGACAAAAATAATAAATAAGTCCAATAACTCCTGTAAAAATATCCGGCCAGACCTGGCTTGCGAACTCATTCTAGGTAATGGTCAGGTGAACTCATATACCAAATATCTTTGAAATCCGTTGACATTTGTTCAAGTTATGACTCTTACAAATTCGGGACCGACGGAACCCATTCCTATATCCCCCGCAAATTTCCAATTTGGCGGGGGGGGGGGAGGTAATAACCTTTGTAATGGTATATTTGATCAAGACATCAGTCGAAATTTTTCTTTTAGACAACACTGACCAAGGCAGTTCTTATTATGATTAAGAGGATGAACACTAATGGTTATTGTAATTGGCATGAAAAAAGTAATCAATTGTTCATTCATGTAGATCAGTATATATACAAAATAGAAATTTGTATAAATTTATTTGACTTATTCATTTGTATTTTTAAGGTTATATTCTGAGCTATCAGCATACAACGATGTTAAATATTTAGTGTGAGTTTATTGCTTCTCGGCAAACCGGTCATGATTTTCAAGCTTTATCTCATTTATGCCATTCCGACAGATACATGGCCATTTCAGTAAGCAAGCATATTTGAAGCAAGGAACACTCATACTGAGTTGGTACCCCCCATAAATTTTAAATATATAATTATTTTGTTTACCTCATGTATGATGACAATGGCCACTCCCAATCCTTTGGCTATTCTCATGTCAGATTTAGGGAACTTCTACATGAAGGTTGTAGCTTGGTTCAGTATGTCCTTTCTTTGAATCTTTTCTAGCTGGAAAGGGAGAGAGAAAGGGGTACAACTAACATGTAATGGATTCTCTTGCATATGGCATATAATAGAGAACATATGTTATAAACCATGTGTTTTGCTCTAATGATCATCAATATGTATGTGCATTGGTAGTAAAAAAAAAGAATTTTTTTTTATTTATTTTTAGCTTTTTTCTCAAAATATCAATAAAAAGTTTAGCGTCCGCAGTTATTCATAGGGTCAGTCGATGTACGGAAACATAGTATCTTTTTCTTATTTTTGGCCTAAAAGCTGAGTGGAGTGTTTCACATCAATTTGAATCGAAAAGTAATGCTTATACAAGAAACATTCAGTAAAATTCCCCACCAGCATTATGGCAGCAATTACAAGGAGGAGTAGTCTGAATTTGTTGATTATTTTATTGCAGCATCAACATGATTATACTTGGTAGCACCAGGGACCAAATACAGCCCCTTTCCCAGAACTATGATATCAGTATGACGATCCTCAAGATTTACTTAAAAATTTTACCAGTGGAAGAAAATTTTACCACAAGTGTGTTAAGTTTCCCAATGAGAGTGCCCCAGGCACCAAATCAGAATAGGGTAATCCCTGATCAATGTTCTTAACACATACAAGTGCAAACTTGTAAACTTTATCCGAAATGCCAGATATATAGAAAATGTTGCTTATTTAAATTATAAAACTTATTGACCAGAGTTACTCTCATAAAGTTCTAATAGTCTAATTTACAAATTACCTCATCACATCATGGAGATCGAAGTTTAATGTGACAATGCATCTGGTCACTGGAGGTTTCGCGCCGCATTATGCATCGGCATTTATTCCTCTGGTTGCCCCATTGGCAAGGTCAACTGCAAGTTGCTCAACCTCTGCCATATTGCTTGGGTGATCTCAGAAGAACGGCAGAGCCTGATTAGTTCTGCAGGAATATCAATGTACACCTGAAAATAGAACAAAACGAAATTGATGTAATATGCATATTTGTATTTAGCATTCCCAGCATTAGCAGTGCAAAAACTATTAATTTGAGGTTCACTCTGAATTGATTGCCCCAATAATATTATCTACGCATTTCAAAGCGCAACAGAACATTTTCATTGGACGATACGGTAGTTCCATGTGTTTGTCTATAAACAATCATAAAGTAAAAAAAATTCTGTTTGTTTACATATAACAAAGGGTACAAATGTGACAATAACATGCAATGTACCCAATATTTATGATTTGTATAACAATGGCTGTTTCCGAATGCAAACTGTACAAATTTTGAGTGATTTTAATTCCGATAAATCAGTTTAGTGGTTATATATTAATCGTTGTGATGGCCGCATGGACGTTTTGATCTATTTTTTCTCGACAATTATCAATTGAAGTTAATAGTATCGTGAACGACTGTTGATCGCCACATGAGTTATGATGAAACTTCACCCTCTGGGGACCTCATTCTGTCTATTGAATAATATTCTTTCTGTTTTTGGCGGTTTTAGTGAATGTATCTATTTTAAAACATATATGACCCACAGGAAGGCCGGCCATATCTTTAAGGTGGAAGTGTCACCATAGCAGGGTATCGGTTCTGATGTCGATTAACGACGGTTCTCGTTACTGATTGTTGATTTCTGTTAATATACCTCTTAACGAATATAAAGGGATAACTAATTAAGCAGCTCAACGTACGTCAAACACAACTGTCTACGGTGGGTTAACGTGATATTGTCAGCACATTCAAACATCAAAGGCACAGTATTCCGCACTATGACAAGTTGCAGACACAGAGTGTATTTGACTAATTTCTCTCAACATCTATTCAAAATTTTCGAGCAAGCCAACTACAACTAGGCTTACTCTAAACGACTTGATTCATTGGGCGAAATCATTTATGAATTTAAAACAAAAATTTATTTGCCATTTTTTAAAATTATCAGTAATTTTTTAAATAACTCAATTTATTTTTATATAAATTAAATCAAATATATTTTAAGATTGGATAGTAGTTTTTAATTATCTGTTTTGCCAAAATCTGGTTTGTCAGGTGAATGATTATTAGAACTTGGATGTCTACAAAATATTGGAAAATTTATGGAACGAGTTTTACCTCGCGGTCAAGTTATAACATACTAGTTACTGACCTGAGTTCTAACTTCTATACAGCCATATGTTTGTAATGTTAGGCCCAAGCTTTAATACATGGTTCTAGCATGTAACAGCGCGGGGATCAGAGCAATTGGATGGGCAGGTTTGCATTATTTATAGTAAAAAGTGACAATTGAGAAGAGGAACAAAATTGGGGAATAATAGTATAATACTAGTTAGTTTCACTTGTCATTATTTCGGGTGATAAAAAAGATATGTCAGGCCTTATTTTGAAATGTCAGACCATGTCTGTTTCATGCCTGACAAAATGTCAGAAAGTCATATAAAAATTATTTTAAGGCTTTTAGTTTGGACTTCTTGCTAAATTTTATGGGAGGCCAAATTCACATTTAATAATGAATTCATTGAATTGCACTTAAGTGCAATTGAATGCACGCTGTGCAAATAGCGCAAATACCACATATTGTGCTTAAGCACAAATAGGGCGTTTACACTTAAGCGTAATGAACTAATTGCGCTTATACTATCTAACCTACCCATAAACTACTGGCATGACCTGATGTATCACCTAGCAACACAAGAGGAGCATTGGGCTAATTTTAACCTGTTTTAATTAGCCTGAGTACTCGAACAGTCAACTGTGAGTATGAATTCAACAATGATAATCCCTAATTACATATTATCAGCATCCCTATATCCAAAGAATTGATGTCTCCTTCCCGGAACTCTAGTAATTTTTTATATGATGTTTTTAATGTATTTTTGCACAGATTTGGGCCATTACTAGTGCTGAATAGGTCACTCTCACTGGTTTTCTGTGATAAAGTTACCCAGGTTCCTGAAATTGTGATAAAGTTACCCAGGTTGGAGAGGATTGTGATAAAGTTACCCAGGTTAAGAATATTTCATGTTTAGCAACAAATTATTCATTTTCGCGATCAAAATGACAAACTACAATACTAAATATGTCTTAAGCAGTCCTTCCCACAAGGAAAACACAACGAGAGCACTTATTAGCCCTCGCAATTCAGAAGATGGGTGTAATTGCGCCCGTAATTTATTGTAAGTTGGGTTTTTATAAAACAAAATGTCATTGTGGGATAGACCTACAGGTCTGTCCAGTTACACTTCCACATGCCCAAGAGAGACGAGTGCGAAATTTAGCACCCGTGATTTAAAAATTGCGAGTGCATATGGGTGCGACAGCAATTGCTCCTGTCTCCTGGGAAGGACTGCTTAAGTGTTCTTAATATGGGGGCCCCAATGCCAACCATGAATGGCGCTCAAGCGAAATTAATTGTGTTTAAGCACAATAACTGCGCTTAGCCTTACTCTAAGTGCAATTAATTGCACTTAAGCATAATTATTTGTGCTTAACTTAAGGACAATCAATTGCGCTTAAATGCAAATTACGCAATCAATTTGCGCTTAATTGTACTTAAGTGCTTAGTGCAATTGGTATGCACTTAAGTGCAATTGATTGCGCTTCAGCACAATTAGTTATATTAGATGTGAATTTGGTCTCCCATAATCCATATTTACCTGTTTACAAATTACAACTGTTTTTTACCCACAGGCCACACTCACACTGCCACAGGTTTCCAGCACATAAATTTACCTTACTCCTATTAATACCTAATTCCTATCAGATTAAGTATTCATACTATTATTACTAATCATACTCATACGCATAGCCTAGACTAGAGCCAGTATGCGTGAGTAGGGGTGCCAGGGTACTCCGGGTAGGCCTATTTATTTATTTTTAAAAAAAAATTTGCTGGATCGAGACTAGTCCAACAAATTAGACTATTCGATTAATACATATTTTAAAATTTGGACATAAATGTCCAAATATTAAAATAGGTCTTAATCCGAATCGTCTAGTAATTTGTTGGACCAGATGATACTGATAGTGATACTGATTAGTAGATCGAGACCTGTTGTTTTACTAACTTTTTAGCTGAGTCTGTACTGTAGGCCTACTATGAATTCTCCAAACTCCCACTGACTATAATACACATATTGGCCATATTATAAGAATACTTTTAATCATAACATATGGAGACGAAAGTTTGTTACCAACAGCGATTTCTCAGAGCCACGATTTCTGCTTGCCAACTTTCACATTCAGAGTTTTCCACCGCCATAATTTTGTGCACTTAGATTGATACAGAAATCTGTGACGTAGTCCACACCGGAAATAGCATTTCTAATAAAATACTTCTTATATTTTAATTGCAATTTGTCCAAAAGTGAATAAAATGTATCCCACAATTAACTGTACACCAACAATGAGGGGTATTGTTTTTGTTTTCACATATTTAATTAGGATAACGTGATATCATGAATTCCACGAAAAGGCGGCCATGGATACCGATAATGGGTATTTGCATCATTAGCATGTCATCGGGGAATGTTGTTGCTTCTTCTGTATTTCATTATTACTATCCAATGAATATATTTTGGAATGACCATTGCCCTCACTATACAATCTCTTAAACACAAGATATTGTGTGACTGGGGATCAATGATGCGCGCATGCGCAGTCAACGCATATTTTCATATTTTGCCAAATAAGGTCAATCAACCAAAATATCACTTTCAACCAGCTCAAGGGTCATTCTAGGTTCATAGTGAGGCATGTGTGGAAATGTTATTTTTGTCACATTTCCCATATCACAATCTGCCTCAATTACCATAGTATCCCCTTTTTGCACATATATTTAAGTAAAATGACGGTTTAACCCCAACCAACAACCCGTTTCTAAGGTAAAAACAGTCGCATAGCAACCGTTGCCATGGGAAGTATTTTCGTGATTGCCCCCATATCTGAAAATAATACGTGGGACCTAATATACACATGTGCCAAGTTTTATGCTTTTATGACAATGTCCGCACTTGTTACACAAAAAACTATTCCTAAAAAAATCGCACGGTGATTCCGTCACGCCCGTTGTGTGATTCCGTCACGGCGAACAAACCGAGTTAACTAATAATATATACACAAGTGTGTGACAATGCGGTTTTTTTCTGCAAGTATAATGTATCTACTTTACTAATTGGGAACTTTTTCCAGGTCAGCTTGGCTGAATGAGCAGGGTTCTTCAATAGTACGGACCTACCCTCATATTGATGGCACTTTTTTGGTGATTCCGTCACGGACACAATTTGACCCAGAGTGAGATGATACTTAAATACACATATAGTTTTATATAATCAAACAACTTAGTATAGTATGTACAGTGTTTTTTATTTTAAGCGGTACCCTGTACTGGTCATAATTTTAGATTTTATAGGCCACAGAAAAGTGAAATTCCGTAAAATTTGGTGATTCCGTCACGCTGGAATTCATGATATATATCGTATCATTGCAGCCTGGCCCGGGTATCGACACCAATTTCGTGTAACTATATAACCTAGCTCCGGACTATATACGGTACATGTACGACTATACATGTACAGATCTTCTAGAAAGCTAGACTGTGTTGTAATAATTATATAATCGGCGATATAGGCCCTACTTGTAACATAGGTAATGTTCATTATATAAACTGATCCTAGCAAAGTTGCTTTAGGATCCCAGTGCATCCCACGCCAATTATAGTTGTCAAACATATGATATGCTGTAGGGGCCAATATATACGATCAGATACATTATATGCATATTGATCGCGATGTATATTGTGATAAAGTTATAGCCTACTCAGATTAATAACATGTCGTCAATAGGCCTATTTGTTCACTTGTACTCAATGGGGGCTATCGGTATATAGTCTTGTTAAACATGCAAACAGAATTTCCATCAATCAACCAGAGTCCGGCGATCGCTTTCAAATCACGTTCATATTGTGAGATGTGTCACTTAGGCTTAATTATCAAAATTATATATCCCCAACCTGCGTAACTAAAGGTACCGGTAATCCGGTATCACACGTTATGGAACCTTGGTAACTTTTATCAGTAAAACCGATTATAGTGTTACCAAAGTAGCGTAGGCCTACGTGTATATATACATAATTCCAATTCCCACACTATGGTGTTCTCTTTTTTTCAGTTCGTTCATTCCGTATGCCCATCTAGCTAGAGTATAGGCCTACGCATAAACATATATGGGAGTAGTTTACATGTTTTAAATGTCCGCCTGGATCTAGGAGATGGTATCCGTGCATGGCTTATTTGGAACTATATATAAATGCATCGCGATGCGTGCATCGACGCGATGCGGTGTCGCGACTGAGATATTTATTAGACCTGCCTATGATCCACCTTGAGAAAATCAGTTATATCGGGACTCCACTTTGAACATCGCGCATTTCTCCGCAAGTCCCACCAATCAGTTGGCTAAATTAATGCCAACGGGAATTTTAGTTGTTTTCATTATATAGACCACGGTGCCAATATAGAACACTGTCCGATGCGCTTTCCCATGAAAGATACGCTCACATCACCGATCATAGCATGGCAGGTGATAAAAGTGATGGCATGTTATGAATTAACAATAATTTAAGATATGTAAATATAGGTTCTTGATAGGAACATGAATTTCAGAGAAAGTAGAAACACGCGCAATTAGGGAGTAATGCAAACTCATTTTTAGACTATTCTTTCCATTTATCAATTTTCGACTGCAGACTATAGCCATACACATATATATATAGCGCAACTATTTTAGCTCAATTTCACTATAGTTTTATTGCAGCTAAATCCACCCCCAAATGGAGCAAAAGATGATAGTTTACTCCTAAGCATCACTGTAATAACCCAATGTGCCTTGCATACATAAATAAATTATACCAAAGTTTGAATCAAACATTTAGAATATATAAGAGCGTTTATGATTGGACTTTACTACCCTTTATGATGAATGCGTGGGGATCGAGATATCGGGTTTATTAAAATGGGATTGATCCGCAATGAAATAAAATTTCAAATATGTAGAATTGAAGTCATAATAACACTCTATATATAGCGTAATTGAGGGACCATAATTTATCTTCTTACCTGGTTGTCTTGTTCCGATTTCGTGACATCCTGCATGTACAAAACCCGCGTTGCTGCGATCTCCAAGATGAGACAATATTATTATAATGGTCCCACACCTGGTTAAGTCAACGTAATTAGTGGTCCTGCTATACTTTTTTATGTTTCCTGGTATATCCTACTGAATTATTGATGCTGGTAGGACATATAAAACATGTATCGTACGTTGTTTTGTCCATTTTTGACAATGAGAGAAAAAAATGATACATTTTCTTAACAGCACCAACTTGCCCTACCAGCATCATAGCACTTAATCAGATGGACCCTGTTAATTTGTCATCGTGGTGGTGGGTCCTGCTGAAACCTGAATTGCTATGGCACCAGGGACGTGGCTGCACCCACCCCCTTGAATCCGACCAAACTGACAAATGTAGTGATTTATTGTTTTCTTAAACTAATTAGTAGTTTTCTATTGGTCACAGGAGAGGGACCATGACACAAGCTTTCCAAGTGTTGGAAATTTTCAACCTGGCACCCCCTAAGGTTGGACAATTTCCAACTGATGGCTATTTCAGTCAAAAATTTTGACCAAAATAGAAAAATAAGCAAATATTGGTAGCTCCCCTTCCCCCAATAAATTGTTTGAAAATCAAACTGCAAGAACATTTTCAACCTATTGTGAAATTTCCAACTAATGTATCAGATTTAAGACAAACTGTTGGGGAGGGGTGAGACACCCCCAAACCACGTCCCTGTATGTCACTGATATGGAAATGTACCATTATCTTTTCTAAAGTTGTCATTTTGCTGTGTTTGACTGGGGAAAAAGCTAGTATCTGCATGAAACATTCAACAACATACATATTTACTATTACAATATTTAATTAACAGTGGCACTGGTGTTTGCAAATTGACAGGAATATATTTTTGAATATTTTATAAACTGAGCTTTACCTCCATTTGTTCAGATTGGTCAAATGTTATATTTGTTCTTATAAAGATCAAACACTTTCCTTTGACATCACAATGAGTTACATGTAGTTCAAATGTTTCATATTGAGTGGAACTGTTAGTTTTTGTGCATTACCACAAATAATGTCAATTGTTAACATCAAATGGCATAGATGAAGATTCTGCTCAAAATGGCTGATATTTTGAGAATTTCAAGGTAACGCTGGTTGTTGGAATTGCAAATTGGCATGGTGAGAAAAGTTATAGGTCACAAAACATCCATAACATAATCCCAGCTTTAAAAGCTTAGCACAGTTGGTGATGATTGGATCAGGGATGTGGCATGAAGGGTGTGTCAAAGAATTTAGTCATGCAGAGATCAAAATCCAAGATGGCCACCGTCGGCCATGTTTTTTAACATAATTCAGAAAAATTGTAAGCTCCCATCTATCAGGAATGTTGAGAAGGGTTCATTTTAACTACAAAAATCTATACAAGTGAAGGGGATATAATAGGAGAATGATTGCATGAAAATTATACGAAAGCATAAAATTGATGACCAGGATTAATAATTTTTAGTCGAGTTTTTTTCCCCAAAACTCGACTTATAGTTTGATGAGGGACGGCGGGCGGCGGTAAGCCACCGAAAACGAGACACAGCATCTCTGATGCCACCTCTTGTAACTCTATAACATTAGGGGACTGTACCAGGTATGTCACTTGAACACTGCATTGATAGGCTAAACCAGAGAGCTATGTGGGAGTTGATAAACACTATCCACATACTATGGAAATGCAATAAACAACAGATGGCTATTAAAGTCATTTTATATGTGCAGCAGTGAGCATCAGATATCATTACAGGACTGTGTAACTTTATAAAAATAGTGCTACTAAATGCGGATCTCTCTCTCTGTCTGTTCAAATTCTGAGAACATCCCTACAAATGAACAGTAGACTATTCCAATTTATACTTTTAGAACTGAAGGGCAGAATCCATTGATTCATGAATGTATACACCTTTCACTGCTATGCTGAACATATGATGGCTAAAAATATAAACTCTATTTCCAATAATACAGGTTTACAGACGTCTCTCTTAGGGCTAACTGATATCACAGGTAATTAATTGCAAGTGGCTATGGCTATACATTGCAAGCATACAAATCTCAAATCTGTTCAATTCTTAGTTAAAAAGGGGCCATATCTCTGGTATAAAAACAGGATCTGACCCATATTCAAACTCGTTCTGTATTTTGAATTGAGAAACTCACATACCAAATTTGGTTCCTATCAGATGAAAACTGGTCGAGTTATCGAAGCAAGCATGAATTCTATGTCAAAGGTCTATAACTCCATTAAAAATAATCGGATCAAACCCATATTTGAACTCGATCTGTATTTTGGGCTGATAAACTCACATACCAAATTTGGCTCCAATCAGATAAATTATTAGTTATTGCAGCATTCGTGAATTCTAAGTCATAAACGAGAGGCCGATCACGATCGGCAGATGTTAACCCATCCCTTGGCGATAGTAAATTACTATGATCAGAATCATAAATGAGAGTTTTGGTGATGAATTATAGAGTATACTTTTATGTACTATTATAGACAAATGTACATAACACAAATTATTGAATTTATGGGTCATTAGCATTTATATAAGAGAATGCACTGGTACAGCTAAACCACCACAGCCTTGGGTTAAATGTGAAAGATGGCCAGGACATGGAATACTTGTGTTAAGAGAGTTTACAATAACCAGAGTAAGAGTGCAAATTAATTAGATAGAGCTACTGCCTGTAAGCCTGTGTCCTGTCCCTCAAAAACATAGCTGGTTTCACCTCACACTAATGTCTAAAAATAACTCTAATTATCAATAACTCAGATACTGTTTGTCTCCCACAGAGCTAAAGTTTTACTGCTGCTAATCAATTAGTTGTTGACTGCTATGGTTATCTGTTCAATTCTTAGTTGAAAAAGGGCCATAACTGATATAAAATATCGGATCAAACCCATATTCGAACTCGATCTGTATTTTGATCCGAAAAACTTGCATACCAAATTTTATTCTGATCAGATAATATTTTTTTTGAGTTATGGTAGCATGCATGAATTCTAAGTCGAAAAAGGGCCATAACTCCGTAAATAAAACTCGGATCGAACACATATTCGAACTCGATCTGTATTTGGTGCTGAGAAATTCATATACAAAATTTGGTTCCGATCAGATAGAACATATTTCAGTTATCGCACCATGCGTAAATTGTCTACAGACAGACAGACAGACGGACGACGAGTGTTTAATCCGGACGACTACACTATGTTTACCATACTATGGTATGGGTAAACATAAAAAGGCCAATAACTCAGTTAAAAAATACTCGGATCAAACCCATATTCAAACTCGATCTGTATTTTGAGATGAGAAACTCATGTAAAAAATTTGGTTCCGATCGGATAAAAAATGTTCGAGTTATCGCACCATGTGTAAAGTGTCTACGGACAGACAGACGGACGAACGACGAGTGGTCAATCTGGATGTTGACACTATGTGTACCATACTATGGTATGGGTACACAGAAAAATGGTAAGATCCCATCTAGAGCCCACCCTGAAGATCCATATGAAGTTTGGTGATGACCGGATGAGGGATGTGGATTGTACAGTGTGACAAAGGATTTAGCAATGCAAGAGTATAATTTCATGATGGCTGCAAACGGCCATGTTTTTCATCGGAAATTTTCAAATTCAATAGCACCCATCTAGAGGTGATCCCAAACATGTCTGTAAGCTTAAAAAACATTTCGTCAAAAATTGTGGGCTGCAGGATGTTCCGATGGATTCAAAATCTAAAATCCAAAATGGCCATGATTTTTAATATAGTTCAGAAAAATGGTAAGCTCCCATCAAGAGGGCACCCTGAAGATCCATGTGAAGATTGGTGATGAACGGATGAGAGAAGTGACCTGCAGAGTGTGCTAAAGGATTAATCATGCATATAGTAAAATCCAAGATGGACGCTGGTAGCCATGTTTTTTGGGATGTGCTATAAACAAAACATCTATATATGTATATCGAACATACAAATATTTGTTTAGTAAAGCAACTCATCGTTTTCCCACCTAGAGACTTGGTGATATTGAATGAACTCTAAAACACACTGTGTAATCAATTAAATGTGGTTCAGTCCCAAATAAAGTTTTCAATAGTTATATGCCTGTTCTTGGTGTAATTCAATTATATCTTCATACGACCATGTAGACCAGTTATTCAGTCATAGCGACATCAATAGAAATAGAGCTTAGATCTCATGTTTTATGCGAAAAAGTCTTGCACATAAGTGTACCTCTATGACATTTCTAATCAAATATTGGAATAAATGTCAGTTATTTTCTTTTATTAGATTTTATCAGTTTATTGTTGTTTGGATTAAATCATGCCTAAAACATACAGCATCAAACAAAGAAAAGTAGAATTGAGCATGTATTTGTTCCTCTTGGTCAGTATTACTTATGCAGAGTTGTTTGTTGTAAAACTGTTGAATTGTATAGGCACGATTAATGCTACACAACAAAACAAGTGACAATAGTGACATTTCTATCAATAAAACTATGACTGAATACTTGGTCTACTTGAAGGAATAAAGAAAGAGTAGAATTTTGTTTTGAAATTTGGCAGCGTATAAAAAATTAACTCTCAAGAATGGGTGTATAACTATATATAACCAGATTTGGGTCCGATCCACATTCAAGGTAGATGAATAAGCTTCTAAGTTCTGAGTGATGAGTGATACATCATACATGTACTTTATTTCACACATCACAGACTTTCAAACCTGACCTGCCCTTTTAAAAAGACTTTCTGAGACAGGTAACAGATAATCAGAAATTAATGCTCCTCAGGGCTGCTCAGGGTATTATAAATTTATATCAGAAAAAATAATTAAACCTATAATAGGAATAAAGTTGTTTTATTATTATACATAAGATAACATTGATAGACCCATATGCCATATGTTCTAAGAGCAGCAGCATATTTTATAATATCAATCTTGTTGCATAAAGTGTATCATCTGTCCTTGATCCTATTGTGTAGAAAATTGATGTCTGCTTCAAAGAGCCAATTACTTTATCTTCTATATGCCGGTCAAATTTCCTAAAAAAAAAAGAAGCGATACAAAAATATAAGTAATTCAAAATAACATCTAGTAATAATTAGTCAAAATCTAAATTGGTCCACATTCAATAAATTAATTTTGTGGAATGGCATGCACATCAAATTCAAAGGCTTGGGTTGAAGGATTTTATTTTGAAGCATGGCATGCAATCAGCATGAATAGACAAGTAGCCAACAATGGCGGTTTCCCCCACCTACATGTAGATGGGCAAATCTAGGGATGGGCATTATCAAAATATGCTAAACAATAGCACGCCGTCGGGGCATGGCATAATATGCCCGTTTCTAGAGTAGAGTGGGGCAAGATTCAATTCATTTGTTTGAAACCTTTGACTTAAGACGAAATATTATTTGAACTTGATCTGTATACCAAATTTATTCAGTTCACTCGATTCAATCTAAAGCTATCATCTGGAAACCGCATATTAGGTAAAATCTAAGTTGAAAAATGGGCATAACTCAGTCAAAATCATGCGGACAGTACCCATATTTGAGCTTGATCTGTATTTCGGGGTGGTGAACTACATGTAATATACCAAATTTGTTTCAGTTCACTTGATTCAATCTAAAGTTATCATCTGGAAACTGCATATCAGGTAAAATCTAAGTCGAAAAAGGGGCATAACTCAGTCAAAATCATGCGGACGAAACCCATATTCTAATTTGATCTGTATTTTGGGGTGGTAAACTAATATACCAAATTTGGTCCAGTTCTCTTGATTCAATCTAAAGTTATCATCCGGCAACCGCAAATCAGGTAAAATCTAAGTCAAAAAAGGGATATAACTCAGTCAAAATCATGCGGACGAAACCCATTTTCGAACTTGATTTGTATTTTGGTGTGGTAAACTAACATACAAATTTGTTTCAGTTCACTCAATTCAATCTAAAGTTATCATCCAGAAACCAAAAGCGGACAGATGGACGACAGACGGATGATGGACGGACAACACATTTACATAATATGACTGTTTTTTCAAACGGGCGTATCAAAATAATTTAAATCAGGGTTATTATTTGTTTTAATTCGGGCTAAAAATTTAAATTGCAATGCCAAAAAATTACAATCAGAGGGCTGTAAATCTGGTAAATATGTATGGCTGGCCTAGTTTGCAAACTCATTTCAGATTCTCCTCTTGTGAACTCAACAAATATCTATCAAACCGTTGTTAATTGTTCAAAATAAATCGTGAACAACTTTTTGTGGTGCTACTTAGCCCCTACGAAGCTTCGACATTCAATTATATTTTTGAATCGGCTGCCGATTCGATTCAATCTTAGGATTTGAATATTTTCGAATCACCCTCTTGGCATTCTTGAGGGTGATAAAAGAACACAGTTTGAAGTTGTTCTAAATTTCAAATTTAGATTTGTTCTCGCTCACTGAAGCAAGCACCACTCAGGGACCAGCCAGGGGTCAAATTTTAGGGAGAAGTGACTTCTCCCTCTGGAGATTTTAGGGAGAAGTCAGGGGAAAATTGGGAGAAGTGGGGAGACTCAAAGTCTCAATTATCAATTATATTACCGGATTGTTTTCTTTTTTGGGGGTTAAAACTAGGCTGTTTTGTCAATGAATTTGAATGAATAAAAATTATTAATAACAAACATATATTGATAATCAAAAAGTTATCCTCTTAATATGTGAATGTACTTTGTAAATAATTTGTAATAGTAAACACAAAATTATTGATTATAGCAAAATAAGTATTGATCCTATATTATGATCATTTACACCACCAAATAAACTCTCAGCTTAATCCACCAGCAATACAACAGGCTTCAGACATTGTCATTCTCCCACAATTACGATATAAAATGCTGCTATCCTCTCACAATTATGTTTGGGTATTATTAATAGTTATTAGGGTCATGAAGTGAACATAAAGACTCCATATTTCAACCATTGTTTCATAAGTTTAATTGACATATTACATCTCTCCTATTTTCGTTCTATAGCGACTCCTGTCGTAGTACTGTTCAATTTAAGTTTTGTAGACTCACTTCGCCCTATAGAACGGCCACATCGCCTTATTTTGATAGTAGGGCGAAGTCATTTCGCCCTGAAAATATGGTCTAGGCTGGTCCCTGGCTTCAGTAGGTGTGACATATACTGACTTGTGTGTTTAATTTCATAACAATCTACCTTGGAGTGTCCATGGTACACAGGTGTGATAACTAGGGCCCCACTATGGCCACTATGGATTGAATAACAGGTGTCAATACACTAATTAAGACAAAACCAAGTTGGACCATATATTGGTCATATGGCATTCTAAGTGCCAAATGTATACTCCTATGCAGAATTCTACCCTGGATCGCTTATCTGGCAAATTTTTACTGCAGAGTGCAGAACTATCCCATGTATTGAACAATTTCTCCTCCAATGGTATCAGAAAACAGTTATATGCTGGTATCTCACTCATCTCATTTGCATCTTTTTCAAAGTCGAGGTAATGACTAGTTGTCATTTTTTAAAGTGCATACAAAGCGTTGCGATCACCAATATACATGTTTGTACATGTCATGACATCACGAGGTACAAATCTGCTTTCTACTGGTAGACAATGACCATTTTAGTCATAATAATCTAAACTAAGTTACCAAGCACCTTCTCGTGAATTGTATGCTCCCCTGTTTTTCCCGGTTTCCGGTCAAACCGAGTTGTTGTCCGGCTGGGGTAGATTTGATTTTTCTGGGGGGGGGGCAAATTGTCAGTGGAAAAAAACTGCAGTTTTTGCTGTTTTTTTTGGGAGGGGGGGGGGGTACCCAAACCGAAGAAAACAGTTTTTCCACCCTGTGTCTGTAGTTTTTTTCCGCCCCCCCCCCCATGAAGCCTCCTCTCATAGAGTGAAGGTAATAAACTATTTTGTGAGTGGATTGTTATTTGAAATTTAAAAAATAAGCTTTAAGTTGTTGGTAACTAAAGAGGAAAAATAAAATATTAGTTTTAACCCTTCAAATATATTGAAATCCATTGTTTTTGTCTTCTCTTTATAACTGCTCAGATTCTAAATACAATGAAGATGAGGATATGTAAAATTTAAGATTTTTCATCAGATAGATCCAAAGAAATTCTTTGTTGAAAATCTCATGCATTTTTGCCTAGATTTATTCAAAATGTGTGTCCCCCCCCCCCCCCCTTAAGAGTGCTGGGTACAATAGAAAGTCAGAGCTGGAAGTATACAATTGAACCAGCTTCAATGGGAAAATTCATTCAAATTTATATCTGTATATAGGTCCAGCTGCCATGGTACGTTGGAAATCGTATGACCAAATTTGACTATTACAATGTAGACAAACTGCTTTGAATTCTGAAAAATATACTTAAAATACCTTAAAATAGATGTAGGTAGAAGATTTAAATACTAATTAATAAATTGTTTCATTTATCTCACTACCATCAAAATATCTCTGATTTCCATAGATATGACCATGTTCACTTATACATCTAATCAAAACAACTTACTTCCAGACATATATTCAAAATATTCCAATGCCAACTTTCCACCCTCTGATAGAATGAAATCTTCTGCCATTCCTGATGTGGCATTTAGTGTTGATATCTTGTAATTCTTTTTAAGTTGAAAGAGAACAATGTCCTCTGCATGAGAACCATGAGACATGTTTATCTGGAATGAAAACAAATAGCATTAGAGCAAATTACAATTAAACTGCATTCTTCATTTATTAATCATTGTGTTCGAGTTCAGACAAACATTTAGAAAAACTGACAAACTAATGGCTTAACATAGGCAAAAAAAAATCAGGATAAACCTGATTTTGGTACTGATTTGAGATACTGTGGCAAAGGCAACGACAAAAAATTGTTGGCGTTATCAAGCCCGACAAACAAAAACCACAGAAAATTGATGAATGATGACATAATTATAAGTCAGGCAAAAAAAAAATCCAAAAAAAAACCTGGTTTGCCCACTGATTTCATTTTGTGATAAGCTACATGGTGATGAAATATTATTAAAATTGGTTCATACCAAATGTAATGAAGAATTACTAATTCATGTTCTGCCCATCTCCTTAACACGTTGACTGCCACAATTAGTTATCTCATACTTTTTGTAGTCAATTGTATCCCAGATACATCAATTTAGCAGTTAGCATGTTAACCTACTGGCTTAAGACTTGGAAATCCCCAATCTAGTGGAGTTTATTCTAGTAGTCATCAAATACATCCAAAATAATGTGCTGTGATTGAATTATCCTACAGCAGTATCAAACTTCGAATTTGAAGGGAGACTGTATGCAAACTAGAAATTATACAAACAAATTTAAAAACTGAGGCTTTAATAGTTATGATCTATGATAATGTGTGACATCATCCTTTCGATTTTGGTTTGATCTCCTGCTTTAAACTGGTTTTAACTGTATATTCTTGGGGAAAAGATATACATATTTCTATTCTCCTAGCTAGATATTATTGGTCAATTCTGGACTCGTCATCGATGTGTTTAGTGTTTAATTAATTGTCATAATCTATTCTAATTTTGTGAACACTATGAAATTATCAATGTGACAGAAAAAATATTGAGCTATTTTAGCTATGTGGCAAATCAACCGCTGTATAGGAATTCCGACAATCACCTGATTGGCTGCATCACTTTACTGATAAGTGTTGGGACTGGCTGACACTGAAATTATGCTTGGTGCGGGAATGATAAATCACAAATATTTTTTAGAGATTTTTGAGAGTTTAATTTAAAAAAAAATTTGTTAGCTGATAAAAGTCTTAATAATGTTTCTAGTTCCCAAAGATTACAATTTACCTGCTCTATTATTATTTCCTTTTGCTTGTGGGGTTTTTTGAGGCCCAGTCTTATGCCAATCTGCCTGAAATAATAAAATTCTGTATATAAATATGAGTGTGTGTGTGTCATGTTCAAGGGAATGTACAAGTATGAATGCACTATCTGTAGCCACATATTTAAATACAATGGTGTTGCTCACTCAGCTTTAGACTAAATAAAATAATACCTGTGTTTAAGGTAACGGGGAAGGGGGGGGGTAAAAACAAATAGCCGGAGGGGTGGTGAAGTCATTTTATTTAAAAAAAAATTCATTTAAATTTTCCCACTCAACAATATTTCTGTTCTATAGGGGTGGAGGGATTCTTCTGGGTGTCAGAGATTAGAGTCACTTCCTAAGGTGATTTATGGAATTCAGCTGCATAAATTGTCAAAATAATGACTGTTGTTCACTATCTTTAACCCTTGCATGACTGAAGCTTCCTTAAATTTTATGAAAACCCTGTGCCAGTACATTCTTTTATATATGCGAGTCTCCTATCCTATAGGGAGCCTCGCATATAAAAGAGAATACATTGGCACAACAATATTTACCTTGACTTTTGAAGCCAATGCATTCTCTATTATATGCTAGGCTCTCAGTGGGAGACTTGCATATATAAAAGAATGCACTGAGACTCGCATACATATATAAGAGAATGTACTGACACAGGATATTAATCTGAAGATCCATATAAAGTCTGATTATGATCGGATGAGGACTGTGGTCTGTAGTGTGCGCCAACAGATTTAGTCATACAAAGTTCGGTCAAGATAGGAGGCTCCTATCCAGAGGTCACCCCGAAGATCCATATGAAGTTTGGTGATGATCGGATGAGGGCTGTAGCCTGTATGGTGCGCCAAAGGATATAGTCATACAAAGAGTAAATTCCAAGATGGCCACTTTATTTTTTAAACAAATTTCTGTCAAAATAGGAGGCTCCCATCTAGAGGTCACCCCGATGATCCATATAAAGTTTGGTGATGATTGGATGAGGGATGTGGTCTGTAGGGTGTGCCGAAGGATTTAGTCATAGAAAGAGTAAATTCCAAGATGGCAGCTGGTGGCCATGTATTTCAATGAATTTCAGTCAAAATAGGAGGCTCCTAGCAAGAGGTCACCCCGAAGATCCATATGAAGTTTGGTGATGACCGGAAGAGGGATGCGGTCTGTACGGTGCGCCAAAGGATTTAATCATACAAAGAGTAAATTCCATGATGACCACTGGTGGCCACGTTTTTCAATGAATTTTGGTCAAAATAGGAGGGTCCCATCTAGAGGTCACCCTGAAGTTCCACATGATGTTTGGCGATGATCGGATGAGGGATATGGTCTGTGGAGTGTGCCAAATGATATAGTCATACAAAGAGTAAATTCCAAGATGGCCACTGGTGGACATGTTTTTCAACGAATTTCAGTCAAAATAGGAGACTCCCCTCATCAGGTCACCCCGAAGATCAGTATAAAGTTTGATGACGATCGGATGATGGATGTAGTCTGTAGGGTGTGCCAAAGGACTTAGTCATGCAAAGAGTAAAATCCAAGATCCCATCTTCTAAACTTGCCTGCAAATTGTTGATGTGAGAATCGAAGGAAAATTTGAAGGAAGAAAAAACAGAATGGTGAGTATGAGACAGCTAAAATACAAGTACACATATACTGTTAGGTACTGTTACTATTATAGACAATGCACATAAACACAAATTATTGGAATTTATGGATCACTCACATTTAAATAAGGCCAATATAAAAATATTGCTAGATTTACATCCCCTCCCGACCCTATTTTTAGTCCCCTCCTCAATTTTTTTTATTTGCATATCTCTTATGCAAATTTAGTTCTCATGCCTTAACTCTTTCATGACGGGAGCTGTGCTGCTGCAGCATTAAAGACCCTGTGCCAGTGCATTTTCTTATATATGCGAGTCTCCTAAAGGGAGCTTCGCATATATAATATAATGCACTGGCTTACAAGATCAAGGTAAATATTGTTAGGCCAATGCATTCTCTTATATATGCGAGGCGCCCTATGGGCAACTCGTATATATAAGAGAATGCATTGGCACAGGGTCATCAGGAAGCTACTGTCAAGGGAGGGTTAATCACCAAATTACATTTCAATGATCCATTTATCAGTCTATTTTCATCAAATGAGGACAATCTAAATTACCTTGTATTATATAAGATAGGACACTGCTTCAATATCTATAACTCTTCATGACCATTTATGTTAGGAAGAATAAAATATAAAAAATAAAATTAGCCCTCCCGCCCCAGTTTTCTGAAAAAGTTGGACGTAAATCTAGCAATTTATTTTTATTGGCCTAAGAGAATGCACTGCAACAGGATCTATAATGCTGAACCACAGCCTTGGGTTAAATGTGAAAAGGTGACCTGGACATGGAATACTTGGTCAGGAGATTCCAAATTAAGTTTATAATGATAATGTATAACACAACAGCCATCAAGATAAACACCTCACTGCTGACCAATTAGTATCAATTATACAGCAGAGCTGTCAACAAATCACAGGCTTATGTTAAATAGAGCAAGGAATTCAAACTAAAAAAATTTTTAAAGAGGGAATATTTTTTTCGAAAAAGGACCATAAATCAGTTAAAAATAGTCTGATCAAGCACATATTTGACTCGATCTGTCTTTTGTGCTGAGAAATTCATATACCAAATTTGGTTCCGATCATATAGAAAATATTAGTTATCGCAACATGACCAAAGTGTCTACAGACAAACAGACGGATGGACTAATGACGAGTGGTCAATCCGGACGTTGACATTACCATACTATGATATGGGTAAACATAAAAATTATGTATAAATTTTCCTATGTCCACTAGCATGGGCATTTATCTGATTTTTTTGTCTGTGAAACACTGGACAAACATGACAGAATGTGTGATAAAACACAATTTATTCCCATCTTTCCTGGCATAGAGACCCTCTCAGAAACCCAGACTAAGAGTGCAAATTAATTACATAGAGCTGCAGCCTGTATGGGAGTGTGCTATCTCTCAAAAAGTAACTCTGGTTACGCCTCACACTGATAGCTAAAAATAACTCTAATTACCAATTATTAAATACAGATTTACTGTTTGTCTCTCACAGAGCTAAACTTATACCACTGGTAATTAATGAATTGTAGACTGCTATGGTTATCTGTTCAATTCTTAGTTGAAATAGGGCCATAACTCTGGTATAAAATGTCAGATCTAACCCATATTCAAACTCGATCTATATTTTGAGTTGAGAAACTCACATACCAAATTTGGTCCCTATCAGTTGAAAAATTGTTGATTTATCGAAGCATGTATACATGAATTCTATGTCAAAGGGCCATAACTCAATTGAAAAATATCGGATCAAACCCATATTCGAACTCGATCTGTATTTTGGGCTGAGAAACTCGCATACCAAATTTAGTTCCGATCTGATAAAAATTGTTTGAGTTATGACAGCATGCATGAATTCGAAGTTGAAAAAGGGCCATAACTCCATAAAAAAAACTCAGATCAAACCCATATTCGAACTCGATCTGTATTTTGGTTATGATCGGATAGAAAATGTTTGAGTTATCGCACGATGCGTAAAGTGTCCACGGACAGACAGACAAATGGACAGACAGAGACAGATGATGGACGGACGGACTAACGACGAGTGGTCAATCCGGACGTTGACATTATGTTTACCATACTGTCTGTGATATGGGTAAACATAAAAAAGAAAGTGTCAATGCCACCGTAGCTCAACTTGGAAAGGGAACCATTTCATGTGTTACAGTCAATGGAGCGATTAGGAATGCGGAAAGATGAAAGGTCTAAGTAATACTAGATTATCCATATGAAGAGATATATAAGGTAAAATCCAAAATGGTTACTAATGGCTATATTTTTCAATGAAATTCAAAAAACATTTGACAGCTTCCATCTAGTAGATCAATATCAAGATTAATATGAAGTTTGTTGACGATCGGATGAGGGAAGTGGACTGTAGGATGTTCCAAATGATTTAGTCATGCAAAGACCCATATGCTTTCAATGTTAACAGCCATGACAAACTTCATGATGATCAGATGAACAGTAGAACCTGTAACCAGTGCCAAAGGATTTAGTCATGCAAAGAGTAAAATCCAAGATGGCTGCCGGCAGCCATGTTTTATGGCCGAATGACCCCAAAATGACTCATCCCCATCAACAAGTCAATATTAACATTCATGACAAATTTCATGATGATCCGACCAAAGTTACGACCTGTAGCCCGTGCCAAAGGATTTTGTCATGCAAAGAGTAAAATCCAAGATGGCTGCTGGCGGCCATGTTTTTTGGCCGAATGACCTAATAATGACTCGTGCCCATCTGTATTTCAATATTAACATAAATGACAAATTTCATGATGATCAGATAAACAGTAGGGCCTGTAGCAATTGCTAATGAATTGAATTTTGAAATCCAAGATGGCCACTGGCAGCCATGTTTTTTGACCAAATGAGCCTAAAATGACTCGTTCCCATTTACAAATCAATGTTAACATCCATGACAAATTTCATGACGATCTGACCAAAGATACAACCTGTAGCCTGTGTCAAAGATTTAGTCATACAAAGAAAAAATCCAAGATGGCTACCGGGCCGTGCTGGCTGCCATGTTTTATGGTCGAATGACCCCAAAATGACCTGTTTCCCATCTACATGTCATTGTCAAAATCCGGAACATATTTCACGATGATCCGATTAAAGGTACGATATGTAGCCTGTGCCAAAGGATTTAGTCATGCAAAGAGTAAAATTCAAGATGGCTGCTGGCGGCCATGTTTTTCGGCCGAATGACCCCCAAAATGACTCGTTCCCATCTAAATCTCAATATTAACATCCATGACAAATTTCATGATAATTAGACAAACAGTGTGGCCTGTAGCCTGTGCTACTGGATTGAATTTTGAATTCCAAGATGGCCACTGCCAGCTATGTTTTTCGGCCAAATGACCCCAAAATGACTCGTTCCCATCTACTTGTCAATGTCAACAGCCATGATAAATTTCAAAATGATCCGACCAAAGGTACGACTGTAGCCCGTGCCAAAGAATTTAGTCATGCAAAGAGTAAATCCAAGATGGCTGCTGGCGGCCATGTTATTTTGCAGAATAACTCCAAAATAACTCATTCCCATCTACATGCCATTGTTAACATACATGACAAATGAAATAATGATCCCAACAAAGGTATGACATGTGCCCGTGCCAAAGGATTTAGTCATGCAAAGAGTAAAATCCATAATGGCTGCTGGCACCAATGTTTTTAGGCCGAACGACCCCAAAATTACTCGTTCCCATTTACATGTCAATATTAACTTCCACGACAAATTTCATGATGATCAGACGAATACTCCGGGCTGTATCCTGTGCTAATGGATTGAATTTTGAAATCCAATATGGTCGCTGGAAGCCATGTTTTTTTGCCGAATGACCCCAAAATAACTCGTTCCCATCTACATGTCAATATTAACTTCCACGACAAATTTCATGATGATCAGACGAATACACACGCACACAAACACACGCACCAACACACACATGGGCGACAGATACCAAGCCATGGCAACAGTTCAAACTTTACAAAGTAAAGTTGAGCTAAAAGTGTTTAATATTACTTCTTAATTGGGGGTAAATCGACTGCCTGAAATGCATGCTCATGGGTGTTTTTCAGGGTGACAAAAAACAAAATTTCCCCGGGGGAGACCCACCGGACCCCCACCTATGGGAGACCTCTGCTAGGCCTCCCATACCCTCCAGCAAGCCTACCGGCGGTTGTTTATTTTTCGACCCTATCTCCGCCCGAAAAAAAGAGGGTTTTTTTGTGTGTAAAACTCATTTTTAGTACACGTAAATTCGTAATTGGTTTTGGTAAAACCGATTGAGATACACCAATTCATGGCCAAAGTTACCGGCACTTGTATAATCTATTTACCACGTTATGCATATGTGTCAGTCAAGCTTGAATCATCTGCATGTTGACTGCAACAACGTTGCGATCAATCAAACGCGACATTGCCGCGCGAAGGTGCTCATGGGCGCAGACATCTTTGTCAGGATATACCGTACTTAAATAAGTTCGTACCGAAAAGCGACAAAGCCAATTAAGCGATTACCATGTGCGCTCATAGTTTTCAAGTTTAACCCTAATTTATACGGTATTGTCCTGATTGCGACAATAATTTAAACTACTAGTTTACAAAAAGTAGGCTACTAAATAGTGGTTGTATTGTCATTGTATGGCTTACAGGTCTACAAATATTATATATGTCGGCCCTTATGTGTACCTAATTTTGTGTGTAAGCTGTATGTGCAGATAACTTAATTAACTCAAGTACTTAATTGGTAAGCGCTAATGGTGATATACGCCTGGCCATCATATAGACAATATGACCTGCCTGTAACAACATTTAACCATCTCACTACCATTAATAACCTGGCTGCCAATGGTAGTGAGATGGTTAAATGGATAATACACGCCATGTTGTATTCCAGTTTGTTTTTCATTACCCGAATGTCCACGGTAACAGTAATGTAGTATGTTCAGATATATTTAAGTATAGCATCAACTCAATCATCAAAACGTCATGTTAACTGCCATTGAAATAGTATTGCTTCATGGTATGTATATATAGCCTACCTGTAGGCCTATATATCTATCAAATATATAGAGGCCTATATATATCTGACCATGCATGCATGTAATCCGTCAATATGTATTCAGACAGATTTTGTTTTCCAGGGCCGCCAGATCCGCCGATAAAGCATCCATGGTCGACTTATTAATATATATAAAGCCTTGTTCGAGAAAGTACCAGAATGTTCCGTTTCGGGGATAACCTGTTTTCTTCATTTTGTACGTGTCCGTTTCTTTTCATTGTCCGGAGAGTAAAGTCCCCTGTTCAAAAGATCACCATATCCTCTTATTTTGATATGTGATCCTGCCCATATTGAGCCACGAGTGACTCCTGAAACGAGGATCACGTATCATATGATGGCTGATCCTACGGAGGATCACATATGTTTTTATATCTACACCCGTGCGCATGGCCTGGCAATGGACACCAATCAAACTGCAAATTAGAGTCTGCATTTCACAAGACGAGGTGGCCGAGTGGTTAAGGCGATGGACTGCTAATCCATTGGGATTTCCCCGCGTGGGTTCGAATCCCATCCTCGTCGTTGAATATTTTAATCGATTTTTACGTTATTTTTATGTACATCGCGGTGTGTCGCAGTTATCAGCTTCGTGAAAAAGATCTCAAATTCATTTTTAGCAAGACCATGCCATGAACAATACATGCCAATACAGAAGAGTAATCACGACAGAAATGGTGTAAGCCTCCGTGGCCTAATGGATAAGGCACCGGCCTCCTAAGCCGGGGATTGCGGGTTCGAGTCCCGTCGGAGGTGGTAAATTTTTTTTCTTTCCTTTTTATTCTGTTTCAATATTTCTTAGTTTATAAATGTATTCTCAAGACAACATAATGATATACAACATTTTGGTTTTGAGGCGGTATGCAATTATATTTTTGAGGCGGCATGGCAATAATAAACTCTTAACTTTGTTTAAAATTGAATAAAATTTGAAACGAAAATCCACCTTTATTGTTCAACTAACAAAAAGGCTCCTGAGGGATTCGAACCCTCGACCTCCAGTTTACTAGACTGGCGCTCTAACCAACTGAGCTAAGGAGCCTACGTTATTTTTAGGAAGTGTGAGTGATATTGACATTGCACATTCACCATCAGGTAGCGTGGCCGAGTGGTCTAAGGCGCTGGTTTTAGGCACCAGTCTCTTCGGAGGCGTGGGTTCGAATCCCACCGCTGCCAATAAAATGTTTTGTTAATAACTTTCCGCATTAGTGTGTCCCCGAGTTTAGAGATTAATTGCGCCTGCGTCATAATTATGCGTATCCTCGTCGAAATGACATATAGCCAAATTAAGTAGCAGTGTACGGTCGTTCAACATTGTTGCTGCGATGGCCGAGTGGTTAAGGCGTTGGACTCGAAATCCAATGGGCACTGCCCTCGCAGGTTCGAATCCTGCTCGCAGCGGAATCATTTTATTTTCTTTTTAAGATTCAATTTTCTCCACAGTTTGGGAGAATTTTCGTTTCGACTCAATTAGATACATGTACATATTAATTTGAAGAAAAAAACTACTGCAAAGATAGTGTGTATATCCCGAAATCACAATGTTATATTGTGTAATCAACTCAGAATGCATTCAATAGATTCAGTTCAGTGAGAATAGAGTTCCAGTTGAAAATACCTCGACAGCTGCGATGGCCGAGTGGTTAAGGCGTTGGACTTGAAATCCAATGGGAATTTCCCGCGCAGGTTCGAACCCTGCTCGCAGCGAATTTTGTTTTTTTAATCGCATTTTACTTTTGCCTTTTGGTGCAGTTATGACAAAAAATGAGATATTGACGTACATCTCACAATTGTATGAATGTTTTTAAACCGGCCTCATTATCAAGTTAAGTAATGCGAGAATTTCCTCACAGAACTAGTATACTGTAATGAAACCCAAAGTCCCAGTTACAAGCCGTTAATGGTCAACATTAGACAGCTGGCTGACATTTCTAATTGCAAAACACAAAAAAACTTAAACTTTGAACCAAAAAGGCTCCTGAGGGATTCGAACCCTCGACCTCCAGTTTACTAGACTGGCGCTCTAACCAACTGAGCTAAGGAGCCAGGCGATTATTATTTCTCACGAGACGGTGATCAATGTTCGTCTCCTATTGCAATGGACACCAATCAAACTGCAAATTAGAGTCTGCATTTCACAAGACGAGGTGGCCGAGTGGTTAAGGCGATGGACTGCTAATCCATTGGGGTTTCCCCGCGTGGGTTCGAATCCCATCCTCGTCGTTGAATATTTTAATCGATTTTTACGTTATTTGTATGTACATCGCGGTGTGTCGCAGTTATCAGCTTCGTGAAAAAGATCTCAAATTCATTTTTAGCAAGACCATGCCATGAACAATACATGCCAATACAGAAGAGTAATCACGACAGAAATGGTGTAAGCCTCCGTGGCCTAATGGATAAGGCACCGGCCTCCTAAGCCGGGGATTGCGGGTTCGAGTCCCGTCGGAGGTGGTAAATTTTTTTTCTTTCCTTTTTATTCTGTTTCAATATTTCTTAGTTTATAAATGTATTCTCAAGACAACATAATGATATACAACATTTTGGTTTTGAGGCGGTATGCAATTATATTTTTGAGGCGGCATGGCAATAATAAACTCTTAACTTTGTTTAAAATTGAATAAAATTTGAAACGAAAATCCACCTTTATTGTTCAACTAACAAAAAGGCTCCTGAGGGATTCGAACCCTCGACCTCCAGTTTACTAGACTGGCGCTCTAACCAACTGAGCTAAGGAGCCTACGTTATTTTTAGGAAGTGTGAGTGATATTGACATTGCACATTCACCATCAGGTAGCGTGGCCGAGTGGTCTAAGGCGCTGGTTTTAGGCACCAGTCTCTTCGGAGGCGTGGGTTCGAATCCCACCGCTGCCAATAAAATGTTTTGTTAATAACTTTCCGCATTAGTGTGTCCCCGAGTTTAGAGATTAATTGCGCCTGCGTCATAATTATGCGTATCCTCGTCGAAATGACATATAGCCAAATTAAGTAGCAGTGTACGGTCGTTCAACATTGTTGCTGCGATGGCCGAGTGGTTAAGGCGTTGGACTCGAAATCCAATGGGCACTGCCCTCGCAGGTTCGAATCCTGCTCGCAGCGGAATCATTTTATTTTCTTTTTAAGATTCAATTTTCTCCACAGTTTGGGAGAATTTTCGTTTCGACTCAATTAGATACATGTACATATTAATTTGAAGAAAAAAACTACTGCAAAGATAGTGTGTATATCCCGAAATCACAATGTTATATTGTGTAATCAACGCAGAATGCATTCAATAGATTCAGTTCAGTGAGAATAGAGTTCCAGTTGAAAATACCTCGACAGCTGCGATGGCCGAGTGGTTAAGACTTGAAATCCAATGGGAATTTCCCGCGCATGTTCGAACCCTGCTCGCAGCGAATTTTGTTTTTTTAATCGCATTTTACTTTTGCCTTTTGGTGCAGTTATGACAAAAAATGAGATATTGACGTACATCTCACAATTGTATGAATGTTTTTAAACCGGCCTCATTATCAAGTTAAGTAATGCGAGAATTTCCTCACAGAACTAGTATACTGTAATGAAACCCAAAGTCCCAGTTACAAGCCGTTAATGGTCAACATTAGACAGCTGGCTGACATTTCTAATTGCAAAACACAAAAAAACTTAAACTTTGAACCAAAAAGGCTCCTGAGGGATTCGAACCCTCGACCTCCAGTTTACTAGACTGGCGCTCTAACCAACTGAGCTAAGGAGCCAGGCGATTATTATTTCTCACGAGACGGTGATCAATGTTCGTCTCCTATTGCAATGGACACCAATCAAACTGCAAATTAGAGTCTGCATTTCACAAGACGAGGTGGCCGAGTGGTTAAGGCGATGGACTGCTAATCCATTGGGGTTTCCCCGCGTGGGTTCGAATCCCATCCTCGTCGTTGTATATTTTAATCGATTTTTACGTTATTTTTATGTACATCGCGGTGTGTCGCAGTTATCAGCTTCGTGAAAAAGATCTCAAATTCATTTTTAGCAAGACCATGCCATGAACAATACATGCCAATACAGAAGAGTAATCACGACAGAAATGGTGTAAGCCTCCGTGGCCTAATGGATAAGGCACCGGCCTCCTAAGCCGGGGATTGCGGGTTCGAGTCCCGTCGGAGGTGGTAAATTTTTTTTCTTTCCTTTTTATTCTGTTTCAATATTTCTTAGTTTATAAATGTATTCTCAAGACAACATAATGATATACAACATTTTGGTTTTGAGGCGGTATGCAATTATATTTTTGAGGCGGCATGGCAATAATAAACTCTTAACTTTGTTTAAAATTGAATAAAATTTGAAACGAAAATCCACCTTTATTGTTCAACTAACAAAAAGGCTCCTGAGGGATTCGAACCCTCGACCTCCAGTTTACTAGACTGGCGCTCTAACCAACTGAGCTAAGGAGCCTACGTTATTTTTAGGAAGTGTGAGTGATATTGACATTGCACATTCACCATCAGGTAGCGTGGCCGAGTGGTCTAAGGCGCTGGTTTTAGGCACAAGTCTCTTCGGAGGCGTGGGTTCGAATCCCACCGCTGCCAATAAAATGTTTTGTTAATAACTTTCCGCATTAGTGTGTCCCCGAGTTTAGAGATTAATTGCGCCTGCGTCATAATTATGCGTATCCTCGTCGAAATGACATATAGCCAAATTAAGTAGCAGTGTACGGTCGTTCAACATTGTTGCTGCGATGGCCGAGTGGTTAAGGCGTTGGACTCGAAATCCAATGGGCACTGCCCTCGCAGGTTCGAATCCTGCTCGCAGCGGAATCATTTTATTTTCTTTTTAAGATTCAATTTTCTCCACAGTTTGGGAGAATTTTCGTTTCGACTCAATTAGATACATGTACATATTAATTTGAAGAAAAAAACTACTGCAAAGATAGTGTGTATATCCCGAAATCACAATGTTATATTGTGTAATCAACGCAGAATGCATTCAATAGATTCAGTTCAGTGAGAATAGAGTTCCAGTTGAAAATACCTCGACAGCTGCGATGGCCGAGTGGTTAAGGCGTTGGACTTGAAATCCAATGGGAATTTCCCGCGCAGGTTCGAACCCTGCTCGCAGCGAATTTTGTTTTTTTAATCGCATTTTACTTTTGCCTTTTGGTGCAGTTATGACAAAAAATGAGATATTGACGTACATCTCACAATTGTATGAATGTTTTTAAACCGGCCTCATTATCAAGTTAAGTAATGCGAGAATTTCCTCACAGAACTAGTATACTGTAATGAAACCCAAAGTCCCAGTTACAAGCCGTTAATGGTCAACATTAGACAGCTGGCTGACATTTCTAATTGCAAAACACAAAAAAACTTAAACTTTGAACCAAAAAGGCTCCTGAGGGATTCGAACCCTCGACCTCCAGTTTACTAGACTGGCGCTCTAACCAACTGAGCTAAGGAGCCAGGCGATTATTATTTCTCACGAGACGGTGATCAATGTTCGTCTCCTATTGCAATGGACACCAATCAAACTGCAAATTAGAGTCTGCATTTAACAAGACGAGGTGGCCGAGTGGTTAAGGCGATGGACTGCTAATCCATTGGGGTTTCCCCGCGTGGGTTCGAATCCCATCCTCGTCGTTGAATATTTTAATCGATTTTTACGTTATTTTTATGTACATCGCGGTGTGTCGCAGTTATCAGCTTCGTGAAAAAGATCTCAAATTCATTTTTAGCAAGACCATGCCATGAACAATACATGCCAATACAGAAGAGTAATCACGACAGAAATGGTGTAAGCCTCCGTGGCCTAATGGATAAGGCACCGGCCTCCTAAGCCGGGGATTGCGGGTTCGAGTCCCGTCGAAGGTGGTAAATTTTTTTTCTTTCCTTTTTATTCTGTTTCAATATTTCTTAGTTTATAAATGTATTCTCAAGACAACATAATGATATACAACATTTTGGTTTTGAGGCGGTATGCAATTATATTTTTGAGGCGGCATGGCAATAATAAACTCTTAACTTTGTTTAAAATTGAATAAAATTTGAAACGAAAATCCACCTTTATTGTTCAACTAACAAAAAGGCTCCTGAGGGATTCGAACCCTCGACCTCCAGTTTACTAGACTGGCGCTCTAACCAACTGAGCTAAGGAGCCTACGTTATTTTTAGGAAGTGTGAGTGATATTGACATTGCACATTCACCATCAGGTAGCGTGGCCGAGTGGTCTAAGGCGCTGGTTTTAGGCACCAGTCTCTTCGGAGGCGTGGGTTCGAATCCCACCGCTGCCAATAAAATGTTTTGTTAATAACTTTCCGCATTAGTGTGTCCCCGAGTTTAGAGATTAATTGCGCCTGCGTCATAATTATGCGTATCCTCGTCGAAATGACATATAGCCAAATTAAGTAGCAGTGTACGGTCGTTCAACATTGTTGCTGCGATGGCCGAGTGGTTAAGGCGTTGGACTCGAAATCCAATGGGCACTGCCCTCGCAGGTTCGAATCCTGCTCGCAGCGGAATCATTTTATTTTCTTTTTAAGATTCAATTTTCTCCACAGTTTGGGAGAATTTTCGTTTCGACTCAATTAGATACATGTACATATTAATTTGAAGAAAAAAACTACTGCAAAGATAGTGTGTATATCCCGAAATCACAATGTTATATTGTGTAGTCAACGCAGAATGCATTCAATAGATTCAGTTCAGTGAGAAAAGAGTTCCAGTTGAAAATACCTCGACAGCTGCGATGGCCGAGTGGTTAAGGCGTTGGACTTGAAATCCAATGGGAATTTCCCGCGCAGGTTCGAACCCTGCTCGCAGCGAATTTTGTTTTTTTAATCGCATTTTACTTTTGCCTTTTGGTGCAGTTATGACAAAAAATGAGATATTGACGTACATCTCACAATTGTATGAATGTTTTTAAACCGGCCTCATTATCAAGTTAAGTAATGCGAGAATTTCCTCACAGAACTAGTATACTGTAATGAAACCCAAAGTCCCAGTTACAAGCCGTTAATGGTCAACATTAGACAGCTGGCTGACATTTCTAATTGCAAAACACAAAAAAACTTTAACTTTGAACCAAAAAGGCTCCTGAGGGATTCGAACCCTCGACCTCCAGTTTACTAGACTGGCGCTCTAACCAACTGAGCTAAGGAGCCAGGCGATTATTATTTCTCACGAGACGGTGATCAATGTTCGTCTCCTATTGCAATGGACACCAATCAAACTGCAAATTAGAGTCTGCATTTCACAAGACGAGGTGGCCGAGTGGTTAAGGCGATGGACTGCTAATCCATTGGGGTTTCCCCGCGTGGGTTCGAATCCCATCCTCGTCGTTGAATATTTTAATCGATTTTTACGTTATTTTTATGTACATCGCGGTGTGTCGCAGTTATCAGCTTCGTGAAAAAGATCTCAAATTCATTTTTAGCAAGACCATGCCATGAACAATACATGCCAATACAGAAGAGTAATCACGACAGAAATGGTGTAAGCCTCCGTGGCCTAATGGATAAGGCACCGGCCTCCTAAGCCGGGGATTGCGGGTTCGAGTCCCGTCGGAGGTGGTAATTTTTTTTTCTTTCCTTTTTATTCTGTTTCAATATTTCTTAGTTTATAAATGTATTCTCAAGACAACATAATGATATACAACATTTTGGTTTTGAGGCGGTATGCAATTATATTTTTGAGGCGGCATGGCAATAATAAACTCTTAACTTTGTTTAAAATTGAATAAAATTTGAAACGAAAATCCACCTTTATTGTTCAACTAACAAAAAGGCTCCTGAGGGATTCGAACCCTCGACCTCCAGTTTACTAGACTGGCGCTCTAACCAACTGAGCTAAGGAGCCTACGTTATTTTTAGGAAGTGTGAGTGATATTGACATTGCACATTCACCATCAGGTAGCGTGGCCGAGTGGTCTAAGGCGCTGGTTTTAGGCACCAGTCTCTTCGGAGGCGTGGGTTCGAATCCCACCGCTGCCAATAAAATGTTTTGTTAATAACTTTCCGCATTAGTGTGTCCCCGAGTTTAGAGATTAATTGCGCCTGCGTCATAATTATGCGTATCCTCGTCGAAATGACATATAGCCAAATTAAGTAGCAGTGTACGGTCGTTCAACATTGTTGCTGCGATGGCCGAGTGGTTAAGGCGTTGGACTCGAAATCCAATGGGCACTGCCCTCGCAGGTTCGAATCCTGCTCGCAGCGGAATCATTTTATTTTCTTTTTAAGATTCAATTTTCTCCACAGTTTGGGAGAATTTTCGTTTCGACTCAATTAGATACATGTACATATTAATTTGAAGAAAAAAACTACTGCAAAGATAGTGTGTATATCCCGAAATCACAATGTTATATTGTGTAGTCAACGCAGAATGCATTCAATAGATTCAGTTCAGTGAGAATAGAGTTCCAGTTGAAAATACCTCGACAGCTGCGATGGCCGAGTGGTTAAGGCGTTGGACTTGAAATCCAATGGGAATTTCCCGCGCAGGTTCGAACCCTGCTCGCAGCGAATTTTGTTTTTTTAATCGCATTTTACCTTTTGGTGCAGTTATGACAAAAAATGAGATATTGACGTACATCTCACAATTGTATGAATGTTTTTAAACCGGCCTCATTATCAAGTTAAGTAATGCGAGAATTTCCTCACAGAACTAGTATACTGTAATGAAACCCAAAGTCCCAGTTACAAGCCGTTAATGGTCAACATTAGACAGCTGGCTGACATTTCTAATTGCAAAACACAAAAAAACTTAAACTTTGAACCAAAAAGGCTCCTGAGGGATTCGAACCCTCGACCTCCAGTTTACTAGACTGGCGCTCTAACCAACTGAGCTAAGGAGCCAGGCGATTATTATTTCTCACGAGACGGTGATCAATGTTCGTCTCCTATTGCAATGGACACCAATCAAACTGCAAATTAGAGTCTGCATTTCACAAGACGAGGTGGCCGAGTGGTTAAGGCGATGGACTGCTAATCCATTGGGGTTTCCCCGCGTGGGTTCGAATCCCATCCTCGTCGTTGAATATTTTAATCGATTTTTACGTTATTTTTATGTACATCGCGGTGTGTCGCAGTTATCAGCTTCGTGAAAAAGATCTCAAATTCATTTTTAGCAAGACCATGCCATGAACAATACATGCCAATACAGAAGAGTAATCACGACAGAAATGGTGTAAGCCTCCGTGGCCTAATGGATAAGGCACCGGCCTCCTAAGCCGGGGATTGCGGGTTCGAGTCCCGTCGGAGGTGGTAAATTTTTTTTCTTTCCTTTTTATTCTGTTTCAATATTTCTTAGTTTATAAATGTATTCTCAAGACAACATAATGATATACAACATTTTGGTTTTGAGGCGGTATGCAATTATATTTTTGAGGCGGCATGGCAATAATAAACTCTTAACTTTGTTTAAAATTGAATAAAATTTGAAACGAAAATCCACCTTTATTGTTCAACTAACAAAAAGGCTCCTGAGGGATTCGAACCCTCGACCTCCAGTTTACTAGACTGGCGCTCTAACCAACTGAGCTAAGGAGCCTACGTTATTTTTAGGAAGTGTGAGTGATATTGACATTGCACATTCACCATCAGGTAGCGTGGCCGAGTGGTCTAAGGCGCTGGTTTTAGGCACCAGTCTCTTCGGAGGCGTGGGTTCGAATCCCACCGCTGCCAATAAAATGTTTTGTTAATAACTTTCCGCATTAGTGTGTCCCCGAGTTTAGAGATTAATTGCGCCTGCGTCATAATTATGCGTATCCTCGTCGAAATGACATATAGCCAAATTAAGTAGCAGTGTACGGTCGTTCAACATTGTTGCTGCGATGGCCGAGTGGTTAAGGCGTTGGACTCGAAATCCAATGGGCACTGCCCTCGCAGGTTCGAATCCTGCTCGCAGCGGAATCATTTTATTTTATTTTTAAGATTCAATTTTCTCCACAGTTTGGGAGAATTTTCGTTTCGACTCAATTAGATACATGTACATATTAATTTGAAGAAAAAAACTACTGCAAAGATAGTGTGTATATCCCGAAATCACAATGTTATATTGTGTAATCAACGCAGAATGCATTCAATAGATTCAGTTCAGTGAGAATAGAGTTCCAGTTGAAAATACCTCGACAGCTGCGATGGCCGAGTGGTTAAGGCGTTGGACTTGAAATCCAATGGGAATTTCCCGCGCAGGTTCGAACCCTGCTCGCAGCGAATTTAGTTTTTTTTAATCGCATTTTACTTTTGCCTTTTGGTGCAGTTATGACAAAAAATGAGATATTGACGTACATCTCACAATTGTATGAATGTTTTTAAACCGGCCTCATTATCAAGTTAAGTAATGCGAGAATTTCCTCACAGAACTAGTATACTGTAATGAAACCCAAAGTCCCAGTTACAAGCCGTTAATGGTCAACATTAGACAGCTGGCTGACATTTCTAATTGCAAAACACAAAAAAACTTAAACTTTGAACCAAAAAGGCTCCTGAGGGATTCGAACCCTCGACCTCCAGTTTACTAGACTGGCGCTCTAACCAACTGAGCTAAGGAGCCAGGCGATTATTATTTCTCACGAGACGGTGATCAATGTTCGTCTCCTATTGCAATGGACACCAATCAAACTGCAAATTAGAGTCTGCATTTCACAAGACGAGGTGGCCGAGTGGTTAAGGCGATGGACTGCTAATCCATTGGGGTTTCCCCGCGTGGGTTCGAATCCCATCCTCGTCGTTGAATATTTTAATCGATTTTTACGTTATTTTTATGTACATCGCGGTGTGTCGCAGTTATCAGCTTCGTGAAAAAGATCTCAAATTCATTTTTAGCAAGACCATGCCATGAACAATACATGTCAATACAGAAGAGTAATCACGACAGAAATGGTGTAAGCCTCCGTGGCCTAATGGATAAGGCACCGGCCTCCTAAGCCGGGGATTGCGGGTTCGAGTCCCGTCGGAGGTGGTAAATTTTTTTTCTTTCCTTTTTATTCTGTTTCAATATTTCTTAGTTTATAAATGTATTCTCAAGACAACATAATGATATACAACATTTTGGTTTTGAGGCGGTATGCAATTATATTTTTGAGGCGGCATGGCAATAATAAACTCTTAACTTTGTTTAAAATTGAATAAAATTTGAAACGAAAATCCACCTTTATTGTTCAACTAACAAAAAGGCTCCTGAGGGATTCGAACCCTCGACCTCCAGTTTACTAGACTGGCGCTCTAACCAACTGAGCTAAGGAGCCTACGTTATTTTTAGGAAGTGTGAGTGATATTGACATTGCACATTCACCATCAGGTAGCGTGGCCGAGTGGTCTAAGGCGCTGGTTTTAGGCACCAGTCTCTTCGGAGGCGTGGGTTCGAATCCCACCGCTGCCAATAAAATGTTTTGTTAATAACTTTCCGCATTAGTGTGTCCCCGAGTTTAGAGATTAATTGCGCATGCGTCATAATTATGCGTATCCTCGTCGAAATGACATATAGCCAAATTAAGTAGCAGTGTACGGTCGTTCAACATTGTTGCTGCGATGGCCGAGTGGTTAAGGCGTTGGACTCGAAATCCAATGGGCACTGCCCTCGCAGGTTCGAATCCTGCTCGCAGCGGAATCATTTTATTTTATTTTTAAGATTCAATTTTCTCCACAGTTTGGGAGAATTTTCGTTTCGACTCAATTAGATACATGTACATATTAATTTGAAGAAAAAAACTACTGCAAAGATAGTGTGTATATCCCGAAATCACAATGTTATATTGTGTAATCAACGCAGAATGCATTCAATAGATTCAGTTCAGTGAGAATAGAGTTCCAGTTGAAAATACCTCGACAGCTGCGATGGCCGAGTGGTTAAGGCGTTGGACTTGAAATCCAATGGGAATTTCCCGCGCAGGTTCGAACCCTGCTCGCAGCGAATTTTGTTTTTTTTAATCGCATTTTACTTTTGCCTTTTGGTGCAGTTATGACAAAAAATGAGATATTGACGTACATCTCACAATTGTATGAATGTTTTTAAACCGGCCTCATTATCAAGTTAAGTAATGCGAGAATTTCCTCACAGAACTAGTATACTGTAATGAAACCCAAAGTCCCAGTTACAAGCCGTTAATGGTCAACATTAGACAGCTGGCTGACATTTCTAATTGCAAAACACAAAAAAACTTAAACTTTGAACCAAAAAGGCTCCTGAGGGATTCGAACCCTCGACCTCCAGTTTACTAGACTGGCGCTCTAACCAACTGAGCTAAGGAGCCAGGCGATTATTATTTCTCACGAGACGGTGATCAATGTTCGTCTCCTATTGCAATGGACACCAATCAAACTGCAAATTAGAGTCTGCATTTCACAAGACGAGGTGGCCGAGTGGTTAAGGCGATGGACTGCTAATCCATTGGGGTTTCCCCGCGTGGGTTCGAATCCCATCCTCGTCGTTGAATATTTTAATCGATTTTTACGTTATTTTTATGTACATCGCGGTGTGTCGCAGTTATCAGCTTCGTGAAAAAGATCTCAAATTCATTTTTAGCAAGACCATGCCATGAACAATACATGTCAATACAGAAGAGTAATCACGACAGAAATGGTGTAAGCCTCCGTGGCCTAATGGATAAGGCACCGGCCTCCTAAGCCGGGGATTGCGGGTTCGAGTCCCGTCGGAGGTGGTAAATTTTTTTTCTTTCCTTTTTATTCTGTTTCAATATTTCTTAGTTTATAAATGTATTCTCAAGACAACATAATGATATACAACATTTTGGTTTTGAGGCGGTATGCAATTATATTTTTGAGGCGGCATGGCAATAATAAACTCTTAACTTTGTTTAAAATTGAATAAAATTTGAAACGAAAATCCACCTTTATTGTTCAACTAACAAAAAGGCTCCTGAGGGATTCGAACCCTCGACCTCCAGTTTACTAGACTGGCGCTCTAACCAACTGAGCTAAGGAGCCTACGTTATTTTTAGGAAGTGTGAGTGATATTGACATTGCACATTCACCATCAGGTAGCGTGGCCGAGTGGTCTAAGGCGCTGGTTTTAGGCACCAGTCTCTTCGGAGGCGTGGGTTCGAATCCCACCGCTGCCAATAAAATGTTTTGTTAATAACTTTCCGCATTAGTGTGTCCCCGAGTTTAGAGATTAATTGCGCATGCGTCATAATTATGCGTATCCTCGTCGAAATGACATATAGCCAAATTAAGTAGCAGTGTACGGTCGTTCAACATTGTTGCTGCGATGGCCGAGTGGTTAAGGCGTTGGACTCGAAATCCAATGGGCACTGCCCTCGCAGGTTCGAATCCTGCTCGCAGCGGAATCATTTTATTTTATTTTTAAGATTCAATTTTCTCCACAGTTTGGGAGAATTTTCGTTTCGACTCAATTAGATACATGTACATATTAATTTGAAGAAAAAAACTACTGCAAAGATAGTGTGTATATCCCGAAATCACAATGTTATATTGTGTAATCAACGCAGAATGCATTCAATAGATTCAGTTCAGTGAGAATAGAGTTCCAGTTGAAAATACCTCGACAGCTGCGATGGCCGAGTGGTTAAGGCGTTGGACTTGAAATCCAATGGGAATTTCCCGCGCAGGTTCGAACCCTGCTCGCAGCGAATTTTGTTTTTTTTAATCGCATTTTACTTTTGCCTTTTGGTGCAGTTATGACAAAAAATGAGATATTGACGTACATCTCACAATTGTATGAATGTTTTTAAACCGGCCTCATTATCAAGTTAAGTAATGCGAGAATTTCCTCACAGAACTAGTATACTGTAATGAAACCCAAAGTCCCAGTTACAAGCCGTTAATGGTCAACATTAGACAGCTGGCTGACATTTCTAATTGCAAAACACAAAAAAACTTAAACTTTGAACCAAAAAGGCTCCTGAGGGATTCGAACCCTCGACCTCCAGTTTACTAGACTGGCGCTCTAACCAACTGAGCTAAGGAGCCAGGCGATTATTATTTCCCACGAGACGGTGATCAATGTTCGTCTCCTATTGCAATGGACACCAATCAAACTGCAAATTAGAGTCTGCATTTCACAAGACGAGGTGGCCGAGTGGTTAAGGCGATGGACTGCTAATCCATTGGGGTTTCCCCGCGTGGGTTCGAATCCCATCCTCGTCGTTGAATATTTTAATCGATTTTTACGTTATTTTTATGTACATCGCGGTGTGTCGCAGTTATCAGCTTCGTGAAAAAGATCTCAAATTCATTTTTAGCAAGACCATGCCATGAACAATACATGTCAATACAGAAGAGTAATCACGACAGAAATGGTGTAAGCCTCCGTGGCCTAATGGATAAGGCACCGGCCTCCTAAGCCGGGGATTGCGGGTTCGAGTCCCGTCGGAGGTGGTAAATTTTTTTTCTTTCCTTTTTATTCTGTTTCAATATTTCTTAGTTTATAAATGTATTCTCAAGACAACATAATGATATACAACATTTTGGTTTTGAGGCGGTATGCAATTATATTTTTGAGGCGGCATGGCAATAATAAACTCTTAACTTTGTTTAAAATTGAATAAAATTTGAAACGAAAATCCACCTTTATTGTTCAACTAACAAAAAGGCTCCTGAGGGATTCGAACCCTCGACCTCCAGTTTACTAGACTGGCGCTCTAACCAACTGAGCTAAGGAGCCTACGTTATTTTTAGGAAGTGTGAGTGATATTGACATTGCACATTCACCATCAGGTAGCGTGGCCGAGTGGTCTAAGGCGCTGGTTTTAGGCACCAGTCTCTTCGGAGGCGTGGGTTCGAATCCCACCGCTGCCAATAAAATGTTTTGTTAATAACTTTCCGCATTAGTGTGTCCCCGAGTTTAGAGATTAATTGCGCATGCGTCATAATTATGCGTATCCTCGTCGAAATGACATATAGCCAAATTAAGTAGCAGTGTACGGTCGTTCAACATTGTTGCTGCGATGGCCGAGTGGTTAAGGCGTTGGACTCGAAATCCAATGGGCACTGCCCTCGCAGGTTCGAATCCTGCTCGCAGCGGAATCATTTTATTTTATTTTTAAGATTCAATTTTCTCCACAGTTTGGGAGAATTTTCGTTTCGACTCAATTAGATACATGTACATATTAATTTGAAGAAAAAAACTACTGCAAAGATAGTGTGTATATCCCGAAATCACAATGTTATATTGTGTAATCAACGCAGAATGCATTCAATAGATTCAGTTCAGTGAGAATAGAGTTCCAGTTGAAAATACCTCGACAGCTGCGATGGCCGAGTGGTTAAGGCGTTGGACTTGAAATCCAATGGGAATTTCCCGCGCAGGTTCGAACCCTGCTCGCAGCGAATTTTGTTTTTTTTAATCGCATTTTACTTTTGCCTTTTGGTGCAGTTATGACAAAAAATGAGATATTGACGTACATCTCACAATTGTATGAATGTTTTTAAACCGGCCTCATTATCAAGTTAAGTAATGCGAGAATTTCCTCACAGAACTAGTATACTGTAATGAAACCCAAAGTCCCAGTTACAAGCCGTTAATGGTCAACATTAGACAGCTGGCTGACATTTCTAATTGCAAAACACAAAAAAACTTAAACTTTGAACCAAAAAGGCTCCTGAGGGATTCGAACCCTCGACCTCCAGTTTACTAGACTGGCGCTCTAACCAACTGAGCTAAGGAGCCAGGCGATTATTATTTCCCACGAGACGGTGATCAATGTTCGTCTCCTATTGCAATGGACACCAATCAAACTGCAAATTAGAGTCTGCATTTCACAAGACGAGGTGGCCGAGTGGTTAAGGCGATGGACTGCTAATCCATTGGGGTTTCCCCGCGTGGGTTCGAATCCCATCCTCGTCGTTGAATATTTTAATCGATTTTTACGTTATTTTTATGTACATCGCGGTGTGTCGCAGTTATCAGCTTCGTGAAAAAGATCTCAAATTCATTTTTAGCAAGACCATGCCATGAACAATACATGTCAATACAGAAGAGTAATCACGACAGAAATGGTGTAAGCCTCCGTGGCCTAATGGATAAGGCACCGGCCTCCTAAGCCGGGGATTGCGGGTTCGAGTCCCGTCGGAGGTGGTAAATTTTTTTTCTTTCCTTTTTATTCTGTTTCAATATTTCTTAGTTTATAAATGTATTCTCAAGACAACATAATGATATACAACATTTTGGTTTTGAGGCGGTATGCAATTATATTTTTGAGGCGGCATGGCAATAATAAACTCTTAACTTTGTTTAAAATTGAATAAAATTTGAAACGAAAATCCACCTTTATTGTTCAACTAACAAAAAGGCTCCTGAGGGATTCGAACCCTCGACCTCCAGTTTACTAGACTGGCGCTCTAACCAACTGAGCTAAGGAGCCTACGTTATTTTTAGGAAGTGTGAGTGATATTGACATTGCACATTCACCATCAGGTAGCGTGGCCGAGTGGTCTAAGGCGCTGGTTTTAGGCACCAGTCTCTTCGGAGGCGTGGGTTCGAATCCCACCGCTGCCAATAAAATGTTTTGTTAATAACTTTCCGCATTAGTGTGTCCCCGAGTTTAGAGATTAATTGCGCATGCGTCATAATTATGCGTATCCTCGTCGAAATGACATATAGCCAAATTAAGTAGCAGTGTACGGTCGTTCAACATTGTTGCTGCGATGGCCGAGTGGTTAAGGCGTTGGACTCGAAATCCAATGGGCACTGCCCTCGCAGGTTCGAATCCTGCTCGCAGCGGAATCATTTTATTTTATTTTTAAGATTCAATTTTCTCCACAGTTTGGGAGAATTTTCGTTTCGACTCAATTAGATACATGTACATATTAATTTGAAGAAAAAAACTACTGCAAAGATAGTGTGTATATCCCGAAATCACAATGTTATATTGTGTAATCAACGCAGAATGCATTCAATAGATTCAGTTCAGTGAGAATAGAGTTCCAGTTGAAAATACCTCGACAGCTGCGATGGCCGAGTGGTTAAGGCGTTGGACTTGAAATCCAATGGGAATTTCCCGCGCAGGTTCGAACCCTGCTCGCAGCGAATTTTGTTTTTTTTAATCGCATTTTACTTTTGCCTTTTGGTGCAGTTATGACAAAAAATGAGATATTGACGTACATCTCACAATTGTATGAATGTTTTTAAACCGGCCTCATTATCAAGTTAAGTAATGCGAGAATTTCCTCACAGAACTAGTATACTGTAATGAAACCCAAAGTCCCAGTTACAAGCCGTTAATGGTCAACATTAGACAGCTGGCTGACATTTCTAATTGCAAAACACAAAAAAACTTAAACTTTGAACCAAAAAGGCTCCTGAGGGATTCGAACCCTCGACCTCCAGTTTACTAGACTGGCGCTCTAACCAACTGAGCTAAGGAGCCAGGCGATTATTATTTCCCACGAGACGGTGATCAATGTTCGTCTCCTATTGCAATGGACACCAATCAAACTGCAAATTAGAGTCTGCATTTCACAAGACGAGGTGGCCGAGTGGTTAAGGCGATGGACTGCTAATCCATTGGGGTTTCCCCGCGTGGGTTCGAATCCCATCCTCGTCGTTGAATATTTTAATCGATTTTTACGTTATTTTTATGTACATCGCGGTGTGTCGCAGTTATCAGCTTCGTGAAAAAGATCTCAAATTCATTTTTAGCAAGACCATGCCATGAACAATACATGTCAATACAGAAGAGTAATCACGACAGAAATGGTGTAAGCCTCCGTGGCCTAATGGATAAGGCACCGGCCTCCTAAGCCGGGGATTGCGGGTTCGAGTCCCGTCGGAGGTGGTAAATTTTTTTTCTTTCCTTTTTATTCTGTTTCAATATTTCTTAGTTTATAAATGTATTCTCAAGACAACATAATGATATACAACATTTTGGTTTTGAGGCGGTATGCAATTATATTTTTGAGGCGGCATGGCAATAATAAACTCTTAACTTTGTTTAAAATTGAATAAAATTTGAAACGAAAATCCACCTTTATTGTTCAACTAACAAAAAGGCTCCTGAGGGATTCGAACCCTCGACCTCCAGTTTACTAGACTGGCGCTCTAACCAACTGAGCTAAGGAGCCTACGTTATTTTTAGGAAGTGTGAGTGATATTGACATTGCACATTCACCATCAGGTAGCGTGGCCGAGTGGTCTAAGGCGCTGGTTTTAGGCACCAGTCTCTTCGGAGGCGTGGGTTCGAATCCCACCGCTGCCAATAAAATGTTTTGTTAATAACTTTCCGCATTAGTGTGTCCCCGAGTTTAGAGATTAATTGCGCATGCGTCATAATTATGCGTATCCTCGTCGAAATGACATATAGCCAAATTAAGTAGCAGTGTACGGTCGTTCAACATTGTTGCTGCGATGGCCGAGTGGTTAAGGCGTTGGACTCGAAATCCAATGGGCACTGCCCTCGCAGGTTCGAATCCTGCTCGCAGCGGAATCATTTTATTTTATTTTTAAGATTCAATTTTCTCCACAGTTTGGGAGAATTTTCGTTTCGACTCAATTAGATACATGTACATATTAATTTGAAGAAAAAAACTACTGCAAAGATAGTGTGTATATCCCGAAATCACAATGTTATATTGTGTAATCAACGCAGAATGCATTCAATAGATTCAGTTCAGTGAGAATAGAGTTCCAGTTGAAAATACCTCGACAGCTGCGATGGCCGAGTGGTTAAGGCGTTGGACTTGAAATCCAATGGGAATTTCCCGCGCAGGTTCGAACCCTGCTCGCAGCGAATTTTGTTTTTTTTAATCGCATTTTACTTTTGCCTTTTGGTGCAGTTATGACAAAAAATGAGATATTGACGTACATCTCACAATTGTATGAATGTTTTTAAACCGGCCTCATTATCAAGTTAAGTAATGCGAGAATTTCCTCACAGAACTAGTATACTGTAATGAAACCCAAAGTCCCAGTTACAAGCCGTTAATGGTCAACATTAGACAGCTGGCTGACATTTCTAATTGCAAAACACAAAAAAACTTAAACTTTGAACCAAAAAGGCTCCTGAGGGATTCGAACCCTCGACCTCCAGTTTACTAGACTGGCGCTCTAACCAACTGAGCTAAGGAGCCAGGCGATTATTATTTCCCACGAGACGGTGATCAATGTTCGTCTCCTATTGCAATGGACACCAATCAAACTGCAAATTAGAGTCTGCATTTCACAAGACGAGGTGGCCGAGTGGTTAAGGCGATGGACTGCTAATCCATTGGGGTTTCCCCGCGTGGGTTCGAATCCCATCCTCGTCGTTGAATATTTTAATCGATTTTTACGTTATTTTTATGTACATCGCGGTGTGTCGCAGTTATCAGCTTCGTGAAAAAGATCTCAAATTCATTTTTAGCAAGACCATGCCATGAACAATACATGTCAATACAGAAGAGTAATCACGACAGAAATGGTGTAAGCCTCCGTGGCCTAATGGATAAGGCACCGGCCTCCTAAGCCGGGGATTGCGGGTTCGAGTCCCGTCGGAGGTGGTAAATTTTTTTTCTTTCCTTTTTATTCTGTTTCAATATTTCTTAGTTTATAAATGTATTCTCAAGACAACATAATGATATACAACATTTTGGTTTTGAGGCGGTATGCAATTATATTTTTGAGGCGGCATGGCAATAATAAACTCTTAACTTTGTTTAAAATTGAATAAAATTTGAAACGAAAATCCACCTTTATTGTTCAACTAACAAAAAGGCTCCTGAGGGATTCGAACCCTCGACCTCCAGTTTACTAGACTGGCGCTCTAACCAACTGAGCTAAGGAGCCTACGTTATTTTTAGGAAGTGTGAGTGATATTGACATTGCACATTCACCATCAGGTAGCGTGGCCGAGTGGTCTAAGGCGCTGGTTTTAGGCACCAGTCTCTTCGGAGGCGTGGGTTCGAATCCCACCGCTGCCAATAAAATGTTTTGTTAATAACTTTCCGCATTAGTGTGTCCCCGAGTTTAGAGATTAATTGCGCATGCGTCATAATTATGCGTATCCTCGTCGAAATGACATATAGCCAAATTAAGTAGCAGTGTACGGTCGTTCAACATTGTTGCTGCGATGGCCGAGTGGTTAAGGCGTTGGACTCGAAATCCAATGGGCACTGCCCTCGCAGGTTCGAATCCTGCTCGCAGCGGAATCATTTTATTTTATTTTTAAGATTCAATTTTCTCCACAGTTTGGGAGAATTTTCGTTTCGACTCAATTAGATACATGTACATATTAATTTGAAGAAAAAAACTACTGCAAAGATAGTGTGTATATCCCGAAATCACAATGTTATATTGTGTAATCAACGCAGAATGCATTCAATAGATTCAGTTCAGTGAGAATAGAGTTCCAGTTGAAAATACCTCGACAGCTGCGATGGCCGAGTGGTTAAGGCGTTGGACTTGAAATCCAATGGGAATTTCCCGCGCAGGTTCGAACCCTGCTCGCAGCGAATTTTGTTTTTTTTAATCGCATTTTACTTTTGCCTTTTGGTGCAGTTATGACAAAAAATGAGATATTGACGTACATCTCACAATTGTATGAATGTTTTTAAACCGGCCTCATTATCAAGTTAAGTAATGCGAGAATTTCCTCACAGAACTAGTATACTGTAATGAAACCCAAAGTCCCAGTTACAAGCCGTTAATGGTCAACATTAGACAGCTGGCTGACATTTCTAATTGCAAAACACAAAAAAACTTAAACTTTGAACCAAAAAGGCTCCTGAGGGATTCGAACCCTCGACCTCCAGTTTACTAGACTGGCGCTCTAACCAACTGAGCTAAGGAGCCAGGCGATTATTATTTCCCACGAGACGGTGATCAATGTTCGTCTCCTATTGCAATGGACACCAATCAAACTGCAAATTAGAGTCTGCATTTCACAAGACGAGGTGGCCGAGTGGTTAAGGCGATGGACTGCTAATCCATTGGGGTTTCCCCGCGTGGGTTCGAATCCCATCCTCGTCGTTGAATATTTTAATCGATTTTTACGTTATTTTTATGTACATCGCGGTGTGTCGCAGTTATCAGCTTCGTGAAAAAGATCTCAAATTCATTTTTAGCAAGACCATGCCATGAACAATACATGTCAATACAGAAGAGTAATCACGACAGAAATGGTGTAAGCCTCCGTGGCCTAATGGATAAGGCACCGGCCTCCTAAGCCGGGGATTGCGGGTTCGAGTCCCGTCGGAGGTGGTAAATTTTTTTTCTTTCCTTTTTATTCTGTTTCAATATTTCTTAGTTTATAAATGTATTCTCAAGACAACATAATGATATACAACATTTTGGTTTTGAGGCGGTATGCAATTATATTTTTGAGGCGGCATGGCAATAATAAACTCTTAACTTTGTTTAAAATTGAATAAAATTTGAAACGAAAATCCACCTTTATTGTTCAACTAACAAAAAGGCTCCTGAGGGATTCGAACCCTCGACCTCCAGTTTACTAGACTGGCGCTCTAACCAACTGAGCTAAGGAGCCTACGTTATTTTTAGGAAGTGTGAGTGATATTGACATTGCACATTCACCATCAGGTAGCGTGGCCGAGTGGTCTAAGGCGCTGGTTTTAGGCACCAGTCTCTTCGGAGGCGTGGGTTCGAATCCCACCGCTGCCAATAAAATGTTTTGTTAATAACTTTCCGCATTAGTGTGTCCCCGAGTTTAGAGATTAATTGCGCATGCGTCATAATTATGCGTATCCTCGTCGAAATGACATATAGCCAAATTAAGTAGCAGTGTACGGTCGTTCAACATTGTTGCTGCGATGGCCGAGTGGTTAAGGCGTTGGACTCGAAATCCAATGGGCACTGCCCTCGCAGGTTCGAATCCTGCTCGCAGCGGAATCATTTTATTTTATTTTTAAGATTCAATTTTCTCCACAGTTTGGGAGAATTTTCGTTTCGACTCAATTAGATACATGTACATATTAATTTGAAGAAAAAAACTACTGCAAAGATAGTGTGTATATCCCGAAATCACAATGTTATATTGTGTAATCAACGCAGAATGCATTCAATAGATTCAGTTCAGTGAGAATAGAGTTCCAGTTGAAAATACCTCGACAGCTGCGATGGCCGAGTGGTTAAGGCGTTGGACTTGAAATCCAATGGGAATTTCCCGCGCAGGTTCGAACCCTGCTCGCAGCGAATTTTGTTTTTTTTAATCGCATTTTACTTTTGCCTTTTGGTGCAGTTATGACAAAAAATGAGATATTGACGTACATCTCACAATTGTATGAATGTTTTTAAACCGGCCTCATTATCAAGTTAAGTAATGCGAGAATTTCCTCACAGAACTAGTATACTGTAATGAAACCCAAAGTCCCAGTTACAAGCCGTTAATGGTCAACATTAGACAGCTGGCTGACATTTCTAATTGCAAAACACAAAAAAACTTAAACTTTGAACCAAAAAGGCTCCTGAGGGATTCGAACCCTCGACCTCCAGTTTACTAGACTGGCGCTCTAACCAACTGAGCTAAGGAGCCAGGCGATTATTATTTCTCACGAGACGGTGATCAATGTTCGTCTCCTATTGCAATGGACACCAATCAAACTGCAAATTAGAGTCTGCATTTCACAAGACGAGGTGGCCGAGTGGTTAAGGCGATGGACTGCTAATCCATTGGGGTTTCCCCGCGTGGGTTCGAATCCCATCCTCGTCGTTGAATATTTTAATCGATTTTTACGTTATTTTTATGTACATCGCGGTGTGTCGCAGTTATCAGCTTCGTGAAAAAGATCTCAAATTCATTTTTAGCAAGACCATGCCATGAACAATACATGTCAATACAGAAGAGTAATCACGACAGAAATGGTGTAAGCCTCCGTGGCCTAATGGATAAGGCACCGGCCTCCTAAGCCGGGGATTGCGGGTTCGAGTCCCGTCGGAGGTGGTAAATTTTTTTTCTTTCCTTTTTATTCTGTTTCAATATTTCTTAGTTTATAAATGTATTCTCAAGACAACATAATGATATACAACATTTTGGTTTTGAGGCGGTATGCAATTATATTTTTGAGGCGGCATGGCAATAATAAACTCTTAACTTTGTTTAAAATTGAATAAAATTTGAAACGAAAATCCACCTTTATTGTTCAACTAACAAAAAGGCTCCTGAGGGATTCGAACCCTCGACCTCCAGTTTACTAGACTGGCGCTCTAACCAACTGAGCTAAGGAGCCTACGTTATTTTTAGGAAGTGTGAGTGATATTGACATTGCACATTCACCATCAGGTAGCGTGGCCGAGTGGTCTAAGGCGCTGGTTTTAGGCACCAGTCTCTTCGGAGGCGTGGGTTCGAATCCCACCGCTGCCAATAAAATGTTTTGTTAATAACTTTCCGCATTAGTGTGTCCCCGAGTTTAGAGATTAATTGCGCATGCGTCATAATTATGCGTATCCTCGTCGAAATGACATATAGCCAAATTAAGTAGCAGTGTACGGTCGTTCAACATTGTTGCTGCGATGGCCGAGTGGTTAAGGCGTTGGACTCGAAATCCAATGGGCACTGCCCTCGCAGGTTCGAATCCTGCTCGCAGCGGAATCATTTTATTTTATTTTTAAGATTCAATTTTCTCCACAGTTTGGGAGAATTTTCGTTTCGACTCAATTAGATACATGTACATATTAATTTGAAGAAAAAAACTACTGCAAAGATAGTGTGTATATCCCGAAATCACAATGTTATATTGTGTAATCAACGCAGAATGCATTCAATAGATTCAGTTCAGTGAGAATAGAGTTCCAGTTGAAAATACCTCGACAGCTGCGATGGCCGAGTGGTTAAGGCGTTGGACTTGAAATCCAATGGGAATTTCCCGCGCAGGTTCGAACCCTGCTCGCAGCGAATTTTGTTTTTTTTAATCGCATTTTACTTTTGCCTTTTGGTGCAGTTATGACAAAAAATGAGATATTGACGTACATCTCACAATTGTATGAATGTTTTTAAACCGGCCTCATTATCAAGTTAAGTAATGCGAGAATTTCCTCACAGAACTAGTATACTGTAATGAAACCCAAAGTCCCAGTTACAAGCCGTTAATGGTCAACATTAGACAGCTGGCTGACATTTCTAATTGCAAAACACAAAAAAACTTAAACTTTGAACCAAAAAGGCTCCTGAGGGATTCGAACCCTCGACCTCCAGTTTACTAGACTGGCGCTCTAACCAACTGAGCTAAGGAGCCAGGCGATTATTATTTCTCACGAGACGGTGATCAATGTTCGTCTCCTATTGCAATGGACACCAATCAAACTGCAAATTAGAGTCTGCATTTCACAAGACGAGGTGGCCGAGTGGTTAAGGCGATGGACTGCTAATCCATTGGGGTTTCCCCGCGTGGGTTCGAATCCCATCCTCGTCGTTGAATATTTTAATCGATTTTTACGTTATTTTTATGTACATCGCGGTGTGTCGCAGTTATCAGCTTCGTGAAAAAGATCTCAAATTCATTTTTAGCAAGACCATGCCATGAACAATACATGTCAATACAGAAGAGTAATCACGACAGAAATGGTGTAAGCCTCCGTGGCCTAATGGATAAGGCACCGGCCTCCTAAGCCGGGGATTGCGGGTTCGAGTCCCGTCGGAGGTGGTAAATTTTTTTTCTTTCCTTTTTATTCTGTTTCAATATTTCTTAGTTTATAAATGTATTCTCAAGACAACATAATGATATACAACATTTTGGTTTTGAGGCGGTATGCAATTATATTTTTGAGGCGGCATGGCAATAATAAACTCTTAACTTTGTTTAAAATTGAATAAAATTTGAAACGAAAATCCACCTTTATTGTTCAACTAACAAAAAGGCTCCTGAGGGATTCGAACCCTCGACCTCCAGTTTACTAGACTGGCGCTCTAACCAACTGAGCTAAGGAGCCTACGTTATTTTTAGGAAGTGTGAGTGATATTGACATTGCACATTCACCATCAGGTAGCGTGGCCGAGTGGTCTAAGGCGCTGGTTTTAGGCACCAGTCTCTTCGGAGGCGTGGGTTCGAATCCCACCGCTGCCAATAAAATGTTTTGTTAATAACTTTCCGCATTAGTGTGTCCCCGAGTTTAGAGATTAATTGCGCATGCGTCATAATTATGCGTATCCTCGTCGAAATGACATATAGCCAAATTAAGTAGCAGTGTACGGTCGTTCAACATTGTTGCTGCGATGGCCGAGTGGTTAAGGCGTTGGACTCGAAATCCAATGGGCACTGCCCTCGCAGGTTCGAATCCTGCTCGCAGCGGAATCATTTTATTTTATTTTTAAGATTCAATTTTCTCCACAGTTTGGGAGAATTTTCGTTTCGACTCAATTAGATACATGTACATATTAATTTGAAGAAAAAAACTACTGCAAAGATAGTGTGTATATCCCGAAATCACAATGTTATATTGTGTAATCAACGCAGAATGCATTCAATAGATTCAGTTCAGTGAGAATAGAGTTCCAGTTGAAAATACCTCGACAGCTGCGATGGCCGAGTGGTTAAGGCGTTGGACTTGAAATCCAATGGGAATTTCCCGCGCAGGTTCGAACCCTGCTCGCAGCGAATTTTGTTTTTTTTAATCGCATTTTACTTTTGCCTTTTGGTGCAGTTATGACAAAAAATGAGATATTGACGTACATCTCACAATTGTATGAATGTTTTTAAACCGGCCTCATTATCAAGTTAAGTAATGCGAGAATTTCCTCACAGAACTAGTATACTGTAATGAAACCCAAAGTCCCAGTTACAAGCCGTTAATGGTCAACATTAGACAGCTGGCTGACATTTCTAATTGCAAAACACAAAAAAACTTAAACTTTGAACCAAAAAGGCTCCTGAGGGATTCGAACCCTCGACCTCCAGTTTACTAGACTGGCGCTCTAACCAACTGAGCTAAGGAGCCAGGCGATTATTATTTCCCACGAGACGGTGATCAATGTTCGTCTCCTATTGCAATGGACACCAATCAAACTGCAAATTAGAGTCTGCATTTCACAAGACGAGGTGGCCGAGTGGTTAAGGCGATGGACTGCTAATCCATTGGGGTTTCCCCGCGTGGGTTCGAATCCCATCCTCGTCGTTGAATATTTTAATCGATTTTTACGTTATTTTTATGTACATCGCGGTGTGTCGCAGTTATCAGCTTCGTGAAAAAGATCTCAAATTCATTTTTAGCAAGACCATGCCATGAACAATACATGTCAATACAGAAGAGTAATCACGACAGAAATGGTGTAAGCCTCCGTGGCCTAATGGATAAGGCACCGGCCTCCTAAGCCGGGGATTGCGGGTTCGAGTCCCGTCGGAGGTGCACTGTAAAAAGGACTGTGTGGCAGCTTCCACACAATGACTGTGTGGAGGCATTATCTGAACATAAATGTGTACACAATACACACATATGTGTGTATCACCCAATATCCACACATATATGTGTACATCACCACACATATTTGTATGTGACGTCGGTTTTTTTAAATTTCACGTGGTGGTCACGCGCGCGTCGTTGTTTCGTACAGGCTCACAGGCTGCCGTAAAGTGTACACATGGAGTCTTGTTGATTGTGGTGGATCTCGAAATTCGATATATTGGTCGGTCTCTTCGATTATTTGTATAGTTAAGGTAAGATTATATTTAAATTGGCAAGATATTCACCTTTGTGAGAATTTCCGTATCTATTTTGTATAAAACATGATTGAACGAAATAATAAACTTGATTTGGATTTTCTGATTCATCAATTCCCTGTCGCATAGTCATATATTTACATTTTAGAGTTGTGCGTTTATCTGGGTTTATCTGTTGTTTCTGTGGTCTATATGATACACATCTTTCCGAAGCACAAAACCTGCTCGAAAATTGTCTTTATGTAAATTGACAAATTCAACTGTGTGGTGAAGACATTTACTGAACAAATGTGTGTTCATCACATACACACTATATATTATACAGCGTGCTTTAAACCAGAACCACAATTTTATTATTTTGCACGGTAAGGTGCTCATGTTGATAAAGTAACGACGTTTTTTGTGTTTATATGGAATGCAGATGAGAGGAAATATATACTGAGACCAGTGACGTGGCGACAGGGCGGATATTGGGAAGGGTGTGTCTATAACCCTATCCCAAACCTCGGTAAAATTTACTAAAAATTCCAACAGTTGGAAATTTCATGCCTGACGCAAAGTTACAAGTTTTACACCACATGCATTATAATAGGTTGAAATTATTCTCTTTGTTTGATTTTTCAACCAGTAATTAGTGGGAAATTTATAGTTTTTTTAGACAAACAGTAGCATATTTTTCTACTTTTGGTAAAACAAAAATGGCCTCAAATGGCCATCGGGTGGAAGACTTCCATTTGGTTGGAAATTCTAATAGTTGGAAAGCTTGAGGTACCAATTGGAAAATTCAGAACGAGAGGGGGGTGTGCAAATATAATTCTACAAATATGGTTCAAGGGGGATGGTGGGGTGTACTTCGACATTTGAATGTGGACACCCCCCCCCCCCCCCCAAACCAACGGCGACCACTGAGCCGCGTCCATGAATGAGACTTGTGGCTGTCACTGAAATGCCCTAGTCGCATACTACGAAGTGACATGTGGCACCCGGAATCACACAAAATGTGTGAAATTGGTGTTTCAAATTAATTTAATTTGAATATGATGAGCATCACTGTTGCAATAAACCTTGAAATACCACAATGGACGATCAATGTACCAAGGGAAACAAATTGTTGGGTGGGTGGGTGGGGTATTTATTTGTCAATTATATTGGTGGTTTACCAAGACGATGTGAAAAATTAACATGCATAATTTGGCTCCTCTGCTATGTATAACTTGCGTAAATTTGGTTACCGAGGGAGGGGCACGGGGGGGGGGGTGATGTCGTATATCTAATACATATGTAGCCACCGTTTGTGTCCAAAACTTTAAATTGTGAAGAATATTATGTCATTCAATAAATGTCATAGCAAATAATGAACTTAGAAATAATCTAAAATTATAAATACTGCAGAATAGTGAGATGTGTCATTAAAGTATTATTAGCATTTGGACTAAGTGACGTACATGGTGAAGAGTTATCGTTTATACTATAAAAAAGGGGTGGGGGGGGGGCTATGAATGTATTGTGTTATATATAGCTACAATTCCTTATGTAAAATTGCAAATTTCCCGTGTCAAGATTGCGCTTAATGAGGCATCGATCTGGCCATATAGATAAAGTAAAATATATTTATAAATTGTCCGAACATTCATTATGTGAAGCTATAATGAGTAGTACATGTATATATTTAGTATCATTCAAAAACTATATTCCTTTCTGAAAATGCGCTCTTTAATGTATGAATTATAATACTGTTATAGATGTACATACAATGTATACTGTAAATAATATTCCCAATGGCATGTTATAAACAAAATAACTTCTCTGCTTACAGGTTCAATGGTGAAATCATGGCGGTCACGCGGTGTAACGTCGATGTAAATAACAAGATATGGACATGGCTGCCTTGGCAACGACGCAGATAAACTATAATCAACCAACCAAGAACCACGGTGGAATGTATGAGTTAGACACAAATTCCACAGTCAATGATTTTGGTATACATATGATGTCATATGCTGTAATTTGGTTTCTGTGCAAGAGGCGATTACATTCAAAAAGACTATCCTCTTTGGAGCCCTTAATTTTCTTGTATAGTTCAAGGGATCTCAGAAAGCTTCAGTTAGTTTTAGAGCTTGTTCTTCTACACACGTGAGGGTGAGTCTGATGTAAGACAGCCAACCAGTAGCAATATATATGTATATATAGCAGAGACTGACTTTCGAATTGTTCCAATACATTCAAGTTGAAGGAAAATTCTAGTTATTGATGTGAAACCCATTAATGGAACTGAAACATGCACGCTTATAGTTTAAAGGATAACCAAAATATTACGTGAATGTGTTAAACGGCTGTTTGTTTTGTGTCTTTGTATTATTGAAATTAAAGACTATAGCTATACTATATCATTCGACAATCACGATTTCTGCTGTGTACTCAAAAGAAGGCCGCGGACCCCCGGGATATGCATGTTTGCTGTTTGATAAGTTAATATTCGAAAACGTCCAGCGCAGCACGTCAATCATCAGTAGACTATAACATTTCATATGTATGGCGGGAAAAAAAGGTCCAACGATAGCCGAACTATATGTTTGGCCAATAAATATCGGTAAACACTCTTCGTTGAATATGATTTTTTTTTTGCAGGATTAGCAGCCTATTGTTTGGATCGACCACACACTTTTGTACACATGTAATGAACACATATGTGTTGTCTTGCCCAACAGCATTGTGTACAAGAACAATACAAAATAGTGTAATGGCGGTGAACACTATTGTTTGGATCAACCACACAAATGTGTACGCATGTGATTAACACATATGTGTAGTCTCGCCCAACAACATTGTGTACAATAACAATACAAACGTGTGTGGTAGCGGCGAACATATTGTTTCCTTAGTGCAAACATATTTGTGTCCATTCAACGAACAAATAAATGTGCTGGACCCAAACATCTTTGTGTGTGTCAACTACACAACTTTGTAGGTCAGTAACCACACATAAACTGTTCATCTGCATCCACACAATCTTGTGCGCAACTTAGCACACATTTAATGTGTGCCTACAAAGAACAAGTTGTTTTGGTCGATCCACACAGTATGTTCGCCACCACCACACAACATATGTGTGGTCAGTTGCCACACAATTCACCACACAATGTTGTTGTCGATCAAATGGCTACACAAACTGTGTGGTAACTGTGTGGATCTACCACACAGTCGTTTTAAGAGTGTGGTAAATTTTTTTTCTTTCCTTTTTATTCTGTTTCAATATTTCTTAGTTTATAAATGTATTCTCAAGACAACATAATGATATACAACATTTTGGTTTTGAGGCGGTATGCAATTATATTTTTGAGGCGGCATGGCAATAATAAACTCTTAACTTTGTTTAAAATTGAATAAAATTTGAAACGAAAATCCACCTTTATTGTTCAACTAACAAAAAGGCTCCTGAGGGATTCGAACCCTCGACCTCCAGTTTACTAGACTGGCGCTCTAACCAACTGAGCTAAGGAGCCTACGTTATTTTTAGGAAGTGTGAGTGATATTGACATTGCACATTCACCATCAGGTAGCGTGGCCGAGTGGTCTAAGGCGCTGGTTTTAGGCACCAGTCTCTTCGGAGGCGTGGGTTCGAATCCCACCGCTGCCAATAAAATGTTTTGTTAATAACTTTCCGCATTAGTGTGTCCCCGAGTTTAGAGATTAATTGCGCATGCGTCATAATTATGCGTATCCTCGTCGAAATGACATATAGCCAAATTAAGTAGCAGTGTACGGTCGTTCAACATTGTTGCTGCGATGGCCGAGTGGTTAAGGCGTTGGACTCGAAATCCAATGGGCACTGCCCTCGCAGGTTCGAATCCTGCTCGCAGCGGAATCATTTTATTTTATTTTTAAGATTCAATTTTCTCCACAGTTTGGGAGAATTTTCGTTTCGACTCAATTAGATACATGTACATATTAATTTGAAGAAAAAAACTACTGCAAAGATAGTGTGTATATCCCGAAATCACAATGTTATATTGTGTAATCAACGCAGAATGCATTCAATAGATTCAGTTCAGTGAGAATAGAGTTCCAGTTGAAAATACCTCGACAGCTGCGATGGCCGAGTGGTTAAGGCGTTGGACTTGAAATCCAATGGGAATTTCCCGCGCAGGTTCGAACCCTGCTCGCAGCGAATTTTGTTTTTTTTAATCGCATTTTACTTTTGCCTTTTGGTGCAGTTATGACAAAAAATGAGATATTGACGTACATCTCACAATTGTATGAATGTTTTTAAACCGGCCTCATTATCAAGTTAAGTAATGCGAGAATTTCCTCACAGAACTAGTATACTGTAATGAAACCCAAAGTCCCAGTTACAAGCCGTTAATGGTCAACATTAGACAGCTGGCTGACATTTCTAATTGCAAAACACAAAAAAACTTAAACTTTGAACCAAAAAGGCTCCTGAGGGATTCGAACCCTCGACCTCCAGTTTACTAGACTGGCGCTCTAACCAACTGAGCTAAGGAGCCAGGCGATTATTATTTCTCACGAGACGGTGATCAATGTTCGTCTCCTATTGCAATGGACACCAATCAAACTGCAAATTAGAGTCTGCATTTCACAAGACGAGGTGGCCGAGTGGTTAAGGCGATGGACTGCTAATCCATTGGGGTTTCCCCGCGTGGGTTCGAATCCCATCCTCGTCGTTGAATATTTTAATCGATTTTTACGTTATTTTTATGTACATCGCGGTGTGTCGCAGTTATCAGCTTCGTGAAAAAGATCTCAAATTCATTTTTAGCAAGACCATGCCATGAACAATACATGTCAATACAGAAGAGTAATCACGACAGAAATGGTGTAAGCCTCCGTGGCCTAATGGATAAGGCACCGGCCTCCTAAGCCGGGGATTGCGGGTTCGAGTCCCGTCGGAGGTGGTAAATTTTTTTTCTTTCCTTTTTATTCTGTTTCAATATTTCTTAGTTTATAAATGTATTCTCAAGACAACATAATGATATACAACATTTTGGTTTTGAGGCGGTATGCAATTATATTTTTGAGGCGGCATGGCAATAATAAACTCTTAACTTTGTTTAAAATTGAATAAAATTTGAAACGAAAATCCACCTTTATTGTTCAACTAACAAAAAGGCTCCTGAGGGATTCGAACCCTCGACCTCCAGTTTACTAGACTGGCGCTCTAACCAACTGAGCTAAGGAGCCTACGTTATTTTTAGGAAGTGTGAGTGATATTGACATTGCACATTCACCATCAGGTAGCGTGGCCGAGTGGTCTAAGGCGCTGGTTTTAGGCACCAGTCTCTTCGGAGGCGTGGGTTCGAATCCCACCGCTGCCAATAAAATGTTTTGTTAATAACTTTCCGCATTAGTGTGTCCCCGAGTTTAGAGATTAATTGCGCATGCGTCATAATTATGCGTATCCTCGTCGAAATGACATATAGCCAAATTAAGTAGCAGTGTACGGTCGTTCAACATTGTTGCTGCGATGGCCGAGTGGTTAAGGCGTTGGACTCGAAATCCAATGGGCACTGCCCTCGCAGGTTCGAATCCTGCTCGCAGCGGAATCATTTTATTTTATTTTTAAGATTCAATTTTCTCCACAGTTTGGGAGAATTTTCGTTTCGACTCAATTAGATACATGTACATATTAATTTGAAGAAAAAAACTACTGCAAAGATAGTGTGTATATCCCGAAATCACAATGTTATATTGTGTAATCAACGCAGAATGCATTCAATAGATTCAGTTCAGTGAGAATAGAGTTCCAGTTGAAAATACCTCGACAGCTGCGATGGCCGAGTGGTTAAGGCGTTGGACTTGAAATCCAATGGGAATTTCCCGCGCAGGTTCGAACCCTGCTCGCAGCGAATTTTGTTTTTTTTAATCGCATTTTACTTTTGCCTTTTGGTGCAGTTATGACAAAAAATGAGATATTGACGTACATCTCACAATTGTATGAATGTTTTTAAACCGGCCTCATTATCAAGTTAAGTAATGCGAGAATTTCCTCACAGAACTAGTATACTGTAATGAAACCCAAAGTCCCAGTTACAAGCCGTTAATGGTCAACATTAGACAGCTGGCTGACATTTCTAATTGCAAAACACAAAAAAACTTAAACTTTGAACCAAAAAGGCTCCTGAGGGATTCGAACCCTCGACCTCCAGTTTACTAGACTGGCGCTCTAACCAACTGAGCTAAGGAGCCAGGCGATTATTATTTCCCACGAGACGGTGATCAATGTTCGTCTCCTATTGCAATGGACACCAATCAAACTGCAAATTAGAGTCTGCATTTCACAAGACGAGGTGGCCGAGTGGTTAAGGCGATGGACTGCTAATCCATTGGGGTTTCCCCGCGTGGGTTCGAATCCCATCCTCGTCGTTGAATATTTTAATCGATTTTTACGTTATTTTTATGTACATCGCGGTGTGTCGCAGTTATCAGCTTCGTGAAAAAGATCTCAAATTCATTTTTAGCAAGACCATGCCATGAACAATACATGTCAATACAGAAGAGTAATCACGACAGAAATGGTGTAAGCCTCCGTGGCCTAATGGATAAGGCACCGGCCTCCTAAGCCGGGGATTGCGGGTTCGAGTCCCGTCGGAGGTGGTAAATTTTTTTTCTTTCCTTTTTATTCTGTTTCAATATTTCTTAGTTTATAAATGTATTCTCAAGACAACATAATGATATACAACATTTTGGTTTTGAGGCGGTATGCAATTATATTTTTGAGGCGGCATGGCAATAATAAACTCTTAACTTTGTTTAAAATTGAATAAAATTTGAAACGAAAATCCACCTTTATTGTTCAACTAACAAAAAGGCTCCTGAGGGATTCGAACCCTCGACCTCCAGTTTACTAGACTGGCGCTCTAACCAACTGAGCTAAGGAGCCTACGTTATTTTTAGGAAGTGTGAGTGATATTGACATTGCACATTCACCATCAGGTAGCGTGGCCGAGTGGTCTAAGGCGCTGGTTTTAGGCACCAGTCTCTTCGGAGGCGTGGGTTCGAATCCCACCGCTGCCAATAAAATGTTTTGTTAATAACTTTCCGCATTAGTGTGTCCCCGAGTTTAGAGATTAATTGCGCATGCGTCATAATTATGCGTATCCTCGTCGAAATGACATATAGCCAAATTAAGTAGCAGTGTACGGTCGTTCAACATTGTTGCTGCGATGGCCGAGTGGTTAAGGCGTTGGACTCGAAATCCAATGGGCACTGCCCTCGCAGGTTCGAATCCTGCTCGCAGCGGAATCATTTTATTTTATTTTTAAGATTCAATTTTCTCCACAGTTTGGGAGAATTTTCGTTTCGACTCAATTAGATACATGTACATATTAATTTGAAGAAAAAAACTACTGCAAAGATAGTGTGTATATCCCGAAATCACAATGTTATATTGTGTAATCAACGCAGAATGCATTCAATAGATTCAGTTCAGTGAGAATAGAGTTCCAGTTGAAAATACCTCGACAGCTGCGATGGCCGAGTGGTTAAGGCGTTGGACTTGAAATCCAATGGGAATTTCCCGCGCAGGTTCGAACCCTGCTCGCAGCGAATTTTGTTTTTTTTAATCGCATTTTACTTTTGCCTTTTGGTGCAGTTATGACAAAAAATGAGATATTGACGTACATCTCACAATTGTATGAATGTTTTTAAACCGGCCTCATTATCAAGTTAAGTAATGCGAGAATTTCCTCACAGAACTAGTATACTGTAATGAAACCCAAAGTCCCAGTTACAAGCCGTTAATGGTCAACATTAGACAGCTGGCTGACATTTCTAATTGCAAAACACAAAAAAACTTAAACTTTGAACCAAAAAGGCTCCTGAGGGATTCGAACCCTCGACCTCCAGTTTACTAGACTGGCGCTCTAACCAACTGAGCTAAGGAGCCAGGCGATTATTATTTCTCACGAGACGGTGATCAATGTTCGTCTCCTATTGCAATGGACACCAATCAAACTGCAAATTAGAGTCTGCATTTCACAAGACGAGGTGGCCGAGTGGTTAAGGCGATGGACTGCTAATCCATTGGGGTTTCCCCGCGTGGGTTCGAATCCCATCCTCGTCGTTGAATATTTTAATCGATTTTTACGTTATTTTTATGTACATCGCGGTGTGTCGCAGTTATCAGCTTCGTGAAAAAGATCTCAAATTCATTTTTAGCAAGACCATGCCATGAACAATACATGTCAATACAGAAGAGTAATCACGACAGAAATGGTGTAAGCCTCCGTGGCCTAATGGATAAGGCACCGGCCTCCTAAGCCGGGGATTGCGGGTTCGAGTCCCGTCGGAGGTGGTAAATTTTTTTTCTTTCCTTTTTATTCTGTTTCAATATTTCTTAGTTTATAAATGTATTCTCAAGACAACATAATGATATACAACATTTTGGTTTTGAGGCGGTATGCAATTATATTTTTGAGGCGGCATGGCAATAATAAACTCTTAACTTTGTTTAAAATTGAATAAAATTTGAAACGAAAATCCACCTTTATTGTTCAACTAACAAAAAGGCTCCTGAGGGATTCGAACCCTCGACCTCCAGTTTACTAGACTGGCGCTCTAACCAACTGAGCTAAGGAGCCTACGTTATTTTTAGGAAGTGTGAGTGATATTGACATTGCACATTCACCATCAGGTAGCGTGGCCGAGTGGTCTAAGGCGCTGGTTTTAGGCACCAGTCTCTTCGGAGGCGTGGGTTCGAATCCCACCGCTGCCAATAAAATGTTTTGTTAATAACTTTCCGCATTAGTGTGTCCCCGAGTTTAGAGATTAATTGCGCATGCGTCATAATTATGCGTATCCTCGTCGAAATGACATATAGCCAAATTAAGTAGCAGTGTACGGTCGTTCAACATTGTTGCTGCGATGGCCGAGTGGTTAAGGCGTTGGACTCGAAATCCAATGGGCACTGCCCTCGCAGGTTCGAATCCTGCTCGCAGCGGAATCATTTTATTTTATTTTTAAGATTCAATTTTCTCCACAGTTTGGGAGAATTTTCGTTTCGACTCAATTAGATACATGTACATATTAATTTGAAGAAAAAAACTACTGCAAAGATAGTGTGTATATCCCGAAATCACAATGTTATATTGTGTAATCAACGCAGAATGCATTCAATAGATTCAGTTCAGTGAGAATAGAGTTCCAGTTGAAAATACCTCGACAGCTGCGATGGCCGAGTGGTTAAGGCGTTGGACTTGAAATCCAATGGGAATTTCCCGCGCAGGTTCGAACCCTGCTCGCAGCGAATTTTGTTTTTTTTAATCGCATTTTACTTTTGCCTTTTGGTGCAGTTATGACAAAAAATGAGATATTGACGTACATCTCACAATTGTATGAATGTTTTTAAACCGGCCTCATTATCAAGTTAAGTAATGCGAGAATTTCCTCACAGAACTAGTATACTGTAATGAAACCCAAAGTCCCAGTTACAAGCCGTTAATGGTCAACATTAGACAGCTGGCTGACATTTCTAATTGCAAAACACAAAAAAACTTAAACTTTGAACCAAAAAGGCTCCTGAGGGATTCGAACCCTCGACCTCCAGTTTACTAGACTGGCGCTCTAACCAACTGAGCTAAGGAGCCAGGCGATTATTATTTCTCACGAGACGGTGATCAATGTTCGTCTCCTATTGCAATGGACACCAATCAAACTGCAAATTAGAGTCTGCATTTCACAAGACGAGGTGGCCGAGTGGTTAAGGCGATGGACTGCTAATCCATTGGGGTTTCCCCGCGTGGGTTCGAATCCCATCCTCGTCGTTGAATATTTTAATCGATTTTTACGTTATTTTTATGTACATCGCGGTGTGTCGCAGTTATCAGCTTCGTGAAAAAGATCTCAAATTCATTTTTAGCAAGACCATGCCATGAACAATACATGTCAATACAGAAGAGTAATCACGACAGAAATGGTGTAAGCCTCCGTGGCCTAATGGATAAGGCACCGGCCTCCTAAGCCGGGGATTGCGGGTTCGAGTCCCGTCGGAGGTGGTAAATTTTTTTTCTTTCCTTTTTATTCTGTTTCAATATTTCTTAGTTTATAAATGTATTCTCAAGACAACATAATGATATACAACATTTTGGTTTTGAGGCGGTATGCAATTATATTTTTGAGGCGGCATGGCAATAATAAACTCTTAACTTTGTTTAAAATTGAATAAAATTTGAAACGAAAATCCACCTTTATTGTTCAACTAACAAAAAGGCTCCTGAGGGATTCGAACCCTCGACCTCCAGTTTACTAGACTGGCGCTCTAACCAACTGAGCTAAGGAGCCTACGTTATTTTTAGGAAGTGTGAGTGATATTGACATTGCACATTCACCATCAGGTAGCGTGGCCGAGTGGTCTAAGGCGCTGGTTTTAGGCACCAGTCTCTTCGGAGGCGTGGGTTCGAATCCCACCGCTGCCAATAAAATGTTTTGTTAATAACTTTCCGCATTAGTGTGTCCCCGAGTTTAGAGATTAATTGCGCATGCGTCATAATTATGCGTATCCTCGTCGAAATGACATATAGCCAAATTAAGTAGCAGTGTACGGTCGTTCAACATTGTTGCTGCGATGGCCGAGTGGTTAAGGCGTTGGACTCGAAATCCAATGGGCACTGCCCTCGCAGGTTCGAATCCTGCTCGCAGCGGAATCATTTTATTTTATTTTTAAGATTCAATTTTCTCCACAGTTTGGGAGAATTTTCGTTTCGACTCAATTAGATACATGTACATATTAATTTGAAGAAAAAAACTACTGCAAAGATAGTGTGTATATCCCGAAATCACAATGTTATATTGTGTAATCAACGCAGAATGCATTCAATAGATTCAGTTCAGTGAGAATAGAGTTCCAGTTGAAAATACCTCGACAGCTGCGATGGCCGAGTGGTTAAGGCGTTGGACTTGAAATCCAATGGGAATTTCCCGCGCAGGTTCGAACCCTGCTCGCAGCGAATTTTGTTTTTTTTAATCGCATTTTACTTTTGCCTTTTGGTGCAGTTATGACAAAAAATGAGATATTGACGTACATCTCACAATTGTATGAATGTTTTTAAACCGGCCTCATTATCAAGTTAAGTAATGCGAGAATTTCCTCACAGAACTAGTATACTGTAATGAAACCCAAAGTCCCAGTTACAAGCCGTTAATGGTCAACATTAGACAGCTGGCTGACATTTCTAATTGCAAAACACAAAAAAACTTAAACTTTGAACCAAAAAGGCTCCTGAGGGATTCGAACCCTCGACCTCCAGTTTACTAGACTGGCGCTCTAACCAACTGAGCTAAGGAGCCAGGCGATTATTATTTCTCACGAGACGGTGATCAATGTTCGTCTCCTATTGCAATGGACACCAATCAAACTGCAAATTAGAGTCTGCATTTCACAAGACGAGGTGGCCGAGTGGTTAAGGCGATGGACTGCTAATCCATTGGGGTTTCCCCGCGTGGGTTCGAATCCCATCCTCGTCGTTGAATATTTTAATCGATTTTTACGTTATTTTTATGTACATCGCGGTGTGTCGCAGTTATCAGCTTCGTGAAAAAGATCTCAAATTCATTTTTAGCAAGACCATGCCATGAACAATACATGTCAATACAGAAGAGTAATCACGACAGAAATGGTGTAAGCCTCCGTGGCCTAATGGATAAGGCACCGGCCTCCTAAGCCGGGGATTGCGGGTTCGAGTCCCGTCGGAGGTGGTAAATTTTGTTTCTTTCCTTTTTATTCTGTTTCAATATTTCTTAGTTTATAAATGTATTCTCAAGACAACATAATGATATACAACATTTTGGTTTTGAGGCGGTATGCAATTATATTTTTGAGGCGGCATGGCAATAATAAACTCTTAACTTTGTTTAAAATTGAATAAAATTTGAAACGAAAATCCACCTTTATTGTTCAACTAACAAAAAGGCTCCTGAGGGATTCGAACCCTCGACCTCCAGTTTACTAGACTGGCGCTCTAACCAACTGAGCTAAGGAGCCTACGTTATTTTTAGGAAGTGTGAGTGATATTGACATTGCACATTCACCATCAGGTAGCGTGGCCGAGTGGTCTAAGGCGCTGGTTTTAGGCACCAGTCTCTTCGGAGGCGTGGGTTCGAATCCCACCGCTGCCAATAAAATGTTTTGTTAATAACTTTCCGCATTAGTGTGTCCCCGAGTTTAGAGATTAATTGCGCTCGAACATTGACCAGCTGATAACAAAGCACCATGAATTCGTCTATCCAAAATGTAATGCGCGAACTATGAACGAATGTTGTACACGCTCACGTCTCATTGAACAAACTATCCGTATCAAAGACGCGTCCTTACCTTTAATCCCGTCTTATAAAAATACTGATTCATAACATTCCCATTATACTACACACGACATTCCCATTATACTACACACGAAACGGAGACGACTTTTGCGGAATCTAGAGTCCAAAACGGGTCCAAATCGACCTGTTCCAGAAACGTCGTTCATTTTGTTTTCACTTTTTGAAAAAGGCTCCATTATTTCAACCTAAACTTTTGGACTTAGAAAATTATTTTTTTCTCAGATAAGTGAAAAGCGAACTTCAAAAAATTTCCGCTTATATATATAATATATATTATCTATAATATACGCCAAAAAGTTGTCTATCCCCCTTATCCTTCCTCCGGCCACCCCATCTCCCGGCGGATGGAACCTAGCTCCTATTCGAATGCACACATCTCGCTGACTCATTCCTCTTCATTGGACCCGATAGAATGCCCATCGAATTCCAACCGTTATTTCAAGAGTCGGATGAGTACATTTCGGAGCTGTTATAAACCAAATAACTTGGATTTGAATATAAACCCACCGATTCGTAAATTTGGTTGCCCGTGGTTTGTGATAAATTATCATTTTAACGTGTATTGGTTGTCATGTGCTTTCTGCATGCGTGCATTTCACTTTTTATCTTCTTTCGCATCATACGATGCATATTCAACGCACTGCATATCATATACAACCAAACAAAATACAAACATTACATTAATGGGATCAAACAAGCCTTCGTTATAGGACGTATCTTATGCTAACGTAAAGACAACGTATATCCAAATATTTCATTAGCGATAACAACGATAAACACATAGAAAAATGAAAACATCATTTTCGTTATAAAACTTCGTATATTTTTATAAACAGTAGAATACTGCTACTGCACATTCAATTATTTTCATTAGTATATGTCTGACAAATCAGAAATGACACACTTTATACTTTCACAAAATAAAACACCACAGTTTGTTTCGTACGCCGTTATTTAAGTCTTGTCAACAAGTACAAGTGTAACTAACGCTCCTTATTTTAACCATATAGGGAATAAACTAACAGGGATCGCTCTTTTTAATTAATTCTCTCACATCTTCACCACTGTGTACATTCCATAACCGGAAGTGGAATCGGAAAAAGTGGAATCTACGACTCAAAATATACATCAGAGTAAGTATTTTTTCTTCTAATTATTCTCTCAGTACTATACAAATGTTATGAGATGGTATTTTGCATAGCATATATATTTCCAATCACATACACATACATCGGATGATTTGATATTGTCGAGAGAAAAAAAGCAAATGTATAAAAACTCACATGTAAATAACGCTCTCTTCCACTTCACTCTGTATGTTCATATATAATAACTGATATTTCGCACGTTTTGCACGTGGTGTATTTTTCCACTGCTCTAGCGGTTCCATACGTATATAACTTGTTGCCACTTTGGCGATACTTGTCACTAAAAATCGAGTTTGTTCTAGCATGTTGGTGTACGGCAGTATGCTGGGAAGTGTACAGCAGTATGCGAGTTTAGACAATTACCAAGTGTATTGCATCATGTCCTAATAGTTGAAATACAAACAATATGGGCGATTATTGGCACAATAATTGTTCCTATAGCCATATTGGATCCTCACAAGAATCGCGCGCGAAAATCGACAAACAATCAGACAAAGACCAGATCGCCCGTAACGATCTGGCCAGACAATTTTTTTGACAATGATTTAATAAGGACGTGAACACTGTGTACATACGACACCGGAAACAGTGTTTTTATGCTACAGTGGGTACAGATATCAGGCTTTTTCTCGTAGACTTGCGACTTTACAAATACGAACATCCGCTTGTGCATGGCAGATATGTTGTAGTTAATGGTAGTTATTGTCACGTTGACATAAATCGCAAGGTTCATACGTCAATTGACAATTTAGGCGAATACTCGCACGAAAAATTATCATCTAATTTTGTTTAAAAATGAGAAAAAATAGAATAGCGCATAAATCTAACAAAACAATGGGTATAATAGATATATGGTGATTTGATCTACGTTATATATAACGTATCTGGTATCAATAAGGCAGTTTTCTTGGCAAAAAATCCGATTTAAAAAAGCCAGGTGTACGGCAGTATACTATTGTAGCTTGTGGACAACTGTACTGCAGTATGCGAGTTCGGTGTACGGCATCATTTTTCAAAAACACAAATCTAGGCATTGCGCACTGAATTGGGCATGTACCTGGGAATTGAACTTCTCACTAAAGGGAGTGATGTGGATTTTGAACATATTTGAGCAAATATTGCTCTATTTGCACGACATATAAATCATTCGTTTTTTCCGTGATTAATAAGACTTTGTGGCGCACCTTTGTGAGGTGAATGAATTGGCACGCGACTGCATGGTTATTAGATGAGCTGGCCACTGTCAATTATCAAAGAAAGATGTGTGTGATTCCAGAATGAGAAAGCAATTATATAATTAATATATGTGCGTGTTTTGGTGTGGTGGGTGGGATTGCAGTTTACACGGTTGCATGCATTTGTACTTATGTATAACATAGTAGACGGTTTATTGTTTAAATATGCATGTTGTGTATGCCTACGTAATACACGTGTAACTGACTGTACCGTAGTTTGTGTTCATTCTGTCAAAGTGCGAATGAGATGTCATACCTTTGATTAAAGGCCTGTGAATCCGACAAACATTTTCTATTCAGGTTATGGCAAATAAAAAGCATGCGAGTTAAGTGATGACCAGCTTGCTTTTTGTGTGTGACACGCTTATTGATGTATGTATACCGTCGTTCAGTCGTCATACAGTGATGATGATTTATTCTCGAATTCATATGAATATATAGAGAATTACAAAGAGTATTTACAGAAGATAATATAAATATTATGATAGGGTATATACATATTATATACATGTCTCCGGTGCTATGGGGAAATATTTCACCCGTCATGGGTTAATCGTTTTATCTTAGTGTACGAAGATGTCAGGTACGTTTTTTTTATCTAACCTAATGAAAACAGAAGCACTTGTAAGCGGAATGTCGCTGAGTGTGTGGAAAGTAAACAGGTAGTCTAATAACGAAGATTGTCGATGTTTGTAACGGAAAATAAATATTACTATCAGTATCACTGACCTGAACTGTGGACTGCTGAAGTTTGGTTTACACTGGGAATGTTCGGAAAATGATCTCAACAAACATCCAAAATGTTCGCTTATTGAGTTCATCACCTGAACATGCCGCCACAAATTACTGAGTTGGTATATAACATGCAACTTGTATCAGAATGACCTTCAGTTTCAGCGGTGTAATGGTAAATTTTAAATTATTGATTATGTCGCCGGATAATTCTATATATACTAATTAACAGTTACTTATTAAATCTAGTGGGGTGGGTGGGTGCTGGTTTTGTCTGACCAGTTTGCGGACTTGTTCTGCGCAGAGTTGAGTTATATCATCTCCCTGCGAAATGACACAGTTTGAATGAGCACCATCAACAGCATACATATATATAAGCTTATATAATTGTATAATATAATCAATATAATTTATATCGCTATACACGTGTAGCCAACAGAACATGAGAACATTGTCATGTCTGCGGCGTGCAATAAATTTTATATTATGCATAGTCAAATGGAAGTGCTACATCGTACATCACACGGAGTGAATTAGTATAACTACCATCTGTATGATGCAGAATGTCGCAGCTTACAGTTGTCCATGCAAAATATCGACACGCTGTACAAACTAATAATGAAAATAATAACATAGTGAAGAATAGGAATGTATAATTCATCAGGGTATGCGTACATGTACATTTGAGAGTTCAATGTGGACTTTCCTAAAAAGTATGCATACTTGGTTAAGGATTGCGCGGTCATGTGAATTCAAAATTTCGTCCATGATTATAATGTTCGCTTTTCCGCGGTATTCTTCTGGAATAAATTTCTCCCTTATATTTTGAAATTCTTTGCATTCGAGTAAATAGTGGAACTCATCAGCGATCATGCTAGTGTTACATAAGGGGCATGTTCTGTCTTTGTGACTTGTCCCATTCCACCTCCCTGTCTCGATTGGGAGGTTGTGGTTAGCTGTTCGGATCTACATAATTCTATTCGATTTTTCCTTTCTAAGATTTCCAGATATTTTTCAAAAGTTATATCGTGTTTAAATATGCGATAAATCTTGCCTCTACTTGATTTGTCTCTTTCGGACTCCCACTTTGTCTTGAAATCCCTGATAAGACTACATTTAACACAATCGATAAATTGGCTCACACATAATATTTATCCAGAGGTCATTAATTGTGATTGCCCACAGTCAAATAAAATTTCTTTAATGTGTCTTATCCATTTAAAACGACATGCATCTGCTTCACTCAGAAGTCTTAGTGACAACTCATATAGTATTTTTCCATAACGTTCGTCAGTCATATTTTTTATTTTCGTCCAATATTTCAGTATTCTCAGTTTTATTGTGATTTCTAGTGGATATCTTCCAGATTCACCATATATCATAAAATTGGGGGTTGATGGTTTCAAATTCATGACATGCTTTAGAAATTTGCGGTGGACATTTTCGAGCACCTGGTTGGCTAAATAAATCCGTTTTATTAAACGAACCGAAATAACATCACCCGTGTGATCGGTGTAACGTTTAGCGCATTAAACGCGGCTACGAAACACTCCATTCGGTCTTCCGCGACCTTAGCCGTTCCGTCGGCAAATTTCCACACACCTCGCAGCCATACAATAAAATCGGTAGCACCTGGGAGTCAAATAAATCGAGTTGGTTAGCTAATGAAAGACAATTTGTTCTTGATCGTTTTATAACAGAGTACATGGCATGTGTAGCTTTTGTGGCAAGGGTTTGTTTTGCTTCAGAATATGAACCCGATTTTGTGTGGATAATGCCCAAGTAGTTGAACTTTTTCACTACTTCAAGCTTAATGCCGTCAAAGTTGAATTCTGTTTTCCGAGGTAAACTACGTTTCGAAATTAATAAAAATTTTGATTTATCTTTATTCACTGTCAATTTCCATGTCTTACAGTACTTGCTGAATGCATTAAGTTCTGTCTTTAATTTTTTCGGGGTCTCAGCCATGAGTACTGTATCATCTGCATATAGTACAAGTAGTATTTTTATGTAGGTTTTCAATTCTATTTCAATCTGGTTTGATATTTTTGAGAGGCCAACGATGCCTTCCTTGTTCATGAAGTTTTCCAGATCGTTCAAATATAGAGAAAATAGTATGGGGATAGATTTTCACCCTGTCGAACTCCTGACAAACATGGGAAGGAGGCAGAATATTCAGTCCCTAGTTTGACAGAAGACTTAATATTCTGATACATATTTGTAATAACTCTGAAAAACTTTCCATTAATATCATATGTCCGTAACTTTTGCCAGAGCCCGGGTCTCCACACCCTATCAAACGCTTTCTCAAAATCAATAAAAGCTCAGTAGAGGTTACAGTTCAAATTTCTGGTTAGTTCCGTTAACATGTGTATAGTGAAAATATTATCAACAGTTGAGTATCCCTTTCGGAAGCCGGCTTGGTTTTCTAGGAGAATGTCATTAGTTTCTATAAATTCGTACATTCTATTTGAGAGTATTTTTGTGAATAGTTTTCCAAAGCAACTAAGGATTGTGATAGGTCTGTAGTTTTTGGGGTTTTTTGGGTCTCCTTTATTCTTAAAGATAGGGACTAAGCCCCTATGCCCCATGTTTCCGGTATACATCCGGAATCAAGTACATAGTTAAATACTCTACAATAGATATTTAACATTTTTTCAGATGATGCTTTTAAATATTCATTCAGTACCATGTCCTGTCCACATGCTTTATTGTTTTTCAGGCTGTGTAGTGCCGTTTTAATTTCATCAGTACAAATCGGACGATTTAGGAATTCATTGCTCTCGGAGTTTTCGTGTGGAGTATTTGTAACATAGCTATCCTGCACTGTGGTATTTATTTCACGATAATAGTTTTCGAGAGTGTCGATGTCAATAGGTGGCACACTACTCTTAGTACGGTTATTTAAAGCAGCCCAAAATTTCTTTGGGTTTTTATATGTCATGCATGCGATTTCCCGAGAGACTTTATCCCGATGTTCGCCAATGGCAGCGTTCATTTTTCTTTTATACTCCCGTGCTTTTTCGCGCATATTTTGTTTTGAATCTATATTAGGGGAGGTTTTGTATTGTCTAATTGCTTTCCTATACTCTTTTCTGGCTGTACAACATACGTTTGTAAACCATGGTTTATTATAACGCCGTTTTTTCGAATTCGTTTTCTTGGTTTTCATACTAAAGGAAGTATCTGCTGCAGTTAACAATACCTGTGATATCATATTCACAATTTGATTAATATCTGAGGGGGTTACCTCCTCATTTTCCATCTTGTCGAGAAATAAGTTGACATCATTAATTCCATTGGGATCTATATTCCACGTGAACTCACTTGCCTTTCCCTCTTCCCACTTTCTGATTGGGTTTTCGTTGGTTTTACTGTTTTGTGGTTCTACCGTGGTTTTAGGTTCAACAGAGGGGAGGGTAATTTCCGTCATTATGGGGCAATGTTCATCGGAAAATAAATCACAGAAAATTCCGACAGATAAATGTGTCAATAGCTTAAGGGCATGGGCAGAACAAATCATATAGTCGACTGCCGACGCATCGCGGCAGGTGAGTTTTCCAATGCCAGAGTCACTTCCGACTCGTCCATTTGCAATACAAAACTCGTTATATTTACAAAATTGTAGAAGTTTTTGTCCCTGTGAATTCTTCGTTCTATCTTGGTTTGACCTTACTTTTGGTAGACCAGCTATATCGAGATGCATTGAGGTATCCACATCAGTTAGTTCTATTTCAGGTATAACAAAGTTCCTTTCATCCGTTGTTATATAGTCAGTGTCAATCGATGTGCGGGCATTAAAGTCCCCAGTTAGAAAAACATGGTCTGTGTTTCCCCTGAAATTTAGGTAATCAGTCAGGATTTGTGTAAATGCATCTTCTGAGGCGTACCGACTATTTTCGGTGGAATATAGATCGCACCAATTACTATCTTACTTTCCCCAGAATGAATCTCGACCCAGTGTACGTATTGACATTTTGTATCTATCATTCGGGTTGAGCTTACTAACTCATTTTTAATCCCAATAACAATACCTCCTGATCTCCCCCTGGACAGTTGGGATCTGTTTTTCATATAAAAAGTATAATCAGGTAGGTTTAGTTGGTCACAATCATCCGTTTTAGTTTCAGAGAAGCATAGCATATCATGTTCTCTACATAATTCTATAAATTCCGGATAAAGAAGTTTTTTTCGTAATCCACAAACATTAAGTGCCAAAATTTTCAGTGTTTTGGAATTCGCAGAATTCGAAATATTTACCTCATGTCGCTGGTTTTGTATTGTTTCGTGACACGTATCCTTATTTAGGCTATTTGTATTAAGCCTAGTATCAGTTGGGTAGGACATTATGCGATTTCTTATTTCATTATATTCGTGGTCTATTTCAGTTTGGTCCAACGGACCCATATCGACCTGACCTACATGTATATTTATAGCTGGCATCCCGTGTTCATGTGAATATTTATGCATGTTCAAATCTGGCAATATCAAAGGGGTGTCAGTACATGCACCATTACCTGAAAAATATTCCGGGCATGACAATGTCATCCCGTCACATGCGGTGTCATTATATACAGAGATAATATCATCATATATATCAACATAACTATTTTTACAATCATAAATATAGTTCATTTCGCGTGTGTTTTCATCGTGTGCACGAATGGTATGGCTTTGGTGCAAAATTAATCTTGTTTCGGCAAGTAACTGTGATAAATCCGATGAGTCTTCCTCGGGACAAAAGCCCACATTTATTCCGCTTGTTTGATCACGCTTTCCCGTTAATGAGTGTTGGTTAGCCGACATCTGATTACTGTGTTCGGCGGTTATTCGAGCACAGCTATCAATAGGCAATTCACAAGCAGTTACTGTTGGTCGAAATTGGCACGACGCGATTGCACCATTATGACCGGTGATTGGCAGAAAGATATCGCGAATGTAATCTGATTGTTTACAAATAATGGTAGGTGACATGGCTACTTTATTTATAGCTGTTAGCGGGGAACTCCCTTCGATGGATTTTCCAGCTTGGTCAACCGTTTCGCAGAATTGACTGGTTTCCATATTATGGTTATTGTAATCCGATTTCAACATGTTTGTAGCTTGGCCTTGAAGATCACACATTGGCGACATTTTATCGTTAAACCATGTTTTCAGTGGGTATAAAAATGACATGTCTGTATAATCGTCTGGGTCACTATCATGGATAGACTCGCATGATGTATCAGGGTCTGTTCATGCTAAAAAAGGTTTCAAGGTATTTTTGTTTAAAGAGCCATCATGTTGGGGGCTCGCTAAATTATTTTCAAAATATGTCGGGACTCTATTCCCGTATATTATTTCATGGGATTGTGTGAGTATATGCGATAATGTTTGGTACGAGTGATTTAGTGTGTGTTCTAGACTGGGCGTGGTCGTTTTTGATTCACGGTTGCACGAGGGACCGTTTCTGTTTGTGCCATGGGTGATCTTCCAGTTCAAGCCTTCAGTTTGATAGTCACATACCAAACTGTTGTTTTGGCATTGGATGCATACATTGTTATTATTAGTAATATTCAATAATGAGTCATATTGTTTATTTTCCCCATCGGGCACATATCAAGCATACACATTTGCTTGTTTGTTCTGTGCTTTCGGTGGAGTTGACAGGTTCCTTTTTCGGCTACCCTTAACACCAGATGCCGATGCCTGAATGAACGACTCAGTTAGTTTCTCCCTTCCGACTGGACTGAGGTGAATGCCTCGCTTGTCCTTCTCACTGAATAGTTCTTTTCGCACTCCGTCGACGCCCGAGAACTTATTGTATGTGTCAATGAATTCATACTTCTCCTTTTTGGAGCACAGCTTTTCCATAAAGTCATTCACGACTATGGCTGCAGAATTATGGTCCTGAGCTACCAAGCTATTTCCTCTTCTCGGTGGAACACTACACATGCTCAGATTGGCATTGGGGAACACAGTTTCGATTTCAACAAGCGCCTCAGTCATGTTGAGTATAGCTGAGCTGGCACTTAAGTTATTTTTGGTGAGGTCATTGGTGCCAAGATGCACTATCACTGAACTCACACTTTCGGGCGAGTTACCGACTATTTCATCCTTCATAGCATTATCCAGCAGGTTTGATATCTCTGCGTATGTTGCTCCACTAACCGAAAAGTTTTTGATGTTTGGCTTATTTACATTGAGTCCGACACAGTTACTCGCACCCAGGATCACAGTGTTAACAACACCCTCTTCAGCTGGGCTTATGTTTTCAGCAGAGTCCGCATTGAGGTTAATCCAGTCCTCGAGGTTGTCGTGTGTACCCCGTCTGTCATGACTATCGCCCACCTTGTCACGTTGATTGCCTTGTTGTGTCGGCCGTGGATCGCCGGCAGGCGGTCTTTGTTGTCTGTCTAGCTGACCTAGTCGCTTGGGGCCTTGTTGTGTCTGCTGCGGGCCACCGGTAGGTGGTCTCTGATGTCTATCCCACTGACCTAGTCGCTCGGGGCCTTGTTGTGTCTGCTGCGGGTCACCCGTAGGTGGTCTCTGATATCTGTACCGCTGATCCAGTCGCTCGGGGCCTTGTTGTGTCTGCTGCGGGTCACCGGTAGGTGTTCTCTGTTGTCTGTCCCACTGACCTAGTCGCTCAGGGCAGTCTGCCATCACGTGACCAAAAATCAGACATCCTCGACATTTTACGTCATAAGTACAATCTCGCCTGGTGTGAGTATCACTCAGACACTTCGTACATTTACGTTTGGCCTCGCACTGGTAATTAGGGAGGTGTTGATCATTACATGCTTGGCATGATTGCTTGGTGACGTCAGAATAAACACGAATGTTAATTTCACCAATGTTTATTGTACTAGGAATTTCCTTGCATTTTATCATTTGCACATAACGGGTACCATTTTCGACATTCCAATCTTTCACAAAGCCCCTTTTGAAGGCTCCATCCACTAATGTTCCATGCACTGACAGTGCCGATATAATTTCAGAGTCATCCATAAAGATGGGCGCATCTTTTAGGGTGACATGAATGGCTTTGGTGTCGATATCTGCCGGGCGCACAAATCTTCGATATAAGTATATCCCATTGTTTATTAGGTCGCTTTTAGCTGTTAGGTCAGATAGGGTGATAAAGCACTCGTGTTCAGTTATTTGTACTGCAACAATTGTACTCACGTCAATTACTCGCTGGGCTGCTCGTATGACGTCTGCATGACCTATATATCTGAACTTTTGGAAGCTGACCGTGCATTTTCTTCTGATATTAGGATTCATAGTCCTGTTTCCGTGTCTTATATAATTGAATAACTATCACCAGATCATATGAAATGTCCTTATACATATAGCACTACAGATCTTCACTCGCAATCCATAATTTAAACGATTTTAACAGCTAAGAAAAACAGCGCGTCAGGCGTCCGCCATTAACCGGAAGTGATAACAGTAGTTATGTCATCGCCGGACGAATCGATGGACGTGGGCCACGTGGCTCCTGAGCGGACAACAGAGTACACATGTTCGGAATGTACGCATAGCACAACCAGACTGTATATAATCTGAGACGACAAGTAAAAACACATACATCATCGCTGCAGATAATCGGGATCAAGATAAAGAACCAGGAAGCTCACACGTGTGTGTCGATTGTGGCAGATTGTTCAGCAGTCCATATGCGCTAAAGCTGCATGAGAAATCGCAACAGCAGTTGATCACACGTGCAACGTATGTGGTAATGGGTTGTGTCAAAGTTACGTTATCACAAAGCGTCACATATGCTGGAATCGCCATCGACCAGTGTAAACGATGTAAGAACAACTTCAAGGCACCGGGGTATTTTAATAGACACAGAAAAAAAACATGTCATGCAGATGCAGATGCACTAGAATTCCCTTGTGATGTTTGTTCTAGGACGTTTTCCACCAAATTCAATATGGAAGACCACAAGGAGGGGACGCACCAACTCCCAGATACCAGTGCAGCAGATGTACGGAATGTTACAGATGGTGATCAAGTCTGAATAAACACGAAACGCTATGTAAAAACTGATGCACAAATACAGTGTTTCCATTTGATAGTATTTATTCTTTTTATCTCTCAATTGATAGTCACGAGTATGCTCATGCACGCGGGGTTGACAATGTTGGGATTGACTGGCAGAAGGATTGTCTCTTATATCAACACATATCCAGGAACGTGGATTTGTTTATGTTATTTTGGTGTTCAATCTTGACTTTTTTTTACCCCACCCCTTGAACACCAAACTTTCTAACCAAGAGAAACGCTCAATATATATTTTGTTCCAACCATAGTCTAAGTGTGGTTTAGTTTGAATATTTCGACAAATATAGGTAGATGTATAAACCAGTAGCAAAATATCCCTCTAATGGTCGAAATATTCCAACTAAACCCACTTACACTTTTGTTGGAAAACAAAATCAGTAGTCGATTTCAGTTTACTGTCTAAATTATGAATGATGACTGAATCACTGTTGTAAAAGCCATTATTTATTTATTTAAGTTATTTATTTCAAAATTAATGCTACATTTTTCATACAGTTCCATCAAAATCATCCGGACCATGGCATGGCTTCAACGAGCATCAGGGACGTGGCAACAGGGGTTTGGGTGCCTCACCCCCCCCCCCCCCCCCCCCCAATTTTGTTAAAAAAAAATTCATCAGTTGGAAATTTCATATCTGACACAACATTAGTTGGAAATTTTACACCACGTATAGGTTGAAATTGTTCTCATTTAATTTCCAACCAGTAACATTAGTGGGGAATATGTTTTTAGACCACGGTTAGACCACAACAAATGTTTCTACTTTTGGTCTAAGTTCGGTCTGAAATGGTCATCTTCTTGGTGGGCGAATTGTTTGGTTCAGCGTCAGCTCGGGACACGTGGATAGTTATGTTGTCATCGTTTACAGTAATTCGACGACCCTGCTCGCGACAAAGCTCGGGAATGATGGAAAATTATATTACTGTGGTTGTTTGTTTGTTGTTTTATTTCGATGTTTTCATTTTGATGTTTCCTTGTGGAATGCCTAACAGCTTCGACAAATGTATTTCCCTCGTATTCACAGTAACATCATTTGAACACCGTTAGATATCTTTCGGGCTGAAATGAGAAACAATGTGGCGTTTACTCATTATGTATACATCATTATAGTAAAAGAGGAAATCGGAGCTGATGAGGGGAAAATTTAAACAGGTATTCGAACAGTCCATACCATTGTTGACACGAAACTCATGTTCCACATCCCGCATAGAGTGCGATTCCAGGGCGGTATCAACATGTTATCGACAATCAAAGGCAGACCTCCAGTATGCCTGGCGTGCGGAATGGAGGGCCACGTGAAATCGGACACTCGATGTACGGCAAGACAGATTCCAAGGTCGAGGGTATTCGGGATACCCACAGGAGCAGTTTGTGTGAAGGTTTCGCTGGTTCGATTGTACATTCGTATGCAGAAGCAGCAAGGTATGATCCCGCGGCGGGAGTTCGACAACCGCCACCATCGAAGGAGCAGATAGAAGAGACGAATATGTAGAGAGAGTAGAGGAAACACAGGAAGACGGTACAGCTACGTAGCCCCCAGATACTCAGGCTACCGACGACCAGGAGATGAGTTCACATGTATCCGATTCTGATGATGTAATTCCACCTACCGGGGACCCAGTAGTTGAGACGGCAGCAGATGACGTTTTTCTAGACTCTGAACCTCCGCCAGACACGAGCAGGCGCAGAAAAAGATCCAATTCAGTAAGTGATAAAAAAAACAGAGGACAGACACAATTTCGACCAATGACAGATTTCTGTCATCAAGGTCGAGTGTAAATTAATCCATGGACGACGAAGAGAGTGATGGTGAACACCAGGAGATAGCGGCTAGTATGGTATCGTTTCATGTGTCACACATATCAAAATAATAAGACCAAAGCAGGCCCATCGATTTTACCCCGACTCTCCAGCGAACCCCACTCGACCCGGGCCGCCCCTAATTATCCACCAATACTATTTTTCCTGTCTCACCTTTATGCACTTGATCGCCAAAGTATTACGCCCTCCGGGTGTATACTAGTGTACAAATTATTGATTCCTACATGTATGGGAGCTGGGGGTTTTATTTATAGAAATGTTTTTTTTTGGGACGCATTAAAAGTTGTAGTTCTACCCCGAGTACGGTTGTTTTGGGACGCATTAAAAGTTGTAGTGCGACCCCGAGTCCGGTAAAATGTGTAGTTGTTATTCGGATGCCAAGAAGTGCAAGGCCATTAATTCTAACGGGAATTCGCGCGTAAACCATTAGCGCGCTGCGCGTTATGTGTTTCTATTGATCTTTAACCTGCTTTGTTGCATTGTTATTTGAAGATCTTTCGTTTATTTTCACGTGACATAAATCGGAATGCTATCTACTATTATACTGCACGGGGATTTGACGATTGTGTAAGAACTTTAGTTTGAACATGAATCCGAGGTGTTTGTTTATATCGGTGTTTAACATGTTATTTAGTATAGTTTAGTGAACTTTTTCATTTAGTTATACACGACAAATATCGGCATGTTATATTCTAAATGAATTGGGATGGTTACTCCTTCGTGCTGTTTGTAAATATTGACTTTTAATTTCTTTGTATGCGGAATACATCGGAGCTATGAATAGAGATGTTATTAAGAAAAGTGCCAACACTAACCCATACACATTGGTTGTTTAACCCTTTACCCAACAAAACGGCAAAAAACGCCCAAATAAAGCTTCAACAGCCTAAAATATCTTCGGTCTGTCTCAATAACACCATACATATATGGATATTATTGGAACCGGTTCATTGACCACATTGTGATAGTTACAGTTATGCCCTGTGCCAATGCATTCTCTTATATATGCGAGTCGACCATAGGGAATGCACTGGCTTACAAGGTCAAGGTAAATATTGTTAGGCCAATGTTTTCTCTTATATAGGTCGCCTCGCATATATAAGAGAATGCATTAACACTTTTTACCAGAATTGTTTCTTACATTTTTTAACAATTTTTATAATATTTTTCTACATTCTTTGACAATTTATCATTTTTAATATGTGTTAAGCCAATGCATTCTCTTATATATGCGAGGCGACCTATGGTCGACTCGCATATATAAGAGAATGCATTGGCACAGGGCCGTTCTGTTGGGTAAAGGGTTAACATGTAATGTGGACTAATTCTAAACATCATTTTTATTTATGTGTACCGAGGATATATCAGAATGCTATATGAATTGAAGAATGTTCATAAATTACCCCCCTTCCTGGGATCATATTTTAATTGATACTCATGGGGGAGGGGCATATTATAATTAGTCCTCATTGAACCATATTTTAATTGACCCTCATGGGACAATATTGTATTTCACCCCAGTGGGACCGTAGTTTAATCAACACCGATGACATCATATTTTTATTTTAATTAACCCTCAAAATGGGACCATATATTTATTCTTTAATTATATCACGTTACCATATTTTAATTGACATTAATGGGACCATATTTCAATTAAACCCCATGGGTCCATATTTGTATTAACCCTCGTGGGACGATATTTTATTTAACAATCAAGGTACAATTTTAATTAACCATCATGGGACCATATTTTTTATTAATCCTGATTGGACGATATATTAATTAACCCTCATGGGATCATATTTCAATTAACCCTCTCTGGGTGTGATAATATTTTAATTTACCCTCATGGAACCATACATGTATTTTAATTAATCCTTTATGATAGGTCATATCAGGAGTGCATTACCTGAGGCCATTCTTAGATCAGCATTACGCCCTCCTAGGGTGTATATCGGCAATTAGGATACATGTTATGGTAAAACATAATCATGAGATGATGGAAAATTGCTGAAAATGATCGTATTTGTTTCTTTGCTTTTTTTTCCTTTCGGCTGATGTTGTTGCTGTGTTGTTGTTGTTGTTGTCAGCTCCGTATCTTATCGCTGTTTTCGTTCTGCCTGGTAATCTGCGATGAGTTTTTCTGCAGCTGCCTGAGCTTCCAGCGCACCTTTGGTGATGTTATCGCGAGAACGAGTGGAGCCGCCGCTGGTGTTGTTGTCGGTGCTGGAGATGGGGGACACCGGGATGTGTTGGTACTCGGTGTCCAGGGTGTTGACGTGTCCATCTCCAACCCGAAGTCAGCGGCAGGAACGTCCGGGTGTTATCCGCGTCCCTGTCTCCGCTGAATTCGATGACGATAGCAGGGACCTCCGGAATAGTGGCGGCGTCCCCGCTTCTGTTGGCAATATCGTCAGCTGCGTCGTCGGGGGGGGGGGGGGCAAGTGGGGGGAGTTGGGCGTCTCTAAGCTCGCCCCTGTTTCCACTTGGCCCTCCTGTTAGCGTCTCTTCTTCTGCGGCAGGGGGTCTTCTTCCTTCTCCGCCGCTTCTTCTTGCCTCCTCCACCATCCCTAGGTAGCCGGTGATCTCCAGCTACCGGGTTACGACCGGCAGAGGGTACTGAAAAGGACCGTGTCGGTGTAACCCGGTATGTCAAAAACAAGTCAACCTGGCTACCTGACCTGTGTAAATTCCAGGCCAGGCAGTCCAGGTTGATTGAGCTCAGCACGAGCCTGACTTCAGCGGGGATTATATACGAATCCATTGTCCGCTGAAGTCAGTAATCCGATCGCAGGTGGGCGGTGTCCGGGAGCGCTCAAGTCTTACACCACCGGCGGTCGGAGTTCAGTGACTGAATGATTGTAAATATTAACGAACCAAAGCCGGACTTTGGGTCGTATATAGGCTATATCTGATTTTGTGACGTCACCAATTTTTAAGTAATACGACCCTTGAATTTTGAATTTTGGGGAGCACGAATGTCGCACATAGGATCGGTGGGCCTAAAGCATTATTGTCGTAAAATGCTGTCACTATGCTAACGCAAATCAGTCGATCTGCAACATTCTCCTACATGTATTTCTATAAACGTCATACAATCATTGATGTACTTTGTTATTTACAAGGGCAAGGAGCCAGTTTATAATGTATTTCTAACAGGTCTATTCACTCTATTTGATTATAATTGGAAACAAATCAAACTAAAGCGCAAGAGTTAAAACAAAGCGTGAATTAAATTGCATGAAAAAGTTTTGTTTACAAATTAAAAAAAAAATATTAAAAATATTTGCCCAGAAAATGAATTCCAGCCGCATGAATGCACCTGTATAGACTATTTTCAATTTTCTATCGGTAGTTTGGCCTGAAAGATTGATGCACTATTCACAAAGTTCAAACCGAAACTATAAGATTCGATTGAATGCTTCAACCAGATTTTTATCGATACCAGTAGTAGTACAATCTAAAAATCGATATCATAGTAAATCATAAAATTGGAAGATATCAAGATATAGTTCCAAACGTATTAATCATTTAAACCCATACTATTCTGTGATTGTATGAAACAAACTATTTATGTAGTTATAAGTATTGAAAATATTATGTATTTCTGCCAACAACGGCTGAACGAGCGAAGAGATATGAGTTTGTGCTATAAATTAGTACGCAAACACAAAAAGAAAAAAGTCCTGCCACAATTTCGCGAACACGGTCAGTGCACGGGGAACTTGTAGCAAAAACATATTGAAATATATACCTTATATACTACCACAGGGGGAGTCACTAATTCGGTACGGAATAGCGCCGAACGACGTCAACGTTGATTTTCTGACACACTGCACCGATTTTGGTCGGATAAACGGTATTGTCGCGTATATTGCTATTTCCATAAGTGATATAAACCCTCCTTACCATGTAATGTGCTGTAGAATGCCGATATCAACCTGTTTTGTACTTTCAAGTGGAAGAAATCTTTCTAATCGAACCATAAACATGGCCTGATTCGCCATTATGGTTATGGTTTATTGGAAATTCCGCCGTTTATTTAACAGCGCACCCCCATATATATGGGGTAAAATACATGTAAAAGACTGTCTAATAAAAACAAAGCAATGACAGTTCACATGTAGTTCCTAACAGGTTTTTTTGGAACACAGCTGGTACAACAGCGCAGAAGGTGAGGCCGAAAGTTCCGAAACAATTTGAGTTGAGTCCAGGATGTTATTGGAGAGCCTGGAACTGCCCTGAATGTCAAGTCCATCCACCGATCCCTCCAGAGAACATATCACATCGCCCGAACTCTGTACACCAGTGCAAGCTCTTTCATGATGAAGTCAATGTATAGACGCATATTCAGATCAATCATGTGAACCGCGAAACTCTGTATACCCAGTTCGAAATGAACTCATGACTCGAATAACGCATATTCAGATCAACGATCCGCGAAACTCTGTTATACAGAAAAGTACATATAATATAAATAGGCCTATAAATATCACAACAACAAAATACTAGGGTCTCTGTATAAACGCATTTCAGACCGGAGCGCTGCGAAACTCTGTATCCGAAGCAAAGTATCACGCATATTCAGATCGGCAACATGACTGCGAAACTCTGTATATATAAAATCCATTCTGATAGAGTTGGTGCATCGCATGTCAATGACAAAAGGTCAAAGTTCACGGAAGAAACAGCAGACCAACGATGACACTGCAACGCATAGTTCACACTCCTCAACTGCACCAGCAGGATAATATAATGATTGTTCAGTAAAACATAGTTTAAAACAGTTAAAACGCAAAGTTGGAGTAAAACAGTCCGAAGGAACGGCTGGGTAAGAAATGGCGGTCTCCCCTATCTTCGTGGCAATGTGCTGTCGGAGAGAATCGTCGAGACACAAAACACGAGTCGGATCGACAGAGTTCAGGATCGAACACGCTGGAAACAATTAGGTCCATGCTTGTCATCATCACAAATGAAATTTACAACATTAAAATACATTCCGCCACGAAACATAAAAGAAAATCCGAGCAGGCCAGCTCCCGCGTGCCTCCTTCCTCGAACCGAAATGTCACGAAATGTTTGCGGTTCCAAGTTGGAAGCAGAAAACAAACAATCTGCGAAAGACAAAGAGGTCTTGTTGACCTACCCCTCCAACTGATATTCCTGTCTTGAACAGCCGACATATCTCCATGTCTCACTGTCTCATGTCCCTACTTTATTTATCTCTATTATTTTTAAACTTTTGTTGACATTATATAATTGTGATGCTATATATGTCCACCTCCAGTTCCACATATTAGTGGACGGAGAAAATAAAAAATAAAGAATTGAATTAAAAGAACTGAAACAGGACCAAAAACGTATATCGCCATTGATAATCATATTTATCAACTTTCTACGTAAGTTTCCTATTTTCGAGATGTAAACAAACATTTCGTGACAGGTGACTTCCTCGTCATAAATTCGGAATCTGTAACCTTAAAAGAACACTGTTTTGCATATATTTGCATACACACATGTCACTTGATAATTTTCTTACCATATGTTTCAGACATGCTCGATAACTTGGTATTGGTTATGTTTATATGTGTATTTAATCACTGAAAGAATTAGCATCGTAATGAAAAAAAAAAAGAAAAAAAAAAAAAAAAAAAAAAAAAAAAATCATGGCAAAATATGCCCTCTTTCTGATTGGTCGATATTCACGTGGCTTTGTTTACGAAACCACGGTCAGAAAAAAAACATTATGTATATTAAATATCGACCAATGAGAAAGAGTCACATTTCCTAATACGATATGGGAACACCGTATGCGTAACGTAACTATCACAAGTATAACGTACTCTGATAACAACTTATCACCAATTTCATGCTTAAGACATTTTAAACATGTCATCTTCGGCTTGTTTTATTTTATTTTTATGAAAAGGAATAACAAATGGGGTAATAAATATATATAACGACAAATAGAATCAAATTGGTCATTTTCTTGGTACAGGCAAGCAAGGTACGAAAATTGGTGAAATCTGAGTACAAACGTCGGAGTGTTCCCCTATCGTATTCCGTTAACCACCAACCGTGGAGTGCATGTTCACGGTCTGGTTTGAAGCAATTTTCTCACTTCAAAGTATACAAAAGTTGTTGTTAGACATTCCACTGCATTTGACAGTGTAAGGAGGTTTTTATTCACTTTTGAAAGAAGAAAAACAAGCGACAATGCCGTTTACGCGGCCATAATCGGTTCGGTGAGTCAGAAATGCAACAAATTTCGGGAATGGGAAACCGAACATTGTCTGACCTTGTCATATATATATATATTATGTAAACACTGTTTTCTACAAAGTGCCTGTGGGTCAGTGCTGGTGATTGTCGTGAACACAACAACTGAGATAAACTGAGCAGGTAAGCTATATGTGCATATTTGTGAACTCAATTCTTCTAAGCATCTGTAGGCCTAGATGTAGATACTTTTAGCGTGATGACAGGCAAAACTTTGAAAATGAAAACACAAAAATTGCATTCCGAAAATTCGATGCACCATGTGGTAATGTCAATGTCATTCTGACTCTGAGCACAGCATCAAATTTCTACATGGTGATTTCACTTTGCTGATATTCATTCAACAACCATTGATTGGTGTCAACATATGGACCTGCGAATATTCAAGATTCAATTCGATGTCAATATCGGGGACCTGTTTCGACGTCGACAGACGACACCAAATATTTTCAAATCGGTGTTACTTTGGTGTAACCTTGTAAGTTGTTTTTTTTGCGTTAGATAACATATGGCAAATGACCTAAGATCACAAAAATTGAAACACAAGGTTGCCAAGTTAGCAAACGTAGGTCATTTTGAATGTTTGCCGTTCAAAATAGACATGCATTATGCAAAGTAGGCACTTCGATCGCAACCTGTGTCGGTAATTAATCGCCGCATATATTTCTAATCTGTATCGACACTGTATAAATTGTCTACACAGTGCGTGATCGCTAGATGCAGAAGGCAATTGATTACCTTATAAATGTTTAGATCATGTCGTGAATAAATGCTATCGACCATATTCCACCAGTACAAAACCCGGGAACTTTTTGTAAGTTTTGACAGGGAACCTTATAAAGTAAAAAAAATAACGCGGGAATGTACTTCTTTGTTCATACCTGTTGCTTAATGATTTATTCATCGGTACGTGAAGTTCCCAGCTCGAGATTAGGCCTGTAACGATACGCTTGGTCACGATACGTATCGCGATACGGGGCAAACGATACGATACTGTCACGATACGCAAAATTTGATCCCACGAGTAAATAGCTATTCAACACTCCAAATTTGCACATCTCTCAGATTGAGTTTTAATGATAGTTTTTCTAATATTACTGTGGAGTTTCATATAAATTGTTTAGTTCTACCGGTATGTGAATGTAGTATGCTCGTACAATACCAGTAAAAATGACATATTGATACTGAAGTCGGTAAAAGAGTTGAAAAGTTTCTCACTCATCTGTTTATATATCACATAATCACAACAGCTGGCTGAAAATGATGTCGTTTCAAATTGTGCGACATGTTGGTCGTAACACCAGTCTTGTAAGAGGTTGCCGTCGAACATAATTTGCAGATCGTTTTAGTTCTGTCTGTCTTAATGCATGGCGTTCCATCCTCTTCAACTGTGTACCGGTACGTCCCAAAACCGTAATACTGCCAGATTTTCGACCCGTAGGCCGCTGTCGGATTGACAAGTTTTAAGCTTTCTTGAGCAGACATCTTTCCACGGCCCACGTGTTGTTGTTTTGCGCAGACGATATATCCAATATACTAGTATTTGATTGGTTCATCAAATTAAACCAATAGGAGCATGGTTTACAGTCTGAGGCTAGGTTACGGAGGTCAGTCATTTCACTTCCGTCAACGTTTGTGTCAAAGGTCAAAGTGCGAGCTCACGGAAACAAACAAAATTTACAGATTTCCTTCCGATAACACGTAGTAAGCATTCACAGCTTACGGAAACGAACGAGGGGACCCGATTGACTTCGTATGGTAACTGCATAATATGGAAGCGGAACTGTATCATAGTGTATCAAAATTACAAATGAATCACATATAGAATCGTGAATGACGAATCGCGATGAATCGAAATCGCGATAAATCGTTACAGGCCTACTCGAGATTACATTATTTACGTGACTTTTGGGACCCGATTCCATGATAAAACATAGTCGTACAAAACGACGTACTTTATCGCACAGGGTTATAGATGCGTAAACTTAAACCAAAATTTGGGTACAAACATAATCATGTTTGATCACGAGATCTTTCACTCGTATATATCACTACATCATACCGCATGACATTTCAGATAAGTAAGCTATACACTGATATTGCGAAGTACTTAGACGAAAATAAAACATAATTATAAAGTACAAGTATTTTGGCAGTATTGCTATTTAGTTAGCGAATGGGGATAATTTGAAGAGCAGAATCATAGGAACTATATCTTTGGCCGGGGGATGCGCGCAGTTATACTGCGTTAAACATTCTTTCCAATAATTTCTTTGCCGAAGACAGTCGCTTGTGTTGACAACCCTCCCTCCCTCCCTGTTTTTTGTTTTGGGACATACGCATTCGATAGATGTCTCCCCCTTTGGCCTACATCTGTATAGGCGGTTATTGTGCCTCAAAAATTGTCACCCACATGTTTGTATTGGTTACTACTACATTTATTGTATCGGCTTCCTGTAAATAATTATGATTTTCTAAACAGGTAGCTATAAAACGCATTCCAGTTGTTGTCTTTCACTCTAACCCTGTGGGATAAATATTTATTTTATTCCCTGTCACCAAATTCAGGACGTAAGCGACCGCACACGGAAGCAGTTCTGATTGGTCGACTTCATGACCGAAAGTATAACTGAATTAAATACAACAGGTGATTTTTTTGGGCTGACTTAGGGAAAGTTGGTAGCCGAGAGGTACCGGTAGCTAGAGATGGGCGGTTTTGAAATTTTAAGCTCGGTATCGGTAAATTTTCATCAATTTACCGCGGTATCGGTACGGTAATCAGAATTGCTATTAAATCACAAAACCAGAGCAGAAATTCCCGGTAAATTGAAGTTTTTAACTGAACAATAAACATGGAAATATGCCCACGGATATACTACATTCGCGACAATAGCTAAGTGAGGCAACACAATGACCCAAACAATTATTCAATTAAGTGATATTCACACATCTCTTTGTTCCATTTATACGCAGGTCGTCGCACCGCTTTTGAAAAGAATATGAGATTGCATGGCTACGATATCGTCAATTTCGTCACATTTTCGCGAGTGAATAGAATTCACAAATCGTAATCAATAGATGGATCTGTACTATTTTTTAGAAATTGAAAGTAGATTCTGATTCACTGTATAAATGAAATGATCAAATCGGACCTTATTTCTGTTTATGCCGCTTGCATTTTCTAACAACTGCATTGATTGTTAGGCCCGTAACTAGGTCAGCCATCTGTGAGTTTTTATTCCTTTTGCTCGCCGCAAGGCCTGTCAAACTGATAAAAGGTCACGGTCTTTGTGATGGTTTGATGGATGTGTATAGAACTGAAATTAATTTTAATTAAAGTACCGAATCAAAACTGTTTACTGAGAAACTTTACTCAATACGAAGACACACAAGTTGGCAACACATGAATAATTTCAGTACCGAAAATTCGGTATTTTTAGTTCTGATTCGGTACGGTAAATCGGTATTACGCTGATGCCGATACCGCACGGTAAATACCGAGTACCGCCCATCTCTACCGGTAGCATACTGGTCTTTCATGCCAGCAGACCTGGGATCACAACCTGGTCAGAGTATTCTGATAAAAAATCAGAAATTGGCCAGGTACCAAGTTCGGTATAGATCTGCAAATTACAGACTTCCCCCATTACAACATTTGTCCTGGTATATTGTCATGGGTGCATCTGTCCACATATACACATGGACTTTTTTTACAGTGACAACCGCCTCTCCCAAGCCCACCCACCCTGAGTTTATAATGTTTTACAACTTTTGTGGAGTTTGTGTCTTTGTGGTGTAACTCTTTAAACATGGTCGTTATTTCGTTAAAGTGATATTTAACAAAATGACAGGCATCTTAGAATAATCTCTCATTTTCAAAACATACCGGTAAGCATTGGGCACTGTCGTGTTGAATTCCATACTATGCCAACTACCTCGGACAAAATAAGTGTCCATTGGCACTGCAGTGTATTTGCCATTCGGCCGAAGTGTCAGAGTTTGTAACTGCATTTGAACACTACTGCCGAACGGCAGGTACACCACGGCCAAACGACAACTAGACCCCGACTGAGCGGCATGTACACTGTGGTCAGATTTCTGGTTTGTATTGTTTTTATTTCAGTTTAATGAACGACACCGCAGCAACTACACCATGGCCGAACAGCAAGTACAGGTACACCGTGGCCCAACTGTAGTTAGCCGGTGCAGCCGCGGTGTACTCTCAGGCTCCAAATAAAAGTGCAGGCCCAATTAATAGTGCAGGGGGGAAATTCCATTGAAAGTTAATAAAAGTGCAGACCCAAATAATAGTGCAGGGGGACTCTGAGCAAAACACCAACATGCCTGGTTAAACAAATTATTTTGTGTAGTAGGTCAAGTATAGGAATCAACATACAGGTAGTACATGTGGTATTTTATTCAATATTAATTAAATGTCCATATGTATGCCATACCGTACATGTATACTTGAATATGTACATGCATAAAGATGATAAAGTTATAAGCTCATCGTTTTGATATCAGAATCATATAGAAATCTTGACTTTGTGCTCTTTTCAATTGTAATAGCCTCAAAATTAATAAACGTGCAGACCCAAATAAGCACTGTGCATGGGGGAAATTTCCCACGAAAATAATAAACGTGCATGCATGTTTATTTGGAGCCCAAGAGTAGTTGCATTTTGGCTGCGGTGGCAATGCTAACTGCACCACGGTTACTACTAGTAGTAAGTGGACACTTGTTTTGTTCAGCAGGGTAGGTGACATAGTAATATTATTAATAACAAAATTATCTAGAATCTACCGTAGATGAACAAATAGCATTGCGAATCTAAAAGCTCTAAATACGTTAATAGAAGCTACATGTCATGTACTGTGTGTGTTGAAAATTAAGATTCCTAACTTCGCCAAGTCGTGCACACATCTAGAACAGGCTACATAACTCATTTTGTTTATAGTTTGATGATAGCGCGATTGAGCTTCATTTTTAGCTCGACTAAAAGTTTGAGCTATTGCCATGGCTTTGTCGTCCGTCATCCATGTGTGCGTGTGTACGTGTGCATGATTTGTCAACAATACAGGCTACAGGTCGTAAATTTGGTCGGATCGGATCATTATGAAATTTGTCATAGCTGTTGACATCAACATTTAGACCGGAACGATTCATTTTGGGCTCATTCGGGAAAAAAACATGGCCTCCAGCTGCCATCTTCGATTTCAAAATTCAATCCATTAGCACGGGCTACAGGTCGTACTGTTCGTCTGATCATCATGAAATTTGTTGTGGATATTAATATTGACATGTACATGTAGATGGGAACGAGTATCATGTTGGGATCATTCGGCCAAAAAAAACATGGCCGCTGACAGCCATCTTAGATTTTACTCTTTGCATGACTAAATCCTTTAGCACGGGCTACAGGTCGTACCTTTGGTCAGATCATCATGTAATTTGTCATGGATGTTAACAATGACATGTAGATGGGAATGAGTCATTTTGGGGCCATTCGGCCAAAAATCATGGCTGCCAGCAGCCATCTTGGATTTTACTCTTTGTATGACTAAATCCTTTAGCAAGGGCTACAGTTCGTACCTTTTGTCTGATCATCATAAAAATTTTCATGGCTGTTGAAATTGGAATGCAGATGGGAACGAGTAGTTTTGGGGTCATCCGGACAAAAACATGGCCGCCAGTGGCCATCTTGGATTTCAAAATTCAATCCATTAGCACGGGCTAGAGGTCATTTTGTACATCTGATCATCATGAAATTTGTCGTGGGTGTTAATATTGACTTGTAGATGGGAACGAGTAATTTTGGGGTCATTCGGCCAAAAAACATGGCCGCCAGCAGCCATCCTGTATTTTACTTTTTGTATGGCTAAATCCTTTAGCACAGGCTACAGGTCTTACCTTTAGTCTGATCATTTTTAAATTTGTCACGGCTGTTCAAATTGGAATTTAGATGGGAACGAGTCATTTTGGGGTCATTCCACAAAAAACATGGCCGCCAGTGGCCATCTTGGATTTCAAAATTCAATCCATTAGCACGGGCTACAGGTCGTTTTGTACATCTGATCATCATGAAATTTGTCGTGGGTGTTAATATTGACTTGTAGATGGGAACGAGTAATTTTGGGGTCATTCGGCCAAAAAATATGGCCGCCAGCAGCCATCTTGGATTTTACTCTTTGTATGGCTAAATCATTTAGCACGGGCTACAGGTCGTACCTTTAGTCTGATCAACATTAAATTTGTCACGGATGTTGAAATTGGAATGTAGATGGGAACGAGTCATTTTGGGGTCATTCGGACAAAAAACATGGCCACCAGCGGCCATCTTGGATTTCAAAATTCAATCCATTAGCACGGGCTACAGGTCGTACCTTTGGATTTTTCTCTTTGTACATGTATGACTAAATATTTCTTCAAAATCCATGCTAAGGGTTATAGACCGATCTGTTTGTTTGATCTTCATGAAATTTGTCATGAATGTTGACATTGACATGTACCGGTAGATGGGAACGAGTCATTTCGGGGTCATTCGGCAAAAAAATGCCCGCCGGTGGCCATTTTAGGATTTACTCTAAAGTTGCGTCACTAAATCCTTCGGCACAGCCTACAGACCACATCCCTCCATTTACTGTCAAGCATTAAATTGTCAAAGCATAAAACAGATAATCGATTACCATTTCCGTTTTCGATTAATCTGCGTTATTTATTTCGGACGTTGGAAAATACCAGTTATTGTTGAATACTCTGATTGTACACTTTTAAAGTTTAATCTACAACCGAGGGGGTTAACAACCTTTGATAATGTATCAGATATTTCGACAACATGAATACTAATATGACCATACAGCTAGCATTATTAACGAACCACAGCTAATCCACTGGCATAAGCTATGATATATACTAGTACATGTATCTGTCTGTTTTAATCTTATAAAACAATAACTTCATAGATGTGTATTCCCATCAAATAGGATTCACTTAGGCCTTATATCGTGGTATGATTATGATTCATTTCAATGCAGACATGCACAAGGGTTCATCGAAAGAGTGGGTCTTATAGCTAGCAACTCCGAGAATAAATTAGGTCAATCATACATCAGGGCATGTGATAAATCAGAGTCTAAATGCAAACAGACTATGAGCTCACCACCTTCGACTTAAAACTTCAAACCAAAAAAAAAAAATTTAAATGCAGTTCCTTTTGTACAAACTATTATACAATATAACTTCCCAACATCAAACTGAAACTAATCAAAAGTCATGACTGTTGGTTCTTGTCCTGAGGGGAGTATTTTACTGAAATGCACATATTGTCAATCCAATTAAGATGTGTACTATACAAAGAAGCTTGTTGAAGAACCAACGCGTTCGATTTCCCGGGAAACAAACTGAAAGTGGGAAATTTATAGGAATTCTACCGGCGGTGTCTAGGGTCCTGCGAATCGGGTGTTTTCATTTTGATTCGAATCGAGGGAATCGAATCTCGATTCGAATCAGGCAAACGATTCGAAATCGAATCTCGAATCGAATCATTGTTACGGAACCAATAGAGTTCGATCACACCGCTTTTGAGAATGTCCGAGCACTCTTTCGCCCTGCCACTGTCGTTGGAATTGATGGGTTAATGATTAAGGATTGTCCGCACATGTGGTGTTGTTTTTAAAGAGCGTTTATATACACAAGTATAAATACGGCTCAATCGGTGCGCTCACTCAGTTGTATTTCTGCGCACTCCGTATTCAGTTGTCAGCGGTGACATCGACGTAAAATGTATGTTATGTATGGTCACAGAGGCGGAATGGGCCAAATAACCGGCCCGGGGAATTAATATAATACCGGCCCATCTGTTCGGGGGGTGTCCACAGTCCACCTTGGGAACTTCCAACTGCACCCCCCCCCCCCCCCTTGAATCAGATGCAGACAAAATACATGTTTTTACATAATTCCATTTGCACCTCTGGCCTAATATCCTATATATTCATAAACCATGGTTCTATATATTCCCGTTATGAAACCATTCAGATATTTTTACCTGAAAAAATTGCATAAATTCTAACATCTAGCAGTCTAACTCCAGACAAATGCACAATGGCTACGAACAAGAGACCAGGACACACCGGTCTGTTCGTGGTTGTTCGGCCCTGGGTGAGAAAATTTTGAAAATTATACAAGAAAATCGCGAATAGCATCTAGACTGGCATCAACTGAAGCGTTCCTATTTTGTTGTAAATTTCAATTTGGGGAGGGGTGTGTGAGAATTTTTTTGGGATTTACAGCTGGGAGTTACCGTTAAAATCTCGAGATTAACGGGGTCTTTACGTGGTGTTATATGATGCTGACAAGTTCATTTAATGACAAAATTACGATTAGCCATTTGATTCGGCTGGTTAAACAACACATGTGGCGGCCCACGTCTGGAATTTTCCCGGTCTCCTGATCGGCCAGTCCGCCTCTGCCCCACCCCCCCCCAACCCCCCCCCAACTGCGGCCCAAGTTGTGGTTGGTCAGCCCAACCACATATACTAGTACCCCCCCCCCCCCCCCCCCCCCCCCCCCCCCAAACCGTAAAAAAACATCGGATTCTCGCTTGATAGAAAATCACGTGGAATTATAATTTTTCCGGTCCCCCGATCAGCCAGTCCGCATCTGTATTGTCTGTCAACTCAGGACGGGGAATATTTTTGTCAGGTTATTTTGTCCACCCAACATGTCCTTGAAACGGGTACCCGCAAATGACCTTGGGCGATATTGCAGCATCAACGTGAAATTTGTTATGTTTGGTCAACTCGGGACGTGGAATATTTTTGTCCGGTCAGATTGTCCACCCAACGTGACCTTGACCTTGAAACGGATACCCGCAAATGATATTTCGGGCATCAGTATGCTGTCGGCGTGCATTTACGGGGTTACCTTGAAAAACTAAAATTAATCAATCAACCAAAGCCATAGGACCAGTGGCGGGCTAATATGCTAGTATTCATATAAACTGAATTGGATATATGAAGTTCTAAACATAAGGTAATCAATTGAGTTCCGCATCTAGCGATCACGAACCATGTAAAGAATTTGCATAGTGTCGATACAGATTACAGATACCCCGCTTGACAAAACAAGTGTCCATTGGCACCGTTGTGTATTTGCCGTTCGGCCACCATTCAAAGTTTCAAAGAACTAGCTCAGACTGTGTAAAGTTAATAGTAAAGATACTACTGTACTGCCCTCCATGTAAGTAATCAACCAAGTACATGTAACTGGGATTATTTAATATGCGTTTATGACTGCAGTCAAACCATAACTCCAAAATAATTATATGCAGTTTAAAAAGAACCCTTGTTATATTCATTGAGAAATGTCATGTCAATTTAAACGAAACTCGATGAACAGCGTCATCATGTAGCTTTCACTCACCCAAACAAGTACATATTGGTAATATGTCTTAAGCATGAAGTATTACCTGTATATAACAGAACTGTATTATACAAAGCACAAAAGAATGTATGGAATATTCACTATATTGATGTACATACAGCTATTCAAACAACCAGCTCAGACTATGTAAAGTTAATAGTAAACATACTACTAGTACTGTACTGCCCTACCGGTAAGGAATTGACCAAGTAAACTGGGGTTATTTAATGTGAATTTATGACTGCAGTCAAACCATAACTCCATGATAATTAACAGTTCTGTGACTGCATTATATGCAGTATTAAAAGAAACCGTGGTTATATTCATTGACTGCTGCTGATACAGTTACATAGATGTACCGCTATACTTAAAGTAATTGACCACCAATAACGTGGTGTCACCCCGTTAATACCGCGGTACTATACCGCGGTATCCTCCAATACCGCGGTACTGATACCGCTTGTTAATGCGAACAAGTATGTGGGAGTAAATACCTCCCCTCAAAGAGTTCCATGAAAATCACCGCGGTATTCAAACAAATTAATGCAGTGCCCGCTAAAAGACCGCGGTATTAAAAAAAAATAATGCGGTGCCCGCTAAAAGACCGCGGCATCATTATCACCCAATACCGTAACTCCACCGCCGTGACCATCTCGATACTGCTACCGTTTATTACCGGTATCACCGCGGTCATAACCGGGGTATCACCCCGTTTTTCTGGTCAATTACTTTGAGAATAGCGGTACATGTACAGCTTGTCGCACTTGTACTGGAAGTTACTGTTTCATACCAGTTTATGTTTACATGCGTTTTAACCATGCACTCCTCTCAGTGGTTGTCTTGCATTTGATAGCCACATTTAAAGTCCTTACCAAAAGTCTACCTGGCCAGTGGGGTGCCAATCCGGTTCAGTGAGTCTTTTACTCTGACAGGGCAGTACATTGGGGCTTTTTTAACAATACACGGTTTGGACACGGTAAGATATGAGATGCGATACATGATCAGCGATACAATATGAATTTGCGAAACATGATCAACAATACGATACATGTCACTGTACACTAAATATCAGAACCAACATGTACTGGAGATGGAGATGGAGTTCATGTTAAAATGCAGTTGTATACATGTACATGTAGTTATCTACATGTACATGTTAGATGAGTCAAATACACATACATGTACATGTAATTAAGGATGTGACCTATCCATGAATTTTCAAACAATCTCAATTTCTAAAAGTTAAACAAAATTGTCATGTACCATACCAGTACATGTACATTGTAGGTCACTATATAGTTTGAAGGGAGGTAGCGTATTCAGAGGCAGACTGGGCCAAAAACCCGGCCCGGGAAATGAATATAATACCGGCCCATCTGCACCGGGCCCCCCCTGGAATCAGAATTAGGGGTGCCACGATTAATCTCTGTTATTTATTTCTGACGACGTGCTGGGTATTATTGAATACCGTGTTTGTTTTTCAGTTTAACAACCTTTGATCATGCATCAGAAAGAGTCTGACAACCTGAGCATTCTAGTACTTAGATATTACTAGTACAGTCTATCACTTATCGTGTGGTGACTGCTAAATGAAACTCACTATTACTATCAGAATTACTTAACTTGTTCTGAGTTCTGAAATTTCTGGGTGGGGGGGGGGGGGGGCACCTTTGTGATTGTTATCCACTCTGGAAGTTTGCTGAAACTTGCATGGTTTCTGTGACATTAGATTCCTTTTTTAGGAACCGCCGGCAGTCCGTCATGCATTCCTATTCTTATATTGTTTGTATGTTTGGCTATTCATAACACTGAAATTAATGGTTATGTTCATTCTAATGAACTCACAATTATTATAACCTTGACAATTTGACATCGCCGAGATATGTGGTGGTATTGAATACATGTACATGTACATTGTGCTCATTAGTCATTACCGGTGGTTTATGGTGGACATTATTAGCATAAAAATTGCATCAGCCAAGTATTTTAATCAACAGATTCAACACCCACCCAATAGGCCATATTACGGAATTGTGACGTACATCCAGTTGATATTGGGTACGATTATCGATTATCAAAATAAATAATCGTGGCACCTCTAATCAAAATCTGTTCAGGGGATGTCCACCTTGGGGAAACTCCAACTGCACCCCCTTGAATCAGAATCTGTTCAGGGGGTGTCCACCTTGGGAAATTCCAACTGCACCACCCCCCCCCCCCCCCCTTGAATCAGAATCAGACCAAATACATGTTTTTGCATAATTCCATTTGGAGCCCCTTGCACCTCAGTGCTCTGGCCTAATATCATATATATATTCATAAACCATGGTTCTATATATTGCCTGTATGAGACCATTCAGTTATTTTTACCTGAAAAATTGCATAAATTATAACATCTAGGGGTCTAACTCCAGACAAATGCACAAGGCTACAGACAAGAGACCAGGACACATCGGGCTGTCCATGGTTTTTCGGCCCGGGACCGGGGTGAGAAAATTTTGAAAACTGTAGAGGAAACCCGGGCAAAGCGGATTGCCCGGGCAAAGCCGATCACCTTTATTATACCCCCTTTTAAGAAAAAAGGGGGGTATACTGTTTTGCACCTGTCCGTCCATCTGTGTGTACCGTACATACGTCCGTCCTATGTCTGTTCATGTCATAACTTGAACAGAAGTGCTCGGATCTCAATGAAATTAGGTTGGATGTTCACTACTATGAGCACATTAAATGGAGGGTTCCATCGTTTTGTTCGGATTTTCCATTCTAGAGTTATTCATCTTTGTTTATCTGGAATAGTGGCTTTTTGGTCCGTCTGGTGTCTGTTCATATCGTAACTTCAACAGTTGTGGTGGGATCTCAACCAAATTTGGTGTGGATGTTCACAACTACCCTGTATGAGGACATTAAATAGAGGGTTCCATTGTTTTGTTCGGATTTTCCATTCTAGAGTTATTCATCTTTGTTTACTAGTATCTTGAAATGTTGGATTTTTGGTCCATCTGGTGTCTGTTCATGTCATAACTTGAACAGTAGTGCTCGGATCTCACTGAAATTTTCTATGGATGTTCATTACTATCAGGGCATTCAATAGAGTGTTCCATCGTTTCGTTCGGATTTTCCATTCTAGAGTTAATCATCTTTGTTTATCTTGAAATGTTGGATTTTTTGTCCGCCTGGTGTCTGTTCATGTCATAACTTGAACAGTAGTGCTCGGATCTCAATGAAATTGTGTATGGATGTTCACTACTATCAGGGCAATCAATAGAGTGTTCCATCGTTTTGTTCGGATTTTCCATTCTAGAGTTATTCATCTTTGTTTATCTGGAAATGTTGGCTTTTTGGTATGTCTGGTGTCTACATGTATTCATGTCGTAATTTCAATAGTTGTGCTGGGATCTCAATGAAATTGTGTATGGATGTTTACAACTATGAGGACATTAAAATGAGGGTTCCATCGTTTTGTTCGGATTTTCCATTCTAGAGTTATACATCTTTGTTCATCTGGAAATGTTGGCTGTTTGGTCCATCCGATGTCTGTTCAGCTCATAACTTGAACAGTAATGTTTGGATCTCAATGAAATTTTGTATGGATGTTCACCAATATGAGGACATATACATGTAGTGGCACATTCAAATGTTTGTTTCGGTTTTTTGTTCCATAGTTATTCATCTTTGTTTATATGAAAATGCTGATTTCTGGGTCCATATGTCTGAGTATAGCCATGATAAGTTATAGATGTGCCCACACTAGGCGGTATGCCACGAGGGGGTATGCACCGGACGACAGTCCATCTCTTGTTATTTCAATACTATCAAATTATTCCTTATCTATCGGTATTTTAGAATAATGTCGTTTCGTGTTTCGGGTTAGTTGTCATTTGCGGCCCAACCACATATACCCCACGGCCTCGGGCCCATTAGGAATTTTTCTGGTCTCCCGATCGGCCAGTCCGCCTCTGAGCTTATTATCCCAACTACCCGGTAGGGTCAGTACTCGGTCTACTAAATGAGAATTTTTTTAAATTAACTTGTAGGTTGCCTTCTTAACATGTATACAGTACTTGAGAAGTTGAGAGACCATTGCTGCATTTGCAGGTATTGCTCTTATGCACATGCACATCTTCAGAACTTCTATTATTTCCCATATTGCGATAAATATGATGCAATACGATACATGTATTATTTGAAATGTACATGTATAGCGGTACACTGGATTCACGATGAATCTTTACTGGCCGACAGTTTAGTAATGTACCGGCAGTACTGTAGATCTGTTATTGATCAATCTGATGAATATCCTAATATGTAATTAGCCTCTTGGCACATTAATTATTTTTATAAACCCTTACTGCTACATGTACATGTGTATGTGTGCAAATATTGTATTGTTCCGAATTTAGTCAAGCGATCAGATGGCATCGTTAAAATAGTTCAGTGTTTGAGTGACTGACATTACATGAAAATATAAAGGCAAAATGCATTTAATATATTTTATTCCAATATGTATACGGCACAGTAACATGACGACTTATGTTATTGTGACTGACAATACACAAACCTTTCGAAGATACATGGTAACTGGATTTCAAATTTAATTTATAGAAGTTAATATATATATGCATCGCTGATTTGTCTTACATACATGTACATGTTACACTGACTTATTAACTCTCTTGATAAAATTACTATTTCTGCACAAACATAACAAAATATTTGGTGTCACGCTTGTACTGTAACAGTCTGCTGATCTCAGTGATATGTTTTCAAACAAAGACATTTTTTTTTTTTCAATTGTATCCAATGAACCTTATTTGTTCAAGTTATCAAGGGCGGATCTTGCGCTTAATATTGCTAACATACAACATGTACATGCATATATATACATAGCGGTTTACTTAATCTGACTCAAGTACAGTTATTTCAACTGGATGAATGCATATCCATGCAAGGGCGAAAACAACATCCTGCGATGTGTGCGTGCCCCACGTGGACTCTTTTCGCCATGCAGAGCACAATAATTATGTTGACATTTTGTTTCTGGGCGTCAAGGTTTAGGCACCCAAAGTTTTTCTATTAACATAGATATAGCAATTCTAACTGTGGTGTCAAATTTGTCAGCACAAATGCATGTTTTGAAGCCATGATTGAATTGAAATAGGTATCCAATGCATATGGTCCACCCGGTGGCCCCGGGCCCATTTATTGCACAAATTGAACAAGCTGTAAGCATGTACATGTAGCTGCATAATTATATTAGCTGACCAATTACATGTAGTAGTATTTTGAACATGTACATGTACATTTGTACCGGTAATCCGCAGTGTTGACACTGCCATATATTTTGAGGACATACTAGTATCACTGGTGTGAAGCCACAGGACATTTAATCTGCATGCACGACTCTCCATATAGCATACCGTATGACCATGTTTATAGAGTATACTTGTGGGATGTACCCAGTCCTGGTGCAGCATTGGGTAGATTTTAATCGCATTCCCTACCAATTACATGTATTTTCATTGTAAATTGGAAATTGCATTGGAAATTGATATGCGAATACATTTAAAATCTAGTCTTGATTGACAGCTCTCTTGTTTCAATAGACGTCTGATAACAGCTGCGGCCATCTTGATATAAGATTAAGCTGAATAAGCTCCACCCCTCGACCCGCGGTTTGTTAGGATGACATTAACTAACACGAACACTGACATGCGTGTTGATAGCACGTTTTCGTAAACAATGGAACTAAATTGAAAATCAAGATTAACTCTACTTGAAAACGAAATGATTCAAGGCTAAATCATAAAATTTAACCTCATTGAGTAAAAGCACAAGAAGAGAGAGTCTGCGCGCTCCGTATATCAAGATAAATCGACCGAATTGATAGATGCACGATATTGGGCAATAAACTGATTGATCACAAAATCTACATACATGTATACATGTACATCATACATGTAATGATAGGCCTATATACATGTATATATATATCTGTTGATTCGGTACGGTATTTAACTTACAAGTCATATTTATAGCTCTGTTAGTTGGGTTGTATGTGCACCATTGGAAGGTATTTAATATTCTAAATATGTTAATGTTCTTGGGGTTGATGTTATTTCACAGTGTCTGTATCGTCCAGATGATCCATTCGATTATTGTCGTCACACGGTCACAGTCTTGAAAAAATGCATATTTCTATTGAGACGTATTTGCTCTTATTGCATAAATTATCAAATAAAAACAAATATACATTGGGTCATAAAATTAATTATGAGCATTGAGCAGAGCCTGGTTGAAATGCTACGGTGTGGCGATTCATACTCGTCTGCGAGCTACTGCCAGTACTGATGCCATATATGCATGGTTCTATTAATGGTTTGTATTTTGATGAGGTAAACTGCTCGTAACCTCCATTGTAGACAATTTCACACCAGGTTCTATTCATAAACAAATTAAAAATTTGGCATAAAGAACTGTATTAAACAAATGTCTGCGCGAATGACTGGATCATTGACGACTCGGGCAGACATATACTGGGTAATTCTTTTGACAGCGTGTTCTGGGCCACAAACAATAGATATAACAAAACTTCAAAAAATGATATCTGGTCACACTGAGCGTTGATGGGTAGGTTCCTCGACTCGAATAAATTATTTGTTAAACCCGAAGCCAAAGAAATAGTAATTTATGACGGTCTGATCAGATTGAGTACCTACCTTTAATGTTACACATATCTGCTGCACACATAACCACAAATAGCAGCATTGGGTGCGTTTTCAACGCTGAGATAACAGCTTTAAACTCCAATAACCTTACATGTATTTTTAGCACCCACTGGTGAGTGTTATTGACAATATATTGTGCATCTTAAAGCAGGGTTTCCGCCAAGGGGAAATTAATGAGTCCGTATTGGGGAAACACATAACGCGACGGGACGACCATGGTTCGTCCCGTCGGGCGAAAATTTTGTTATTTGACACTGAAAAGTAGCCATTTTCTTGCACCTGAGTGTCCCACAAAGCAATCCAAAGCTACGTATATTACGCAAGTCGATCATTTTCGTGGGTGCATTAATTCTGTTGATAGTATCCAGATAATTAGTCAGGTATAATGAAACTAAACACTAAAAAGCATCTATGCATTGTCCAATAATACCTAGCTGGGAGAATTGAATTAAGTATTTCCTAGAATTTCAAGTAGCTTCCGTGCAAATGAAACTGATATATTCCATGTATTCTGTCAATCGTAAAACTATTTGTGCGCTGTGACGTCATATATACTGCAGGGTTTGTCTGCAGGAGATATTTATAGCGGCGAAATACGAATGGTAGCGAAATCTTTCAAACTCGGAACGCGTAGCTTGTCAATAGTCTGTATTAGTCCAATAACTGATGACCGCTGCTACAGAGTTTTAGCCAACGTGTTATAAAATATAATTGAGTTTTGGCGGGAAATGGGAACATGTGCGCCGTTTGTGTTTGGGAACCCAGGCGCGACAACGAAACTATTATTGACCGTACTTTGACTTTATCTCCATATTGGGGGGGGGGGGCATGTTTTTTTTGTGTTTATCCTCCATGCATGTAATATGGGTCAAATGAATGGAGTTGTCACTATGAATTGCCACTATAAAGACTGATTTTGGACAAGTTCCGTATTATAATAGTACGATAGCACGGGATCTCGGAGATAGATACCTCCTTTGGTAGGAGAACCGCCTGTTGGCGTATGTTGATCCCTACTCTGCCTAACTCAGCAATTCGACATTCTTTGATCAAATTGGGTAATCATACGATAGCACGGGATCTCCGAGCGTGAGTAGTTTCAACCACAGAAATCCCGTGCAAAATAATATCTGTACTTACCACTCACCAGTCCGACATTCTTTGATGTTACCGTGACATTTATTACGCTGTATATAACGTCGCTATTTCAATGCACACCAAACATTACGTTGTAGTTTTGGCACTTTGATTTCAAAGGGTTACGCTGTACTGGTAACACACTGTGCTCAATTGACCAGCTTTTTCACCAGTATTCTGTTTAACCCCCAGAACTCCTGTTGCAGCCGAATTTTTTTATGACATATTGCTACTGACTTTTGGTACATGTATGAATCAAACAGATCATCTGCGAGGGGAATGGGTCCGTGGGACGGACCCGCAGCCGGCCTGGCGGAAACCCTGCTTAAAGGCATACATGTAATCAGGTTTTATTGTTTAATAGCATTACTATTGGCAGTTAATAATGTGATTGTGTTTAGTAGATTTTTTGGAATTTTGTTGGTTGCATGGGAAGACAACTTTGGTTTTAAATTTTTTAAAAACTTGAAAGCTCTATCAGTCTATGAGAACAAAATAATTGTTCATAACACTTTTAGAACTGTAGGTCTAGTTTGTTTTATTTATATATTATTGGAAAGCTTTTTCGACATTGATTTCAATTGATTACAAATGTAAATAGAAATATTAAAGGGGCACACCAGGTTTGATATATTTTTCTTGTACTCTACATGAGATAAAAAGTTTATGTGTACCGGTACCTACATGTATACCATAGTATGGTACACTTAGTGTCAATGTTTGGCCACTCGTCGTTCGTCGTTCCATCTGTACCAGGTACGTCTGTCTGTCCCTCCGTAGACACTTTAGGCATAATGCGATAACTCTTAACATTTTCTATTTGATCGAAACCAAATTTTGTACAGTATATATATAGGTTTCACATCCCAAAATACAGTTCGAGTTCGAATATGGGTTTGATCCAAGATTTTTTTTACAGAGTTATGGCCCTTTTTAGCTCAACTTTACTTTGTAAAGTTTGAGCTATTGCCATGGCTTGGTATCCGTCGTGCGTGTGTATGCGTGATTCGTCAACAATTTCCTTTAGCACGGGCTACAGTTCGTACCTTTGGTCCAATTATTATGAAATTTGTCATGGATGTTGACATTGACATGTAGATGGGAACGAGTCATTTTGGGGTCATTCAGAAAAAAAACATGGCCGCCAGCGGCCATCTTGGATTTAAAAATTCAATCCATTAGCACGGGCTACAGGCCGTACTGTTCGTCTTATTGTCATGAAATTTGTTTTGGATGTTAATATTGACATGTAGATGGGAACGAGTAATTTTGGGATCATTCGGCCAAAAAACATGGCCGCCGGCAGCCATCTTAGATTTTACTCTTTGCATGACTAAATCCTTTGACACGTCGAACAGGTCGAACCTTTGGTCGGATCATCATAAAATTTGTCATGGATGTTAACAATGACATGTAGATGGGAACGAGTCATTTTTGGGTCATTCGGCCAAAAAACATGACCGCCAGCTGCCATCTTGGAGTTTACTCCAAGTATGACTAAATCCTTTAGCACGGGCTACAGGTCGTACCTTTTGTCTGATCATCATAAAAATTGTCATGGCTGTTGAAATTGGAATGTAGATGGGAACGAGTCATTTTGGGGTCATTAGGACAAAAACATGGCTGCCAGCGGCCATCTTGGATTTAATAATTCAATCCATTAGCACGGTCTACAGGTCGTACTGTTCATCTGATCATCATGACATTTGTCGTGGGTGTTAATATTGACTTGTAGATGGGAACGAGTTATTTTGGGGTCATTCGGCCAAAAAATATGGCCACCGGCAGCCATCTTAGATTTTACTCTTTGTATGACTAAATCCTTTAGCATGGGCTACAGGTCGTACCTTTAGTCTGATCATCATAACATTTGTCATGGCTGTTGAAATTGACATGTAGATGGGATCGAGTCATTTTGGAGTTATTCGGCAATAAAACATGGCTGCAAGCGGCCATTTTGGATTCTACTCTTTGCATGACTAAAGCTATCAAATGTTTTTGAATTGTTGGAAAACATAGCCGCCAGCAACCATCTTAGATTTTACTTTTATATACATGTATATATATATATTTCTCTTCATGTTGATAAACTAGTATTAGACATTCAACTTTCCCCATTCCTACTAACTCCATCGACAGTAACACATTAAATTATTCCCTTTCCAAGTTGAGCTACATTGTCATTGACACTTTCATTACTTAGAATTCACGCATGTTGCCAAAACTCACACATTTTTTTTATCTGATTGACAACAAATTTGATATGTGAGATTGTCAGCCCAAAATACAGATCAAGTTCGAATATGGGTTTGATCCGATTTATTTTAAAGGAGTTATGACCCCTTTTTTTTTATTCCAAATTTTAATTTTTTAAAAAATGTTTATGTTGAATTTCCTCGCTTAATTTAACAGGCAAAAAATATTTAAAAACTTTTATAATAATAACAAAATTATTTAATTAAAAATAAATTGTCATTGACACTAATTTGTTTAATTGTATATCATTAATTAGGTATGATGTCCTGTTTTGAAAATAGGCAGATTTTATTGCCATAGTTGCATGTAACATAATGATATCAATATCCAATATCCAGACTATATGAGTGTACCTTTAATAGATGTCATTCCAAGCGAAATCTGTTATTAATTGAGTGATGACATATGTTACAAAGCTCTAGGGGGGTGGTTGCATGAAGGTAAAGATACACAACCTGCTGGCTGGATAATTATTTATCCTATCTGTCAAATTGATTAATGGCTAAACCATTGGATATCACAGTGAGAGGTCCTTGTGTGAATAGGGACAGAGTTATGAGATTTAAAACGACTCACCCCACCCCAAATACTTTAACCCCTTATTAAGACAAATTATATAATATGAGCTTTTGATTTATGTTTAAGTTAGTACTGATATATGTATTACTGTGATCATATCTTTGACCAACTATCAGTTATAGCTAATCGCTATCGCCAAGGTATGGGTTAAACATCTGCCGATCGTGATCGGCCTCTCGTTTTATATTTGATTCAAATAGGGGCAGAAATATGAGATTTACCCATATGTACCGTATATATGTGAACTGTTAACCTTGTGGGTTGATTTATGAGCTGGGTTTAGAACCACATAATTGGTGGGAGGGTTTCTGGGATTGACCCCCCTAACTTTGGTATTCAGTGGAAAATATGTTGTAACTAGACCAACAAATGGCCACATTTAGAATATTTCTAACTTTATGAACTTGAAGTACCAGTTGTAAAATTATTCAATCATGTGAGATTGAAGCCACATGGACATCCATGTTGGTCGGTTGATAGAGGTTTATCGTCGTTTCAGCTGCTATTCCATATCACAACATCAGTTTTACTGGTTGAATGACCACTCTAGCAGTTAATTGCCCCAACCCACCAAACGGGCACCCATGTTAGTCAGCTTTGGTTCGTTAATTAAGCTAGCTTATGTTCATATTATTTATTTTATTCATTAGGGGTTTTGGGAATAAGCCCAGGGAGGATTTGGAAGGGGCGTAACCCCTCCCCTACAACCCACTTGGAAATTTTGAAGATGACATGTTATAAATTTAATCAAAACATGAAGTGGTGAAAATGGATGAAAATGATCTAGACATTTTTTGATTTTCTTCTTCATTTCTTGTACTTTTCTTGGCTTCGATGTAGACATTGAGTGCTGCACACATTTCAACCTGATCCTCGCGATCAGTTGTTTTCTCGATCCTACTCTCCAACATTTGATATTCAGCATCCGAACTGACGGAATAGACGGATTTGCTGCTAGTGTTGCTGTTGTTGCTGGAGGTGGCGATAGAGGACAACGGGCTGTGATGGTATTCCGGTGTCCAAGGTGTCGACGTGTCCATCTCCACCCCGAAGTCAGCGGCAGGAGCATCGGGGGTGGTGTCCACGTTCCTGTCTCCTCTGGCTACGGCACTGGCAAATGGAACTGCTGGCGTGATGACAGCAGTCTTCGAGACGACATCAGGGACCTCCGGCAGATCAACGGTGTCCCTGCTAGATGGTCTGATGTCGCCTGTCTCCAGGCAGGTCGGGTCGTCTGGACGTCTCTCAGACAACTTCGATCTGCCGGCTGTGACAGCGGACGTCTGCTGAACCACACGGGGAGGGGTGACCGGCTGATCAACAGTCACCCCCATCTTCTTCCATTTCGCCAGTCTGGTGGCGGCCCTCCTCCGTTTGGCTGGTGTTTTTCTTTTTGGAGGCCCCTTCTTCAAGTTACGGCTGGTCTCGGCGTTCCTGCTCCGGGTAGAAGACCTCTGGATACCAGCATCCTCTGTCCGGAATTCAACGCAAAGAACCAAATAGCCCATGTTAGCTTGGAGATTCCAACTAACAGTGTCGACTATCTGAATTATTTGCATTGCAGCCAACGAGGCGTCAGGGATTAGCTCCATTGTCCGTCCTAAGCCTAATCCAAAAGCGTCTCACTCGCCGACATTAACACGAGGGCAGTTACAACCGAAGTCGCGACCGCACAACTCACTCGTGTTAACGCTCTGACAGAAAGGAACTAATACATCATGACATAATACATAATACATAATTATGACTGCCTCGCTCCACTCCCTGCCGGAGATGATTGTAAATACGGGACACTCGAGGCATATATATGGAAAATTAAAACAACATCGTGAACACGCACCCGAATAGAGTTCACATGTCGGCTCGTGTTTTTATAAGCTTTATTTTTGACACGAAAGTGTTATCTACCCCGCCCAATCGGCCTTCTATATTTTTTTGTCAAAACAATAACTTTCCAAACAGCTGTAGCATAGCTATAGGCACTCTCTTCGGTTATTTGCATTACGTATTATTGTATTTCTCATGTTTTAACATTGATTCGTTCCATACTTTTATTTATATAATTCATCGGTACATTGACGGCTTTCCGTACATTTGTAGAAGTTCGTCCACTTCTATCGCGTCAAAACATACATTATACCGTAAATATCATAACTTAAATCACTTCTATGTTTGTATCATCTCATAACTCATCCGTGCTATGTATAAGTAACTCATTTCATGTAATTAATAGCACGGTATCGCGATATTTATTCATTGTTTTCATCACTTCATTCACCTCATTTGTTTACATGTCAGCGAGCACTGTTGCGCGATTGGCGGATTCCTTCGTAGCCCCGCCCATCGCTGTCAACAGCGCTCGTCAAACTACCTTGTAGTTAGCAGTTGTAGGTAAGGTATGATTTGTGGGTAGCACTGCACGTTCACTTGTGGGTATTTTGTAGGTAGTTGTGGGTAGTAGTATTTAAGCCACTACTACCCACATTTGGGGATCAGTCAACCGGAAATAGACGTTGGTAACCGTGATACGGAATTACAATCTAAGGTGCTAGAGTAGAAGGGTGATGAATTACGGAGATTAATTGAATACAAGCCACTGAATTAAGACTCAAGTGAACGCACAGTCTATCCAGATGCATACCTCCAACAGATGCAATAACTACAATAACTATACCAATGGCCTATGAATATGATACTACAATTCGACATGTTATTGTTATCCAATAAATTGGAGCATTTAATTTTCATATCTAGTCACGTTGATTGATCACGCCCCAACAGGAACTCAAGACAAGTCCGGATCAAGTACCCAAGAATGGTCAATTAAGGCGCTCTATTAAATTTTTAACGGATTGGGAACGTCATAAATCCGCTCGACCTATATCGCTTACCAGTCTTAAGTATCATTTAAGACCCCCTACCCTTCCACGTTACAAAAGTGGTGGCAAGCGGCTGGGATTTTAGTTTGTAAACCAGACAAAATCAAGTCAAAGATTATCGGAGAGCACAGATTTATTCCTGGGTACCCCTCCACACATTTTGGGAAAATGACTAAACCCCGAAATAAGAAACGCAGAGATGTGTCAGTGCATTCAGATGCGGGAACAGCAAATTGAAAGAAAGGCGAAAGAGAGAGCGATAGAGACAGAAACAGTGAGTAGGTCAGAGCATGAGAAAGTATTGCAGACATTGGAGAAAGAATGACAGAGAGCGTTAGAGTTAGAGAATAGGTTACTTGAGATGGAGAGATGTCAGATGAGAGAACGAACTGACACCAATAATCACAATGGTCTGAAAGCATCTGTGGTAGAAGAGAACACGGTTGAGATTGGTGCACGAGAAAGAAAGGTTGATGCAAGTAGCTATGAGCATGACGAGAACACTACTTACGCAAGACAGAATGAGGTAGAAATGCAGATGGAAATTCACAGAGGTTTGCATATCAGAGAGAGAGAAAGTAGGGAACATGGTGATAGAGAAAGACGAGAGCTAGCGGCTGATAGATTTGATAGTAGAGAAATGAGAGGCCGGAGATTTGAGAACGAGAGAGAGAGGTGAATGTGATCCACATTCACAATGTATGCAAGGGCGATGCTGTACAAGGGCAGTGCTTTGTTAACATGTACGATGGCTCAGATAGAATGAGAAACGAAAGTTGTCAAGGAAGGCGAGGTGTCCATAATTTTGAAAGTCATGAACGCAGAATGAGATACCACAGGGGACAACAAGATGTATCTGGTGGTGATGCTAGAATGACTGATTTCATTGTAATGAACACCGGGCAAGATCTTAATCGAGTCCAAGCAAACCGGAATCAGGTTCAAAATCAGAGGCATGATCGGTCATTTGATGGTGGTCACATAAATGACCAAAACATCAGATTCCAAGAAAAGAACGGAGTTACGGACATAACGCATAGAGATAACAGATCGCATTCCCCAAAATTCAATGCCACTAATGATTACTCATGCACAGAAAACACCAATGGATATTGTCATTCAAATGTCAATACAAAATGTTGCCATTGGGGAGAAACACAAAATTCGACGTCGGTAACCTACACTCACCTCGGGGGTGTTGTCTCAAGTCCAGGGTATAGAAGACACGTCCCGGCTGTAGTGGAACTCGAAGATCCTCTTCACAAAAAGACAAGTCATGACAGACGCTCGCTGGCGAATAATTCGCAATATTATGGTCCCGAATTCCGGGAGGATGTTCAAAATGACCGCCATGAATTTTCACATATAAACAGGAAGTGCGGAAATTGGACGGCTGATAGCAGCGAATTGAGGAATGCTAGTAGAGGGGGCTGGCTAATAGCGCTGACGAATTTCAGAGAAGAGAAAATACTATGTTACAGAGAGATATTGCAGAGAATGATTATAGGAGGTGTTCCACGATGGCACCAGAGGACAATAGAATGCATTGTAGCACACATGGCGGGCCGAATAGAGTGGAAATAGTAGAGAGAAGAGCAATAATTTTGAATGCTTTAAAGACAATTCAGGAAGCGAATACAGAAGGTATCCTGTCCACAATTATGATTATAGTATATATACGGGTCGACATATTGAAAGAGATAGTTATTCTCCGGACAGGACACCCCATAGACAGCAGTCAGATAATTTGATGCAGTCAAATTATGGCTGTGGAGCAAGGCCACATTATGGAGAACCCATAGCACAGATCAGGGAAGGATATCCTATGTGTTATCAGGACCATACAGAGAGGTCCCAAAGAGATGTGCCATATGGGGATATGGCCGAAATGCAGGCAAATTACCATGCTATACTTTCGGATAGGATGAATCAGAGTAATGATAGAAACACTGTCTATCCACGTCATGTATGCACATAAATTGAATAGAGAGAGCCATATGCATAGACCCGACGTGTATGATGGGCGAACCAGCTGGACAGACTATATGGCCCATTTCAACCTGGTGGCAAAGGGAAATAATTGGACACAGAATGAGAAACTAATACAGCTGGGAATTCATCTGAAGGGCTCAGCAAGAGGGGTGTTGGCCGACTTGAGAACTTTTAGCTGTGCTTACTTCTCGCTTTGAGCCTAAAAATCAATGCGAAATGTATCGTGCTCAGCTGGGAGCCAGGCGTAGAAGAGAACGAGAGGGTCTACCAGAGCTAGCACAGGAAATTAAACGCCTCGTGAGGATGGCATACTCAACTGCCAGTATGGAAATACGTGATAGTCTGGCATATAAGGCTTTTCGAGATGCGCTCCAAGACTCCGAAATGGAGTGGGCAATTTGTCAAGGCGCGGGAGTAGAAAGCATTGACCTGGCATTGTCGCTAGCACTCAAGTATGAGGCTTTTCAAATGAGTATGAACAAGAGTCACTCAGCCAGCCGACACAGAGTAAGACAAATTGATGAATACGATATAGAATCAAACAGGGTTCAAGTAGTCCACAAGAGACTGAACATTTGAGAAATATCATGACAGATGCGGTAGAGGGCGCTATGAGAAGAGATAGATACCCAAGAAAACACTGCAATTATTGCAAGCGCACTAACCATACAGAAGATAAGTGTTTCAAGAAACAGCGAGACTTAAAAATGAACAGGGCAAATAACATGAGAAGACAGGATTCCAATGAAACTGAGAATAAGACTTCGGAAAACTAATTTGTGCTGTTTCCGCGGGTCAGGAAACAGCAACCAATGATACTTTTGATGATATTTTAACAAGACCCCAACAGATATTTGAAATAAGAGAACCACAACATGATGGGATGTTCCTGAAAGTTAACATTTGTGGCTTTGAAACAAATTGCCTTATTGATACAGGTGCCTCGGTGTCTGTACTCCACTCCAAGATATATGACCAATTAGACAGGAGCCTGATGCCAACGCTGCTTAAAAACAACTACCTACTCAAGATGACTGATGGGGAGAAAGTGACGCCATGTGGTTTGGCCACTTTTCCTATTCAAGTTGGGCAGATTGATTGTTATAGCCATATGATTGTGGCCAACCTTGATACTCCTGCTATATTGGGATATGACTTTCTGAGTCAAAACGAGTGTGAGCTTGACTTCAAGGCATCTGTACTCAAACTGAAAGGAGTGCGATTTAAATGTTCATTGGAGAGCCAAATAGAAACTCTGTTCAAGCTAACTTTACAGGAAGATATCATCATGCCTCCAGCATCGGAGATGGTTGTGGCGGCCGTTATTGAGAAGGCGGATCAGGTTGGGAGACATGCCATGATAACAACAGCTAGTCAGGGATTATCAGACAAAGGACTCTTGATAGCACACATTATCTTTGACACGAACCATAGCGTGGTTCCAATACGAATAATGAACCTGGGTTCACTGACCAAAAAGCTATATACACAGACACGTGTAGCTGAATGCGAACTCATCAGGACTCATTGTATATTCCAAGTCCAACACAAAGAATTTTCAAGTACTGAAGAGGTCAGAATAACAGAGACTGACGTATCTGGTCATGAACCACCAAGCTTGCCGGAACATATGGAAATTCTAATGAAACAATGTGTTCCTATTCTAATGAAACAATGTGGTCGTACCCATTTAGTAGAACATACCATCGAGGCAGGAGATGCGAGACCAATCAGGCAACCACCTCGCCGGGTACCATATGCATTGCGAGGCCAGTGGGAGCAAGAATTAGAACGAATGCTGACAGCTGGGGTGATAGAGGAAGCGAAGTCAAGCTGGGCTAGCCCTGTAGTCCTAGTTCGAAAAGGGAAGCCTGAAAATGGCAAACCAACCAGCATTCGATTTTGTATAGACTTCCGAAAGGTCAATGATGTGACGGTAAAGGATTCATACATTCTACCCAGAATTGATGAAAGCATAGAGGCATTGCGGGGGTCTAAGTACTACTCTGGGATTGATCTAGTTGCTGGGTATTGGCAGATTCCTCTGGCTGAGAAAGACTGGCCGAAGACATCATTTGTTACATCCAACATCACCGCAAATTCGCAGTATCAATTCCGGTCTATGCCATTCGGCCTCTGCAATGCAGCTGAGACATTTGAGCGAATGATGGAGATGGTGTTGGCTGGGTTGCAGTGGCACACCTGTGTCCTCTATATAGACGACGTATTGGTGTTTTCAAAGAATTTTGAAGAGCATTGTTCAAGGTTGGATGAGGTGTTGGAAAGGATTAGTGATGCAGGTCTTAAAGTGTCGCCCAAGAAATGCCACCTTTTCCAAGACAAATGCCATTTTCTTGGGCACATAGTGTCGGAGAAAGGAGTAGAGCCGGACCCAGCAAAGGTGCAAGCCATACAGTCATGGGGTCAACTTAGAAATGTGAAGGATGTACGGAGTTTCTTAGGGACGTGTTCCTATTATAGGAAGTTCATGAAGAACTTCGCCAAAATCGCCAAGCCACTTCACAAGTTGACGGAGAAGAAAAACCCATTTGTGTGGTCTGACGAATGCCAAGATTCATTCATGAAATTGAAAGAAGCATTAATGAAAGATCCTGTCCTGAAATATCCGGATTTTCAGAAGTCCTTTATCCTGGACACGGATGCGAGTCATAATAGTTTAGGGGCCGTGTTGACGCAGAAATTTGAGGATGGGGAGCATGCCATAGCATACTTTAGTAGAACGCTATCAAAACCAGAACGCAATTACTGCATCACACAGTTGAATCAGTTAAACACTTCCATACATACCTGTTCAACACCAAGTTCCTTGTGAGAAGTGATCACGGAGCACTGACCTGGCTCCATCGATTTAAGAACCAAGAAGGCCAACTTGCTCGATGGATAAACTTATTGGAAATGTATGACTTTAAGATCCAGCATAGACCAGGAAGGCTTCATAATAATGCAGATGGGCTATCAATGAGACCGTGTGAAGAATGTGACCACTGCAATAGACAGCAGGCTAAGGTAGATTTAGAGAAAGAATCTCCATGTGATATGTCAGATGTACCAGCAATGACTGTGGCTGAAGTTAAAACGATGGAACAGAGTACAACTGAGAAGAATGATGAACCAGTGAGCTTACAATGGATTATCCCGAGAAGTAAACCAGAAATCCAAGAAGCACAACGAAAGGACAAAAATTATTAGAGGAATCCCAGGAAAAGCCTCGATGGAAGCACCTATCTGAGTATTCTAGTAAAGTGAAAACGTCTTGGGCTCAGTGGGACAGATTACATATGGAAGAGGAAATCCTTTACAGGAAGTGGATAAACCCAGATACTGATTTGGAGGTTTGGCAGTTGGTGCTACCTGGGTGCTGGCAAAAGGAAGCTCTCAAGATGCTTCATAGCAGCCCTGGTGGCGGTCATATGGGAGTGAATAGGCTAATAGACAAAGTGAGAGCTCGGTTCTATTGGACCGGGTACTATACCTCAGCCTACATCTTTGTGCAACAATGTCCAGAATGTCAGAAACAGAGACCTTCACCTAAGAAGACATGGCACATGCAGCAATACTTGGTGGGAGCTCCACTGGAAAGAGTAGGAATAGATATAACTGGGCCATTGCCAAAGTCACATGATGGGAACCGATATATCTTGGTTGTGGTCGACTACTTCACCCGTTGGGTGGAAGCTTTCCCTATGCCAAACCAAGAATCTGAAACTGTTGTAGGTGTCTTGGCAAGAGAGTATATAACACTTTGGGGAGTCCCACTTCAGATTCATACGGACCAAGGCCGACAGTTCGAGAGTAAACTGTTTCAGTCTCTGTGAACCTTTTAGTATAGATAAGACCAGGACGACTGCCTTTCATCCACAGAGTGACGGTTTAGCAGAGAGAATGATGAGATCGATAAAGGAGATGCTGCGTAAACACATCGAAAGGTCACAGAAAAACTGGGATGATTGGCTGCCTATGATCATGTGGGCATACCGATCAACTGTTCACGACAGAACACGTTTCTCACCGAGTCTAATGATGCTTGGTCGCGAAATGAACCTTCCTATTGATTGCATATACTCTTACCTTGAGCGTGAACGAGAAAGCGCAGAGTCTGAGAAAATAGCGAGATATGTTGGGGACCTGTTGGAAAAGTTTCTGAAAGTACATGAGGTAGCGAGGGCGAGAACGAAAGCCGCAAGTAGTAGGCAGAAGAGAAATTACATTGTTAAAGTGTGAAAGACGGAGGAAATGAATGTGGGGGATGCAGTGCTGCTGCGAGTCACAAGTGTGGGTAAAGGCTTGTCCAGGAAGCTAGTTCCAAAATTTGAGGGCCCTTATATCGTGACCGACAGATTGTCAACTGTTTTAGTTCGTATAAAGAGAGGTCCTAAGAAATTATCTAAAGTGGTTCACATAGACCGTCTCAAGCCCTACTCTGGCAAAGTCAAGAGATGGTTCGTACCTGCGGGCGTGACCACGAGAAGTAAGGATCGAGATTAAAGATAAAAATATGTAAACCTCCGAGAATGGTAGACTATGTCCATTACTTAGTGTCCTCTATTTCTGTCACTTCAGATGGCGGATCGAAACTTCAAAGACAACAGATTTTACTGCCATGATTGTTTCAAAGTCTTTGACACCAAGACACGGCGAAATCGACATGAACGGGAGGTACACGAGGAGAAGAAATACAATTGTGATTCATGCCAGTATGAGGCCGGACGACGGGAGCATCTAGATCTCCATATAAAAAGGAGACATTCATCAGGAGAGTCAGTTCCCACAGTGAAATCAAAAGTGGTCAAGGTCATGAGAGGATGTGATAATGTTCAAAAAGCAAAAGTCAAGGATACAGTCAGGTGTGATATATTCGATCTGCCGGCGGCTGACTGGCTGTCAGTGGAACCAGTTCTCGAGTTACCCCCCGATGACATATTCGAGGAGGCCTCACCCATTGTTCGTTATGGAGATCGTGATATTCTAGCAGAAATAGTGGCGGAAGTGATGACTGAGTTAGTGGTTTGTGGTTCGGAAGTTCAGGCCGATGAGTCAGAGGTGAAGGAGTCTCTAGTGGACACAGAGATGCAGACGGACGGGGTAGAGGTGAAGGATTCAGAGATGCAGACAGATGCTATGGTAATGAAGGAATCGTCCATGAACACGGTGGAAGAGTATGTGCCAGGTTATAAAGTCGATCGGCTGAGATCGCTGGACATTGCTGGCATGCTTAAATTGCCACATCCTATCACCCACCTGCGACAGCTATCTGCTGACCCACGGTTTTTCCTGATGGGTGCACCTTCCGAATACATTGAGAGTCACCAAGGTGAAATATTCAGAGCAGGTTTGAGAGAGGCGAGGGAGCACCTGCAATATTATCGACGAAGGTTCGTCCCAGACGGATACGAAGGTCTCACCCGCATTGAGAGGGTGACGCTGCCTAATGGAAAAATATATGAGCTGATCGATCACTGGAGGCGTGCACCACAGCTCAAGGAAGGACAACATCGAGGAATCCAGACGGAGGATAGAACCACGAGGGTTCTTGATAAGGGGACGGAGACAGAGATGGTTACCAAGATGGATCAGGAGACGCAGACAAAGAACCAGGTTCAGAGTACGGAGGCCAGTACTAATCCAGAAGAGAAGAGAATACAGACAGTAGACGCCAGTACGTCCACCGAGGAATCTGAAGGTGTCATCAAGGACATTGACGATGGTTCCTTGGACTTATGCTTGCCCAATCGGAGGAGAGCAGAAGAATAGAAGATGATTATATTGTTGATAACTTACCTTGCAAATGTTTGTTATATAGTTTCATAAGGTTAAATTTACTATTGTAGTTGTTGGATTAAGGTTAACGGATCCGGTGATCCGATGTTTTCTTTAGGAGGCGGTAATGTAGCATAGCTACAGGCACTCTCTTTGGTTATTATGCATTACGTTTTATTGTATTTCTCATGTTTTAACATTGATTCGTTCCATACTTTTCTTTATATCATTCATCGGTACATTCGCGGCTTTCCGTACATTTGTAAAAGTTCGTCCACTTCATTCGCGTCAAAACATACATTAGTCCGTAAATATCATAAATTAAATCACTTCTATGTTTGTATCATCTCATAACCCATCCGTGTTATGTATAAATCACTCATTTCATGTAATTAATAGCACGATATCGCGATATTTATTCATTGTTTTCATCACTTCATTCACCTCATTTGTTTACATGTTAGCGAGCACTGTTGCGGGATTGGCGGATTCCTTCGTAGCCCCGGCCATCGCTGTCAACAGCGCTCGTCAAACTACATTGTAGATAGCAGTTGCAGGTAAGGTATGATTTGTGGGTAGCACTGCACGTTCACTTGTGGGTATTTTGTAGGTAGTTGTGGGTAGTAGTATTTAAGCCACTACTACCCACATTTGGGGATCAGTCAACCGGAAGTAATCTTTGAATAGACGTTGGTGACCGTGATACGGAATTACAATCTAAGGTGCTAGAGTAGAAAGGTGATGAATTACGGAGATTAATTGAATACAAGCCACTGAATTAAGACTCAAGTGAACGCCCAGTCTACCCAGAGGCATACCTCCAACAGATGCAATAACTACAATAACTATACCAAGGCCTATGAATATGATACTACAATTCGACATGTTATTGTTATCCAATAAATTGGAGCATTTCATTTTCATATCTAGTCACGTTGATTGATCACGCCCCAACAGGAAATCAAGAAAAGTCCGGATCTAGTACCCAAGAATGGTCAATTAAGGCGCTCTATTAAATTTGTAACGGGTTGGGAACGTCATAAATCCGCTCGACCAATATCGCTTACCAGTCTTAAATATCATTTAAGACCCCCTACCCTTCCACGTTACAATGTATTCAATGGCTGGGATTCCGTTGAATACATGTGCCTCACGTCAATGGGTGTGGAATAAAATTTTGACTTGCATTCTAAAACAAGTTTTATGATTTATCTTATATTCATTAAAAAATTTATCATTTTTAAAATGAATTCTTACATTCTTTATCAAATTTAATATTTTTTCTAACATTCTTTAACAATTTTGATAAAAAATGTTATCATTATTTCTTACATTCTTTAACAATTTTGTACTATTTTTTTCGTTGTTCTTACTTTTTGCAATAGAAAAGAAAAAAAAATGTGTTAGAGGAGATTTTAACAGCAAAACAGTGCATGGTGCTTGAGTGTATAGTGGGGCAAGTTGGGATACCCACTCCTAAATGGAACAGTTTAGGAGATCTTCACCACTTCTGTTCCGTCGGAGAAAGTATTGATAAATTTGTACCACGTACATGTAATAGATGTATACTTGGGAAAATGTAGCAGTATAATAATCAAAGCAAGTATTCATGCGACGGAATGTCTCGGATTGTTTCGGTGGGGAATCACGTGGTTTTGAGGTTGGCGAGTACCACGCATTCAAATGGTGCAACCGCACAAAAAAACATAATATACGAGGAACTGACACTAAACATAGCAGTTCGACTGTTGCGAGCATATGGTAGTTTATTGTTGAAACAAGTTGGTACCTTATTTGTTCGGAAATACTTGGTGGTTTTCTATAACATTCTGACCGAAGTTGCCAGTCGGAGGTGCGTGGAATACACCAGTCCATACATCTTGGAGAATCCTTCGACTGACAAATTTGGTCAGAATGTTAGAGCAAATAAATGTGAATTTGGACATAAATGAGGTATCGGCATGTTGAAAAATATTATAGCATCTGCTCGTTGCTGTCAAAATAATATGTCATATCTTAGTTTATTACCTTTTTTCTTCGCTTTTGGTCGCGTTTTAGATCGCTTCGGCCATTTTGAATGCGTGATATACTCATCAACTCGAAACCACGTGATTCCCCACCGTCTCTATGGCTACTTTGTCATGAATTATTTTATGAAACGTATATAATTTTGCAGTTCTCCGTTAATAACTTAAATAGTATATTCAAAATAACAAATCGGGCCGAACGACTTCAGATGTTGTGTCCTTTTATATGCTCATTGTTGTGGGGATAAAATCTTTATCTCCGAAAACATCGTGGGGTACCGGTATATATTAGACAACACATCGTGGGGGTACCGGTATATATTTTACAGAATCTCACGAAACTCGGTATTTGGTCAAGTTCTCATTTATGGCGCAGTTATACCCCTTTTAGACTTAATTAACGTTTTTGTCGGATGGTTACATGAACGATATTTCACTGAATATTATAGAACTTGGCATATGGTCTTCATATGATAATATCCAGATTACATTGTAATTTGAGACGGAATATCTATGGCTACTTTGTCATGATAAAATCAGTATCTCCGAAAACATCGTGGTTTGCCGCGGTATATTGCGATTTTACACCAAGCTGTATCTTTTTGAAAAAGGAATAACCACCCAGATATCAAAGATCCATGTACCCCCGATATTGTCGGAGATAACTTAAAATCAACCCTATTTTGCCATCTTATTTCATCTTTCAAAGCTGCAATTATGGGTATCATTATGACAATGATGTATCACAGGCCTCTGGGGATAAATACCAGATATACTAATATATACTATAACAGTGACAAGGTTCATAAGTCCGATTTTGGGAAAACACACCATCTATCATATTTCTCATAAATTCTCAAAAACCTTCTTCTCTGTCACAATATATATCATTGTGTCGTATTGGCCATGAAATTTCCTTTCTTTTGATATATAATAGGATAGTAACAAATGAAGGGAAGTCGAGATATCGTATCGAAAACTAACAAATCCTACCGGCAAAAAGCGGTCGTCAGTCTCCCTGTCCGGTAAGTAGTGATTATAAAGCGGTCGTCAGTCTCCCTGTCCGGTAAGTAATGATTATAAAGCGGTCGTCAGTCTCCCTGTCCGGTAAGTAGTGATTATACATGGATACTAATTCAATTATTACGATCACAATTATCGAACTATCGAATTCCCCGTGCGATAATTCAACTTCGCTTAAGTAGATTTCGTCAAGATATATATCAAACGAAAGAAAATGTTATGCCCCATAACATACGCTAGGGCATATTTCGGCTGAGTTGACACATTTTTAGAATTATTGAATATATTTCCAGTAGATATGGCAAGTTTTCGGTACGATGTCTCGACTTCCCTTCATTTAATACTATGGAATTATACATCAAAAGAAAGGAAATTTCATGGCCAATAAGATACACTGAAATATATTGTAACTGATTTGAACGATATAGAGAATTTATTAGTAATATAATAGATGGTGCTGTTTTTCCCAAAATCGAACTTGTGAACCTTGTCACTGGTAGAGTATATAATTGGTATATCTGATATTGTTCCACAGACGCCTGTGTAATGTATAGGCTGCGCGCGGTCAGTCAACCCATGCATTGGATTATATTGAAGCACTATCGGAAGTCTTGGGACTTTGGGAAAGCTAAAAGCTTTTATTATAAACAGAAAAGACATTGCAAATGACGACATATATATGCATCAGATAGATATAAAACGACACATATGCATCAGATAGATATATAACAGTCACGAAATTATCATGAGTTTAAGGGGATTCAAGGCCTTTGAAGTGGTTTCTCGAATCCAAAATAAATAGAGAATATCTACAGTTTTCGTTTCAATACCGAAATATCTCATGAGTGGCTAGAAAGAAATATAGAAAATTCGATATATCTTTCCAGACACGAATGATACATTTCAGGTATTCAAACAAAAAAACTGTATGTATTCTTTACATTATATGCGCTGTATTAATGTTCGTGCAACGTTGCTAAATTGTGCGGCGTTTTCACTTTAAATAGTACAACAAATTGTCTTATAACGAAACAACTGGTTGACCCAAATTTCCTTTAAAAGCTAAAGTGAAATAACAAAAGCTACAGTGAAATAACGAAAGTTACAGTGAAATAACGTATTTGTGACCCGCCATATCAAATCCAGTCGTAAGTCGGGATTTTATTTTACCCTGTACCAATGGATTCTCTTATATATGCGAGTCGACCATAGGTCGCCTCGCATATATAAGAGAATGCATTGGCCTAACAATTTTTTACAATTGTATTCTTTAACAATTTTATAATTTCACCCATACAGAGCCCCAGGCTAACATGAGCAGACGGCACTCTTCTATATGCTTCTACATATGTGTGGGGCTCCCTGCAGGGTAATGGATGTTTTTTTTATTTTATGTCCTAAAAATTGTAAGAAATATTTATTTTAAAAAAATGATAAAAAATTGTTAGGCCAATGCATTCTCTTATATATGCGAGGCGACCTATGGTCGACTCGCATATATAAGAGAATGCATTGGCACAGGGTAACAAAAATCCCGACTTACGACTGGATTTGATATGGCGGGTCACATTTCACCGTGCCTTAGGGTGGATACACACATGCATGTAATCTCTGTAATTATCGTGTATTTGGCGTTTTACATGGATCTCACAGACAATGTAATATGTGTCCACTGACAATCCAATCATTGTCGACGTGTTGACCCCACTGATTTCTAGTTCCAATTAAGTCGGAATGTAGAAAAGCCGTTATCTTGAACCGAGTCGCCAGGCCACTTAAAATAATTGTTCGTGGGATAACACATATGGTGGGCGTTCCATATGTAAATAATTACCAGTCCTCTTTTGATATTTATAGCAGTGGTGGATCAGGATTCCCCCGACTTGTGGCTATATGTGATCCCCGACTTGCGGCTATATATATGATCACGAAAGTTACCAGGCGGGGTGGCTAACTCTGAGCTACTTAAGTATAACATATTATATTGTACCTTGTCCAGATTATTCCGACCGATATACATGTATTCAACTAAGTCCCTTACCGATTTGAAGCTTTCGAGACCCCACGCCAAACAAGCATCGTGGTCGAACATGTTCTGTATGCCAGACGTGTCGCATCTCGTGTTCGTGCATTAATAAAATGCCAGATATCACACAGACTTGACTAATTTCCGCATCCGTAAGAGAAGACATGTTTTGGATTGGCCTTAAATGTCCTGACAGCAGACAGTTTGACTTCGCTTATAACTACTCACTTGTCTGGACTGTTAACAACGAATTTCTCGCGCGTAGGTGATTAATGTTGTCAATTATTGGCGTGGCCATGTAAAATACATGTATTTTACATACAGAGATTACATGCATGTGTGTATCCACCCTTATAAGAGGTACGCTACGATCTACGTTTCGGTAATTTCCCGCTGTTTTATAGGCAAGTATACTCTGTATAATCAACTATTGGTCAACAAGTACATGGAAAACTTTTTCATATTTTCACCATTTATAGCTCTCCTGTAATGATATTTCGAATGTCAAATCCATTGTTATGAAAACATTACTATTACAGTGGAATTACCCATATAAGACCAATATTTTTCCAATACGATGCCAAAGTTTAATCAAAACTTGATGGTATACATGGGAAAAGGTAATACATTGAAATGTATTCAGAAAACCATATTCGGACTATAATATTTGAACTCACTACACGATGAGCGATGTTTGTTAACAAATAACTGTAACCGTAACTGTTATATTTACATACACGCGTCATTACGTTATTTGAACACAGTTGATCTATTTCTCCATATTATTCTTAGTGCTGACCCTGTGCCAATGCATTCTCTTATAAATGCGAGTCGACCATATGTCGCCTCACATATATATAAGAATGCAATGGCCCAACAATTCTTTATCATTTTTTTTATCAATTTTTCTTACATTCTTTAACAATTTTAATCATTTTCGGCTTATCATTTAAAAAAAAACATTTCTTACATTCTGTAACAATTATCATAATTTTTTTCCTGATGTTCTTAACCAATTTTATCATCTTTTCTTACATTCTTTAACAATTTTTTATCATTTTTGATAATTTTTTAAAACATTCTTTATCATTTTTGATAATGTTTTCTTACATTCTTAATCATTTTTATAATTGTTTTCTTACATTCTATACAAAAAATTATCATTTTTTATTTTTATTTCACACATTCTTTAACAATTTTGTTTTATCATTTTTTCTTACATTCTTTAACAATTATAAAAAATAATATAAAATTAGTTAGATGCATTCTCTTATGTATGCGAGGCGACCAAAGCCGACTTCGCATATATTAGAGAATGCATTGGCACAGGGTTAACACAACTCGTATAAGTGCATCGGCATTTAGTAAATTATTATTATTATTATTATTATTATTGGAGAACTATCAATGCTGAATATATAAATATATGATATATTTCTTCATATTCTTCTTAGTGCTAATGTTTTTACAAACTTTTCTGTTTGTACATTATTCCACTGCGAGTGCCTTGTGTCCCTTTAATGGTTATATACTCCATTGTCCGATTTGACACCATACGAAGCACCATTTTTATGTACGTTTTCGATACTATAGAAATAATTAGATGGGACTGATGAACCCATTAATAATTTTGATGGGCAGATATCGACTTTCCAAAGAGTAACTTTTAAAGGTACTCAATCCGATCAGATGTTCCCCATATCATCGAGATACAACAACAACATTTCTTCAATATACGCTTTAGTTATCAGAATCGATTTAATGCAACAAAATAATGCTAACCACTGTCAACTATGGTATAAAATTTCCCAAAACTTGTTATTTATCAAAATTTTATTCAACAAATGGCCGTATTATCAGTAAAGTATCACGAAATTTGACCATATTACCTCTTGATTTTAGAGTTATCCATCTTCATCCGCAATTTTGTCCAAGACCCTCAGTTTGACTACGTGTTTCTGGGCCACAGATTATTACACATCTCGAGAAGTAACAAATTTCAAAAATCGATATCTGATCACTCTGAGCTTTGATGGGTGGGCTTCTCGACTCGAATCAAATATTATTTACCCTCTAAGCCAAAGAAATAGTAATTTAGGAGCGTCTGGTCGGATTGAGCACCTTTAACATGCTTTGAATTTTTATTAGCCCATGCAGCAAAAAATCAAATGATATCATATCTTATAAAGAGCGTCCATCGCTACAAAACGCTATATAATAAAGAGCGTTCTTATTTATGGACGTTTAATTGTGATCGTTTTCGTAATCGTCAAATCGGACTTTGATCGGTTCACTAATCCAGGAACGTGGCGACAGGGGGTGCAGGGGTGTAACGACATGGGCGTGTGAGGGGTGTGAGGGAGGATGAAGGGAGGGTGTGTGGGGGGGGGGGGTGTCTCACACCATGAGGACCATAATTTCCAATAGTTGGAAACGTCATGACTGAAATAGTTGTACTTATACTTATACATTTAGTTCCTCTCATAGCATATTAATCAGTCTATTTAAATTTGTCCTGCAAGGTAGCAATATTATGTCAATATTACAAGTTTGAGTAAATAAATTCCAGTAATGCTCATTACCTGAGCACATACATGAAATTGAAAGCAAAGCATTTCCTTCAAGTTCAGACTGGTATGTTTTACCAACCATAGATTCATGTTCAATAATCTATTAGTAATGTAAAACATCCATATTATACCAAATCCTATAGAGTTGGAAATTTTATGGTCTCACCCCCAGTTGAAACCCCATAGCAACGTCCCTGGGGTGGGGTGGTTGGATTCATACAACCTGACAGAACATTAGTTGGAAATTTAACCATTTCATGACATGAGTTGCGCTGATGCAGCATTAAATACCCTCCCACATGGAGCATTGCATGCATTAAATACCCTCCCATATGGAGCATCGCATGCATATGTTAGAGAATGCATTGGCTTACACGGTCAATGTAAATATTGTCAGGCCAATGTATTCGCATATATAAGAGAATGCATTGGAACAGGGTTTTCGCAAAATTCCAGGTATCTCCAGTCAGGGAAGGATTAGCTTAACAATTATTCTTATTGTTTCATTTTCCATATAATTAGTGGTATAATTAGGTGTAATTAAGTATAATTAGCTGCTATAATTAGGTATAATTAGTGGTATTAATGTATAATTAGTGATATAATTAGGTATAATTAGTGGCATAATTAGTGATATAATAAGTGGTATAATTATTGGTATAATTATTGGTATAATCAGTGGTATAATTAGTGATATAATTAGTGGTCTAATTAGTGGTATAATTAGTGGTATAATTAGTGGTATAATCTATCTCATATATATTTTGAAGACCTCTGTCGGTTTGTCTGTCATTTATACAAATCTACGATTCTCGACCGATCGGGACGAAACTTGGTACGTGTGTGTAGTTTGACCAGGCGGTCGTCGTTGTCGTATTGGCGAGACCGTGCGGCGCCCGCTTCGCATGCGCAGACGAGATCTCGGAAACGGTGGAGCTATCGACTTGAAATTTGCTATGTGAATGTATCTTGCCCCGGATACGAATTTTATCGGGTCGCCGAGCCCGTGCGGCGCCCGCTTCGCGCATGCGCAGACGAGATCTCGGAAACGAGTGGAGCTATCGACTTGAAATTTGCTATGTGAATGTATCTTGCCCCGGATACGAATTTTATCGGGTCGCCGAGCCCGTGTGACGCCAGCTTCGCGCATGCGCAGACCAGATCTCGGAAACGGGTGGAGCTATCGACTTGAAATTTGGTATGTGAATGTATCTTGCCCCGGATACGAATTTTATCGGGTCGCCGAGCCCGTGCGACGCCAGCTTCGCGCATGCGCAGACCAGATCTCGGATACGGGTGGAGGTATCGACTTCAAATTTGGTTTTTGAATAGCCCGGACAACGTCGGGCTCACCGGCTAGTCTCATATATATTTTGAAGACCTCTGTCTGCATGTTTGTCTGTATGTCATTGATACAAATCTACGATTCTCGACCGATCGGGACGAATCTTGGTACGTGTATGTAGTTTGACCAGGCGGTCGTCAACGTCGTATTGGCGAGCCGTGCGGCGCCCACTTCGCGCATGCGCAGACGAGATCTCGGAAACGGGTTGAGCTATCGACTTGAAATTTGCTATGTGAATGTATCTTGCCCCGGATACGAATTTTATCGGGTCACCGAGCCCGTGCGACGACAGCTTCGCGCATGCGCAGACCAGATCTCGGAAACGGGTAGAGCTATCGACTTGAAATCTCTGAAACGGGTGCAGCTATCGACTTGAAATTTGCTATGTGAATGTATCTTGCCCCGGATACGAATTTTATCGGGTCGCCGAGCCCGTGCTACGCCAGCTTCGCGCATGTGCAGACCAGATCTCGGAAACGGGGGAGCTATCGACCTAAAATTTGGTATGTGAATGTATCTTGCCCCGGATACGAATTTTATCGGGTCGCCGAGCCCGTGCATTAAATACCCTCCCATATGGAGCATCGCATGCATATATTACGGGTGGAGCTATCGACTTGAAATTTGGTATGTGAATGTATCTTGTCCCGGATACGAATTTTATCGGGTCGCCGAGCCCGTGCGACGCCAGCTTCGCGCATGCGCAGACCAGATCTCGGAAACGGGTGGAGCTATCGACTTCAAATTTGGTTTTTGAATAGCCCGGGCAACGTCGGGCTCACCGGCTAGTCTCATATATATTTTATCGGGTCGCCGAGCCCGTGCGACGCCAGCTTCGCGCATGCGCAGACGAGATCTCGGAAACGGGTGGAGCTATCGACTTGAAATTTGCTATGTGAATGTATCTTGCCCCGGATACGAATTTTATCGGGTCGCCGAGCCCGTGCGACGCCAGCTTCGCGCATGCGCAGACCAGATCTCGGAAACGGGTAGAGCTATCGACTTGAAATTTGGTTTTTGAATAGCCCGGACAACGTCGGGCTGGGTAGAGCTATCGACTTGAAATTTGGTTTTTGAATAGCCCGGACAACGTCGGGCACATCATCTAGTATATATATATAACCCGTCGTCTGTCTGTGTATCTGTGTGTGTGTGTGTGTGTGTGTGAGGGGGGGTGTGTATAACTCGGTCACGCTTTTGGCGCGCTTATAACTTTTCAACCATGCGTGCAATGTTGCCCAAATTTGATTAGAAGATGACTCACCAAATTTCACGCCGATTGGTCAAAGCAAACCTGAGATATAACAGGGTCCCCAAATGCAGTATTTGCACTCAAGTATAGACACTATTTATTATGACGTTTGTCGAAATGACGCCATTGACGTCGCACGCAACTTCCATGCGCTCTACCAAAGCGTTGTTGGAAATATGCGCTAAATTAATGTGTCAGTTCATGTTCAGTGTGAATTTAGGTAACGAATGTTGATTTTGTCGCGGAGAGTTGAGTCAAGACTCGAACGTTCTACCGTCGTTGGGAATGGGTGGATGAAGTGGGACGCAGAGCCAATGCTCGAACGTTCGTCGTTGGGAATGGGTGCTAATATGGTATTTTAATTTGCCAGTTGGGTTTGAACATAAGTAAAGAATGCTGTCTTTGATACGAAAGTTGTGCATTGAGTGTGGAATCGAAGGAGTACCGGTATACTCGGAAGATGGTGAATGGACACAGTCTGGCCTCCCGCCAGTGGGTACCGCGAACTCAGTAAATTTGCCGGAACAGTTAGAAAAATCACATTCCCGGGCCGGGACTAATAATACATGTAAATACTATACTGCCGACGCTAATTTTAAAGCTCTTTTAATCTTTCGGTTGAGTGCAAATCTGATACAAAAAATGTTTAAAAGATCAAAATGTGGGCGAAGCGCATGCAGTTAAAGATAATATAATATGCGCGAAGCTTACAATGGGTCTATAGGCCCCCCCCCCCCGCTAAATAAAGGTTCCGAATTGAGCCTGTTTCAGTTAGTATAGATAAAGTAAAATATCTTGCTTGTTGCGTTCCATATGTGCATTCATATACGTGGGTTGGGGAGATTGGGGTGGGGGTAAAATACAGTTTTATTGAAATAAAGTGTTCATACAAATGGGCCGCGCAGTGCAGGGCGTGTGATCATTAGGCTGCATGCTGAATACAGGTTCCAACGGGGGTCCGTTTAAAATGTGCTGCAAGCTCCCAAAATGTGCGCGAAGCGCACGTAGTTTAAGATCATTTAATGTGCGCGAAACGCAGAAAGGGGCTGTATGCCCCTCCCCCGCTAAATAAGGCTCCCGAATTGAGCCTGTTTCAGTATAGATAAAGTAAAATATCTTGATTGTTGCTTTCCATATGTGCATGCATATACATGGGTTGGGGTGATGGGGTGATGGTAAAAATACAGTGTTATTGAAATAAAGTGTTCATACAAATGGGCCGCGCAGTGCAGGGCGTGTGATCATTGGGCGGCATGCTGAATACAGGTTCCAAAGGGGGTCCGTTCAAAATGTGCCGCAAGCTCCCGAATAAAGGCTCCTGAATTGAGTATGTTTCAGTTGGTTTATAGTAATATTTAAATATTATGCTGATTTTGTTTCGTTCAATATGTGCATGCGCATATGTGGACTGGGTGTGTAGAAATACAGTTTTAGTGAAATAAAGTGTTCCAACGCGCATCCAGTAAAACAAAAAAGAGAAGCATGACCATTCCATGGGTCCATGAACGCGGGCACTAGAAAATAACAAAGAACATTTGTATGTATACCCGTCATTTTGTGACGGGCAGCCCCCTAGTTATATATAATTAGGTATAAGTATGTATAATTAGTGGTATAATTAGGTATAATTAGTGGTATGATTAGGTATAATTAGTGGTATAATTAGGTATACTCAGACATAATTAGTGGTATTATTAGGTATAATTAGTGGTCTAATAAGTGGTATAATTAGGTATAATTAGTGGTATAATTAGTGGTATAATTAGTGGTATAATTAGTGGTATGATTAGGTATAATTAGTGGTATAATTAGTGGTAAAATTAGGTATAATTAGTGGTATAATTATGAATAATTAGAGGTATAATTAGTGGTAAATTAGTGGTATAATTAGTGGTATAATTAGTGGTATAGTTAGTGGTATTATTATGTATAATTAGTGGTATAATTAGTGGTATAATTAGGTAAAATTAGTGGTATAATTAGGTATAATTAGTGGTATAATTAGTGGTATAATTAGGTATAATTAGTGGTATAATTGGGTATAATTAGTGGTATTATTAGGTATAATTAGTGGTATAATTAGTGGTATAATTAGTAGTATGAATAGATATAATTAGTGGTAAAATTAGTGGTATAATTAGTGGTATAATTAGTGGTATAATTAGTAGTATGAATAGGTATAGTAAGTGGTATAATTAGTGGTATAATTAGTGGTATAATTAGTGGTATTATTAGTGGTATTATTAGGTATAATTAATTGTCTAATTAGTGGTAAAATTAGGTATAATTAGTGGTATAATTATGCTATAATTAGCGGTATAATTAGCGGTATAATTAGTGGTATAATTATGGGTATAATTAGTGGTATTATTTGGTATAATTAGTGGTATAATTAGTGGCATTATTAAGTATAATTAGCGGTATAATTAGTGGTATAATTAGTGGTATACTTAGTGATATAATTAGTGGTATAATAAGGTATAATCAGTAGTATAATTAGTGGTATAATTAGTGGTATAATTAGTGGTATAATTAGTGGTATAATTAGTGGTATAATTAGTGGTATAATTAGTGGTATAATTAGTGGTATAATTACGTATAATTAGTTGTATAATTAGTTGTATAATTAATTGTATAATTAGTAGTATAATTAGTAGTATAATTAGGTATAATTAGTTGTATAATTAGTGGTATAATAAGTGGGGAATGTGTTTAGGCCAACAGTACCACAATTGTCTACTGTTGGTCAAATTGCGGCCTGAAATGGCCACCAATTTGAAATTGTTCAACCTCTTATTTGTGTCGAATTGGAAACGGGCGTAAAGCTTTTGATTACAGTTGCAAAGTTTCAACTGAAGGGGGTGCAAGGGCGGGGGGGCTACAGGGGATGGATGCAATGAGGAGAGGGGGCTGGACTGCAAACATAAACTTCTATAAAATTTGAGAACCTGGGAGTTTTGTTTTTTCAAATGTGGGGCGGGGTGGCTGCAGTTGGTAAATATAAGGTGGACAACCCCAGCGGCGACCATCTAGCCACGTTCCTGGGTTAATCTGACTATGTCTGGCCCTGATCCGCGTCGCTCTTTATATTCCCCGGTTCGAGATACAGCTGATCTCCGCTGGGTCCACGCAGTGCATTGTCCGTGCTGGACTCGCACAGCCGCAGTATGTTAGCTGAACCAGACTGAGACAAGTTGACCTCTGACCCGCCAGCTGTCAGAAAATTCCGTGATCCGGGATGACCTGGCCACACTTCCGGTCCAGTAACGTATGACGACGAGTGCGCAGCCATTTCTCGAGAGTAGGTTAAAGGTCGACAGAATGCGCCGACAAACGGATCACACTGTAAACGAGAATCAGAAAATAAAAATATATGTTTAACGCTCTATTTACTAAAATGTTAATTAAGTAAGTAATGTTTTATTCTGAGCCATTAATCATGGCTGGAACTCGAGAAGGTGTGCCTATCCCATGCCAGTCCACTGGTCAGGTGACCCATCTGTACCAATATCCATACACAATAACGCTCTTTATTGCTCATATTTGCCACATTAAGTCGTCTGATGTCAAGGGTATCTATCCGATGACACTCTACGGGTCAATCTATCACCGTAGTTTAATTTTCACCAACCAGAGTGCAACCATTTTTGGTATATAATTAATTATTTAATTCAATCAATTATAAGTGCCATTTTAGGACATCTGATGTCAACTGGTGATAGTGGTGTGCCCTTAGTTGCTGAAACCGACATTAAACACCAATCAATCAATCTTTAAACCAGGAGTGATACTCACCATGTAAGGCTCAGGGTTTCTGTGAAGGGCTTGTTGCCCGGGGAACATAAACCGGAAGGCACCGGAACATAACATCTGTGAACATCGTTCCTTTTTTCGCCACTTAGCGCGCCGGTTCTGGAACCATACCTATGCCACAGAAACAAATAAATTCGTGTGAGTTACCTGGTTACAACAGAAAAAATTGATTAATGCGAGTTTATATAGCGTTTATCTGCTGTGTGGGGCACAAAAGAAACACAACTTCAGAAGCTTGTCCTTTGTGTAACAAATGGTAGTGATTCCCCTTTTCCACAGAAATGTTCGCATTTCGACAACATTCAATCTGCTAAATCCATCCATCGCATTCGAGTCTGCCATATTGATAAAGTTGTTTACAAAGTGAACCCTATACCATACCGGCCACGTGACGCTAATTTCCGCCTCCAATACAGAAGAGCTCGCGTTTTCTTGTAACTTGTAATAATGGTCTATTAACGCCACATCAAGAACACAATTCATCGTGGTTTTATAAATATAGCGAGTGTCCATTGTGCATATAACATATACTGCGCCGTATAACTTAAGCGTCATGTAAACAAAACAAAAAGACATTTCATCGGAGTTTCATAATTATAGAGCTCATCCCTTGTGTAAGGCAGCGTATTTATCAATCAAGAACAGAACATAAGTTGGGACCAGTGTTCACGCTGGCGGTAGCCATTTTAGCCATTGGCGAAAATAAATTGTAAATGGCGAAAAAAATGACCATATGGCGAAAAAAATGGATAAAATAATTTCCCCCCAATTGTACTTGTACTTAGTAAATTCGGCACCTCGTGTATTTTTTTTTATACGACCCGATGTGCTTGGAGCAATTAGTAATAGGTGTGCATTGGTGTTTCATATCGTGCCAATGGCAAACGCTTTGTGTTGCAATATAAAGAACTTGTGAGTGGGGATCAGGGAATGACGCTTTAAGTACCCGGGGTTTTCATTGCAAGTCACATTTCCAAAATGAATCGTACGAGAAAGTTAGATTTCAGTGACCAAAGTTACATTGTTATTGTTTTATTTTGAAAATAAAATGTAATAAACATTGAATTTATCTCAAAATATGTTGCAAAATAAGTGGCGTGGTTACACTTTACACTGCTTCTAACCTGTATGCGTGACTCTGGGAGGCGTGGTTACACTTTACATTGCTTCTCACCTGTATGCGTGACTCTGGGAGGCGGTTCATTTGCGCTATACGCTCCCTGCTGAATATATCCGGATAATGAGTTTTTCTGAACAATCTTTCGAGCGCTTGAATTTGTCGACTGGTAAAAGTTGTCCGATTCCTTTTTGCTGTCTTCTTTGTCTCCTCGGATCCTACCGCGTTACGAGTGTCTGTATTCTCACCAATGGCCCCTTCATCTGCAAATCATAGCAAGAGAACTCGGAATTACAACAACAACAATAACAACAACAACAACAGAGACTATATTCTCTAACAACAACAACAACCCCAACAACAACAACAACAACAGAGTCTGTATTCTCACCCAACGCTCCTGCAGCAACAAAACATATCAAGAGAACTCGGAATTACAACTACAACAACAATATCAATAACAACAACAACAGAGACCATATTCTCACCCAGTGCTCCTTAATCTACAAAACATAGCGAGAGAACTCGGATCTACAACAATATCATCAACAACAAGTTCCGATATGAGGGCGCTACGATAAAGAAAGAAATTTTGAACTCCTGCATGAGCAGGCCATGCGCACGGGTGTAGATATCAAACAATATGTGATCCTCCGTAGGATATGGTATCATATAATATGTGATCCTCGTCTCAGGAGTCACTCGTGGCTCAATGAAGGCAGGATCATATATCAAAATGAGAGGATATGGTAAGATACACAATATGTGACCCGCCATATCAAATCCAGTCGTAAGTCGGGATTTTGTTTACCCTGTGCCAATGCATTCTCTTATATATGCGAGTCGACCATAGGTCGCCTCGCATATATAAGAGAATGCATTGGCCTAACAATGTTTTACAATTTTAATAATTTGTTCTTGTATTCTTTAACAATTTTATAATTTCACCCATACAGAGCCCCAGACAAACATGAACAGACAGCACTCTTCTATATGCTTCTATATATGTGTGGGGCTCCCTGCAGGGTAATGGATGTTTTTTATTTTATGTCCTAAAAATTGTAGCATGTGATCCTAACATAAGAAAATATTCGTATTAACTAAATAACGGAGATATTTGAAGAAGTGTTTTTGACGAAATAACGGAAATATTTGAAGAAGTGTTTTAAAGAAATGTCCGCCATCGAATTGAGGTCGAATTCGGAGCAGGACAAAGAGAAGTTGTAGAAAGCATATGAATGCAAAAGTTTTGAGGACATCTATGCTTTATTTCTCTATAGACATGAATTCACATGTTACGAGAGGTATAATAATGTAGAAGGTGCATGTTAATTAAGTGCAATATTATACATATATACAGTGGCGGTATGCATGCGTTTAGTCTTGATCATCTGTCATCATCTTAATCATCATCAGCATCATCATTCGCATAATCATCATTATATCTATCATTATCATCATCATCATCATCATCATCATCATCATCATCATCAGCACCATCATTATATCTATCATTATCATCATCATCATCATCATCATCGGCACCATCATTATATCTATCATTATCACGTTGTCTGTGTTAATGTTTACATTGTTAGTCGTTTAAACACTGTTTAATCAGTTATTCATCTTGTTCATATATGTCATATGGATATTTCATTCGTAGAGATATCACAAGAGCTATGATCGAGTGGTGTTAACGCGCACCCTGTTCTACTGCAGAAATGTTATAACCAATCGCAACGGGGTGACTCTTATTAATTATTAAATATCTCGTTTTTTGACCGATGCCTTGTTAAAGGGCCTTCGATATATTTATCATTTTCAGATTTAAATGTATGCATATGAAAGTAATTATCACTCCTGAAATGATATTTCCAATTTAATAATGGATAGAAAATATGATAGATTTACCGACAAAGGGAGTTCAGAATTTTTATTGATATAAACTTAATGAAAATGGATATGAAATATCCAATGACTATGCAGATGTGCATAAATATAACAACATTGTTTCAAAATTTGTGTCAAAAAACAATTGTACTTAGGATGTCATTTGTTTTTGTTATAAAAAAATAACTGGTCACAATTATACCACAATTATGCATGTATATGTTTTCATTAAGTTCATCTATACCAGAATAAAGTCCTTGGTTACTCAAACCAGGATAAATGAAATTTTAATTTGTATTAATGGCTAATATCAAAATCGGAGAATTAAACTGTCGTGGGTTGTCATCAGATCAAATAAAACGGAGGGAATTGTTTAACAGATATAGGAAAAGATTTGACTTTTCGTTACTCATTGATACACATTCTAGCGAGGAAACTGAGAACAGATGGCTGAATGGGGATATGAAGCTTCCAAAGTTCCAAAAGAGGCTGATAGTTGATCAATATAGCAATCAAACATATTCTGACTCCTTTAATATTAAATACATGTTATGTACTTGTTCGTGTATTTTAAACTGATAAGTTAGTATTCAGGCACTATTCCAACTGGAGGAATGTAACATTCTACTAACATCGCCGAAAATCTGAAGCCAATCAACCCTACCACTCCATAGAAAACATCGTCTGAACGACGCTTAATTGTAAATATTTACTACTCGATTCGGGACGCATCTATCTGTAATAAACAAACGAACACGATTTCCCCATCGAAAGTCACTGCAATTAATTAATATATAAGAATGACGGTGTGTGTTGTCAATTTGGATATATATTTGTAAAAATTACTACTTTGAACAAGATTTTTCTCTATTTCTAATAGATCACCCTGCTGTAATATTTCACATCACTTTAACGACCAATTATTTTGGAAAACTTTGAAAATTATAATTAGGGGCGAGACTATAGCGTACTCTTCTAAATTAAAAAAAAATCGAGACAAAACTGAACAAAAATTGGAAGCAAACCTCTCATCTGTATGATAAGTTAGATGCCGGTGATATGTCTGTATAACAGGAGATAGAACATGTAAAAACAGAAATAAGTACACTAAGAGATAAAAGTATACAAGGAATAATTATCCGCACTAAAGCAAAATGGAAATTTGAAGGCGAGAAATCAACAAATATGTTTGTAATCTAGAAAAAAGAAGTTACACCAAGAAAACAATTCCTAGTTTAATTAAATGTGATGGATCGGAAACACACGAGTTCCCAGAAATACTTTGTGAACAACATCAATTCTATAAAGATTTATATAGGTAAACAATGTCATCAAATGCTGAAATTGAAGATGAATTTTTTTGGGATGAAAATAATCCATTCCTAATTTTTTTAGAACCAGAGGAGTCAGAATCTATGGAAGGTTGTTTAAGTGAATATGAATGTAACACAGCTCTGAAAAAAATGAAAAATGAAAAATCCCCTGGCACAGATGGATATACAGTTGAATTTTACAAATTATTTTGGAAAGACCTTGGAAAATTTGTGATTGATTCTCTCAATTGCGGCTTTAAGCTGTCAATAACACAACGATATGGCATTGTAACTTGTATTCCGAAACCAAATAAACATAGAAACTACATAAAAATTGAGACCTATTTCACTACTCAATGTTGATGCTAAGCTAGGAACTTCGGTTATTGCAAACCGTATAAAGAAATATCTACCAAATTTAATTTCTGACACACAGTTAGGCTTTTTATCGGGTCGTTACATTAGAGAATCTACAAGACTTATCTTTGATCTATTAAAAAAATGTGATGAAAATAATATTCCAGGCATTCTTACTTTATTGGACTTTGTGTTTGTGTTTCCCAGAAAAATGTCTTACATTCTAAAAATATGTCTTACAGTTTTCAAATTTGGCCCCGATATAATAAAATTGATAAAGACATTCTATAACGATATCTTTAGCCACATAATTAATAATGGAAATCTGTCTGACAAAATCGATATTGGTAGAGGTGCCCGTCAAGGAAACCCATTGTCTCCTTATCTATTCATTCTAGCAGTTGAAATTCCTAGTTCAGCTATAAAATATAATCCAGATATTAATGGAATCAAAATCAGAATTGATCATAATATGCAGATGACCTAAGCCTCTTTGTCTGGGATGACTCATACTCTTTGAATACAGCATTCAAATTAATTAATACTTTTGCAAAAATCTCTGGTTTGAAAGTGAATTTTCAAGTCATATGAAATCAAGTCATATGAATTGGATCCAAACGGGGCTCTGGCGAAGAATTAATCACCGATGAGCGAATATTGTGGAATCACAATAATGCAGTAACTATATTAGGTATCGAATGCAACCTTTTTAATGACAACAATATTAAAAATAATTGTATTGATAAAGTAAAAAAGATAGAAAAGTTATTAAATGATTGGTCGTTCAAACAGCTCAGTCTCATTGGAAAAACAACAGTTATCAAAACATTAGCACTCCTATCCTAACACACTGTTTAACTGTTCTTCCTCCGCCCCAACAGACATAAAGGACATGGTCCATAATGTGTTTTATAACTTCATTTGGTCTGGGGAAAATGACAAGATTAAACGCAATGTAATTATAAACCAAATAGAATAGGGTGGCTTGAGATTTCCCCGTCTTGATTCATATGACAAAGCATTAAAACTATAATGGGTAAAGAAAATGCTCGTCCCTTTATTAACAACGATGAATTGGAGCAATATGTAGGGAATAAAGTTTGGCACTTGAAAACAGAAGAATTGGAAACAGTTAGCTTAAAAGTCAACTCTTTCTGGAAAAGTGTGCTACAATCATGGTCTTTATTAGACCATAAATCCACTACAGCCCCGGATGACACAACCATTACATCCGAATGGAAACATTATTGTTAATGATAACAATTAATGAATAAAAACTGGATCAATTATGGAATATACTTCATAAATGATTTGATAAATGACTATGACTTTCTGGACTATGTCAAGTACGATATTCATACACCAATCACTACATATCATACATATCTTGGGTTGATAAGCGCTCTTCCATCTCCATGGAAGACCTTTGTGAAGGATACTAGAAAATTGAGCTTGGTTACTATGAAATCAATTGAGACTACAAAATACAATTAAAATATGTAAAACTTTTTATCCAATTTTCATAGAAAATAATGCAATAATGCCTCAATTGTCACAGAATAAATGGGAGAAATGTCTTAATAAATCAATTTGTGATAACGACTGGCAAATCATTTATGCAATGCCATATAAAATAACAGACGACACAGGACTGCAAACTTTCCAATATAAAATTACCCAAGATATACTCTACACCAACTCAAAAGTTTTCAAATGCAAATTATCTGAAACTAAACTTTGCAGGTTTTGTGGGAATGAAAGAGAATTGCATATCTTTTTTGAATGTCAGTCTCAAAGACCTTGCTCCTTCAATTTAAAGATAATCTCAGAAATAAATGCGATATTACTCTGGAACTTACCCCAGAATATATCATACTTGGATTGATGAACAGCAACTCTAGGCTAAATATACTTAATATATGTATACTTTTATACAAGAGATACATATACTCTTGTAAAATGAGAAATAATGAACATTGCCTTCAAGGACTAATTAAGTCCATCAAATATTACAAAATCATAGAGACTTTCATTCCATCGAATTCCAATTCATTAACATAGATTATATTCAGAGAATGGTGGGAAGAATTGACAAATTTCTTTGAAACAACAACCTAATTATTTTCAATGATTTATTACAAATAACTCTCAAAATTCCACCTGCATATCCCAACATCATTCCTGTTGACAGCCACATATTATTAGGAACAAAATTGATGCCATTGATTCTTCAATCACATTAAAAATAACTTGAATAATACTACTTGTATAAATTATACTTGTTTCTATGTACACTGTATTTGATATGCTATATTTTGTGACCTAAATAAAAAAATTATTAAAATTAAAAAAAAACAGTATCATCATCAACAACAACAACAACAACACCAGAGTATGTATTCTCACCCAGCGCTCCTTAATCTACAAAACATAGCAAGAGAACTCGGAATTACAACAACAACATCATCATAGTCTGTATTCTCCCCAGGCGCTCATTCATCTACAAAACATAGCGAGAGAACTCGGATTTACAGCAGCATCAACAAAACAAACAAAAAACAACAACAGAGTTTATATTCTCACCAAGCGCTCCTTCATCTACAAACCATAGCGAGATAACTCGGAATTACAACAACAACAGAGTCTGTATTCTCCCCAGGCTTTCATTCATTAACCAAACATAGCGAGAGAACTCGGATTTACAACAACAATATCAACAACAACAACAGAGTATGTATTCCCACACAGCGCTCCTTAATCTACAAAACATAGCGAGAGAACTCGGATCTACAACAAAAACAACAACAAAATAGTTTATATTCTCACCAAGTGCCCCTTCATCTACAAAACATGGCGAGAGAACTCGGAATTACAACAACAACAACAACAACAAAAACAACAACAACGGAGTATGTATTCTCCCCATACGCTCATTCAACTACAACAACAAGAGAGTTTATATTCTCACCAAGTGCTCCTTCATCTACAAAACATAGCGAGAGAACTCCGATTTACAACAACAACATCATCATCAACAACAACAACAACAACAGAGTCTGTATTCTCACCCAACGCTCATCCATCTAAAAAATAGCGAGATAACTCGGAACTACAACAACAATAACAGTCTACAAAACATAGCGAGAGAACTCGACATTATAACAACAACAACAGAGTCTGCAATTTCATCCAGCGCTCCTTCATGTACAAAACATAGCGAGATAACTCGGATTTACAACAATAGCAACAACAACAACATAGTCTATGTATTATCACCCAGCGTTCCCTTAATCTACAAAACATAGCGAGAGAACTCGGATCTACAACAATATCATCAACAACAACAACAACAACAGAGTCTATAATCTCACCCAGCGCTCCATAATCTACAAAACAACGCGAGAGAACTCGGATCTACAACAATATCATCAACAACAACATCAGAGTCTATAATCTCACCCAGCGCTCCTTCATCTACAAAACATAGCGATAGAATTCGAAATTACAACAACAACATAGTCTCTGTATTCTCACACAGCTTTCACTTCATTATACAAAACATAGCGAGAGAACTCGGATTTACAACCACAACAGCAACCGAGTCTATATTCCCACACAGCGCTCCTTAATCTACAAAACATAGCGAGAGAACTCGGAATTACAACAACAACACCAACAGAGTATATATTCTCACCCAGCGCTCCTTCATCTACAAAACATAGCGATATAATTCGGAATTACAACAACAACAACATAGTCTCTGTATTCTCACACAGCTTTCACTTCATTATAGAAAACATAGCGAGAGAACTCGGATTTACAACCACAACAACAACCGAGTCTATATTACCACACAGCGCTCCTTAATCTACAAAACATAGCGAGAGAACTCGGAATTACAACAACAACAACACCAACAGAGTATATATTCTCACCCAGCGCTCCTTCATCTACAAAACATAGCGAGAGAACTCGGAATTACAACAACAACCGAGTCTATGTGCTCACCCAGCGCTCATTCATCTACAAAACATAGCGAGAGAACTCGGAATTACAACAACAACAACAACAACAACAACAACAGAGTTTATATTCTCACCCAGCGCTCCTTCATCTACAAAACATAGCGAGAGAACTCGGAATTACAACAACAACACCAACAGTCTATATTCTCACCCAGCGCTCCTTCATCTACAGAACATAGCGAGAGAACTCGGAATTACAACAACAACAACAACACCAACAGAGTATATATTCTCTCCCAGCGCTCCTTCATCTACAAAACATAGCGAGAGAACTCGGAATTACAACAACAACCTAGTCTATATGCTCACCCAGCGCTCATTCATCTACAAAACATAGCGAGAGAACTCGGATCTACAACAATATCATCACCATCAACAACAACAACAACAACATAGTATGTATTCTCACCCAGCGCTCCTTCATCTACAAAACATAGGGAGAGAACTCGGAATTACAACAACAACAACAACAGAGTGTATATTCTCACCAGCGCTCATTCGTCTACAAAACATAGCGAGAGAACTCGGAATGACAACAACAATAACAACAGAGTGTATATTCTCACACAGCGCTCCTTCGTCTACAAAACATACCGAGAGAATCGGAATTACAACAACAACAGAGTTTGTGTGCTCACCCAGCGCTCCTTCATCTACAAAGCATTGCGAGAGAACTCAGAATTAGAACAGAGTTTGTATGCTCACCCAGCGCTCCTTCATCTACAAAACACTGCGAGAGAACTCAGAATTAGAACAATAACAGAGTTTGTATTCTCATCCAGCGCTCCTTCATCTACAAAACATACCGAGAGAATTCGGAATTAGAACAACAACAACAACAACAGAGTGTATATTCTCACACAGCGCTCCTTCATCTTCAAAACATAGCGAGAGAACTCGGATTTACAACAAAAACAACAACAGAGTTTGTATGCTCACCCAGCGCTCCTTCATCTACAAAACATTGCGAGAGAACTCAGAATTAGAACAATAACAGAGTCTGTATTCTCATCCAGGGCTCCTTCATCTACAAAACAAACCGAGACAATTCGGAATTACAACAACAACAGAGTTTGTATGCTCACCAGCGCTCCTTTCATCTACAAAACATTGCGAGAGAACTCAGAATTAGAACAACAACAGAGTTTGTATGCTCACCCAGTGCTCATTTCGTCTACAAAACATTGCGAGAGAACTCGGAATTAGAACAACAACAACAACAGACGGTATATTCTCACCAGCGCTCATTCATCTACAAAACATACCGAGAGAATTCGGAATTAAAACAACAGAGTTTGTATGCTCACCCAGCGCTCCTTCATCTACAAAACATTGCGAGAGAACTCAGAATTAGAACAACAACAGAGTTTGTATGCTCACCCAGCGCTCCTTCATCTACAAAACATTGCGAGACTCAGAATTAGACCAACATAGTTTGTATGCTCACCCAGCGCTCATTCATCTACAAAACATTGCGAGAGATCTCGGAATTAGCAGTGCAGCAGGACTCACCCGTACTCTCGATGAGAGATAGCTGCTTCTTGCTAATGCCTCTTCGCCCTGGTCTATTCTATTCATGTTTTCATGTTCTACATCGTCATTGTAAATCTTGGGGCAAATACATAGCGTTAAACGAATACGTACTGTCTGCAAGCAATGTCAACTGCTCGTCCATTTCCGTAGCCAAAAATAGACTCATAATACTTCAAGTCACCTGACCGGTAATGTGATAATTTGTCCTGCTCTATTCAATTTCAATGTAACAACGCACAAACATGCAAGTGTGGCTCCCATAGTGACCCATATCTAGCCCAAGCGGCATATATTTGGCATCTTTAAATCACATGATTAGATTACTCATATCGTGGAGAAGAATATGTATCAATTTGTGGAAATCGGCGCTAAAATAGGGGTGTTTTAATCAATTGGGTGCCCTTTCCCCCGTTCACCCCTGACTCGAACGGCGCCATATCATGGATCGAATAAAATCGAATAAAAAATATTTCATAATCTTCCTCGTTAAAATTTACCCCTGTTAGACCCCCTTTCGTGCCATCTAGATGTCTCCGTGAAGTTATATTGAACACAAACAGGCATTTTTATCATTTTTACCCCTCCCCCATCTCTCACTAAACTGCACCAATTTGGCGTCTTTAAATCACACGATTAGATTCCTCGTATCAAGGAGAAGAATATATATCAATTTGGTGGAAAACGGCGCTCAACATATTTTTGGGTCAATTTTCGTGCACCTTACCCACTCCCACTGACTCGAATGACGCCATTTTTGGACAGATTTAAGTCACACCATTAGACTACTAGTGTCATGGAGAAGATTATGTATAAGTTTTGTGGTAATCGGCGACTAAACAAAATCTTGTTTAATTTAGTGTCCCCCTCCCATCTCTCACACAAAAGGCACCAATTTGGCGTTTTTAAATCGGAGATTCCCTGTATCATGGAGAATAAAGTGAATCAATTTGGTGGAAATCGGCGCTAAAAATATGTTTGTCAATTTTGGTGTGCCTCTCCCCTTCCGTGCACCGGTGACTCAAACGGCGTCACCTTTGACACATTTATAACCATACCATTAGATTCCTCCTATCATGGAAATGAGTTTGGTGGAAGCTGGAAAAAACTACAAATGTTTGCTTCCCCTACCCTATTCTGGCCCTGACAACAACAGCGAGAAAATTCTAACCCGCCCCATTATCACACGGCACAATCGTTCGACGATTCTACGACCAATTCCACGATTCTGCGGCTTGACAACCACGGTGCTGCGGCAATTTAACGATTCTGCGACCAGGCTGATGCGATAAACACGAAAAAAACATTAATAAATGAATAATTCCAGAAATATAGACAGTTATGTACCACATTATGTCCCCATATTATATTTCTATTAGGTATGGCGATCTTCGAATCGATAATCGGTAGAGAGTTCAGCACTAGACAGTTAGCACAACAATACATGATCTTTGACACAAATAGACCAGTTGTTTTGGATTTACACACATCACTTTAGAGTTGAGAAAATATATATAATGTCCTATAAAATTGAGTGGAAACCAAATAATAACATAGCCATTCGTCTTTGGTTGAGTTTTCACAACTGATGTTAACATCATTCAGTTCTGTGATTGATGGCGCTGTGTCCATATTTGTGGGGGTATCATCGCAGTCGACTATGACAACGACGATTGTGAGACCAGCCATTGAAATTTCATTAACTTGTGCTCACGAGAAGTCGTTTTCCAATGAATGTCACGCTCGCTATAGACATGGATACGCATATGAATCACACGACCTCAAGGCTACGAGATTAAGACTCTTTTATTTGGAGCCAGCTGTGGAAAATAAAGTAATGTCGAATCGTATATTGCTATACTGTACAGGTTTAATTTCCATATCTGTGCACTACACATTACATTATTTAAATTGTCCACCTATCCAACTTTCCTTCCGTCTGTCTGTACGCCTAACTAGCAGCCGACTCACAATGCCTCGGTATTTTCTTATGGCCAACATGTCTTATTCTCAGTTGCGTTGTGGTATCGATGGTGGGGAATGGTCGCCTTAGATAGAAATTAACTCCACACATGAAACTTAATATTTTGTTTTGAGTATAATTCCATATTTTGACATCCAGGTATATATATCTATAAACGATGAAAATGATATTCTATAATGATTTATTTATTTGTGATTAAAATCTAGTTATCTAAAATATAATTCCCTCGCGCAGTCAAGATTTGCCTCCAGATATTACAATTCTATGACATTTATTTCCTATTAATTCTTAACTCATTTGAAGTATGCACACACCAGTTTACCCAATTAAAAATACTACCGCAACAAAACACCCCATGTTAATAATATACCGGCAAGTTGGCATCCGAACCGGGGGATCAGGGGTAGGGGGTCATAAATCAGCGTATGCCTATAGGTTATTTTTTTTATTTTGGCTACTTTCGGGACCAACCAACCCAATGTTCTACTATTTTATGTATGTATACGTTTTTACTGCAATTTTCTGGCATCCATCCCTTTTTTTTTCTTTTTTTTTAAAGTGTTGCTCATTACATTCAGTTTCAGATAACCATAAAGAATTTTAACTAATACTTTCATACAAACACATTTATAATAGTAACTAAACGGTCAATAATTTTTCGAGGACATCTTTATATGTAGGGCCTACCTGCTAATCAGAATATGACTAAAATAACTCATGTTATGGTAGGGTAAGTGGTGACATTTTCGAATGAACAAGTCAACTTTACAAAAATTACAAAGCCGCTAGGTGCATCAAGAAGGAAAATATTCAGATGCATGTAAGTCGGGCATTTTGTCATGTTCAAAAAATTAAAGAATGCTCGTTTAGCGACAAATCTCTTATGTGACTTGGTCTCTATAGCTTCACATTTAGGGATCAGTAAATACACAGTACTGTATTGAATCCAGGACATGTGCATTGTACAACGAAGGTACTGTTCCAAACATTTATTGATGCAGCATATATGGGCTTACATGCGCATAACTAAGCTGTCCGATCATGCAGTGACAGATACGTCGTATACAAATGAAACTTACCATTCAACGAGTCGCACAATCGTCGTTGTCATGGTCGAAGTGGGGCGTTGTCAAATAGTTGACAATGTTACTGCATTTCTGTGTGTAGTTTAATCGAATATTGTG